>JABYQR010000009.1:0-312144 GCA_022592445.1 Cytidiella melzeri | reverse complement strand
CATTCCCATCCGACACCAAGTAGACAAATTTATGTCGAAAGCTGCTCTTAGAGTGAGAACAGTGCATCGAGGTCACCCCCTCCGGGCTAATCTCCCGGCGGAGTGGGAGACAAACGATGCAAATTGTCGCATGCCTTTTCCTTTGGGGGCACGACGATATAAAGTGGATTCGCCTTTGGCGCACATCCATAGAATAGGGATGACTTCAGACGAAGCCTTTGATCCTGTTGATGTTGAAAACTGGCCTGGTAAACGCATTCTAGATGAGTTCCAGGACAGAATCAAGTTCTTCGTGGACGCGCCAACCAAATCCTCCAACGATTTTAAGTCGTGGGTGGATGGGGATTTGAAACCTCGAATTGAGTTCACGGAAAATAATGAAGACATTCGTTCAGTTTGGACTGACGGATCTCTTATATGGGATGGGTCTGCAAAAAGACGCAAGTCAGGAGCGGCCTGGACTACTCGACACATGGGTGTGACTCTTACTAGGAAACACACCCCTATGGGCAATTCTGGCGTATATGACGCTGAAATTTGCGCTCTTGCTATGGGTATTAGCGATGCTGTCACAAACATTCCTGATAGTATCACTGAAATCCACCTCTTTGCTGACAATAAGTCTGCATTGCAATCCATCCTGAAGCCAAATGTTGGCCCAGGACAGATGATGCGTTTGGTAGCGTGCCGAAGGGTGCGAGACTTCTTGAGCGCAAACCCTGCACGCTATGTGGGGCTGCATTGGGTACCAAGTCACATTGGCCTCGCACTCAACGAGGACATGGACAAATTTGCCAAAGAGGCTACAGAAAAACCACAACCGAGATTTACCTCGTGGAGTGTGGCACGTCAAGACAAAGATGCAATGGCTATTAAACGGTGGCATCGTCTTATGAAAGACTTTGATTACAAAGGGCACAGCAACGTTATTAAAACGTCGGAATTCAAGGGAGTGACATCAGTGGCCAAACGGCATTGGTGGTTGAAAAACCTTGGCGGAGCTCAGTCAGCGTTGTATAATGTTGATAAGCCTGATAATACAGTGGGTGTGGCGGAATATGCTGCTGCTACACGTCTCATCTCAGGACACATGCCTATTGGCGAGTTCCGTGACAGATTTCACCTGGAGGGCCCCACGGAATGTGCGTGTGGCGCTATTGAAACTCGAAAGCATCTGCTGGATGAGTGTCTTTTGTGGTACCGTGCTTGGAGACCACCTGACCCATACAACCAAGAGGAGCTAGCAGCTCTTGCGAGTATGGATTCTGCAGATTTCCAAAACTGCACACAGTCGTTTGGGCAAAACGAACTCCTTGTGTTCTTGATCATGAACCCCATGGCAGGAACTTTTGAATGGGCTAATCTGGTGGAAACGAGAACCTCAGATTTAGCTGCAAATTGTTTCAACTCCTACGCGGTAACACGAGTATGGGCCGAAACAATACTTAAACAAACCGTGTTTGGTGCCCATACCAAGTGGAAACCAATCGATTACAGCCCCAAATCCCACCGGAAGTTTATGCGTGAGGTGTGGAGGTCAGGCCATGAGTGGACCATAAGAACGCTCATACACAAAGGGGAGGCTTCTGAGGAGCAGAGGAGTGACCCAATATTGAAGGTGAAGACGCCAAAGGAGAAACATATTCCGGCGGATGATCACCATGCCAAAGCGGAAGCTGAGGCCAATGCTAGGTCAGAGGAGGACCGGGCAAAGTTCGTCAAATGGTTTTTCAAAAACCTAACAGACGACTTGGAGTTTAAATCTCCACACTCCAGTTGGTGGGGGCCGCAGAGGGAGCGGCAATACCTTGCTAATGGAATGCCAGCGGATGCGCTGGATTTCGGAGAGGATGAGTTTCGCCTTCCCGTGGCAAACCGTGATTCCAATTCGAGACGCTATGGTCATCATGAGGACGGTGGCGAGGTCGACCCCTTGTTGTCGGAATCTACGCGGTGGCGGGTGAACCCCAGTCAGGCAGGACGTTTGGCTTGGGGGGAACCCACGGATGCGGGCTGGGGTGTTCTCTACCCTGCATCCGGCGAAGGAACCCTTCACCCAAGTGAGTGAAAGGGCTTTTGTGTGCCATGACCTGGCATGTTGGTACAGGTTTTGTTTCTTCAACGGAGGGGGGGTTATTTTCTCTTTCTGCGTAGTAGCGACAACGCGCTTAGACGGGGCTAAGTCATCAGGCCTAGGACATACCACATTCAACCGTCCTGAAAAAACCGTCAGAAAGTAGCAGTTGCAGCGGGCACTCGCAGCCGCAGGCCAACATGGGGCCGGGGGTCTATGTCTCCCTTTCTGTCTCTGCCAAGTATAGGTTGTGACACTTGGGCGGTGCCTGAACACCACTGCCTCGCTGTCCGGTCCACACCACTCATCCGAGGACTGTATAAAACAACCCACAATCGAGGCGGGCGCTGGCAGCCGTTTCATGGTTTCGGAATATGGTCTCACATGTAACTACGTTACGCACGGACCTTTATAAACTTAGATAATAAAAATAAAAAAAAAAGAATTCATTCGTCAATGCGACTTTGAATCAAACTGAATACTTGATATATGTATTTTTACCTGGCTGTAGTATATACGACCACAGGACCGCAGTCTGTGTTTGCCAGTCACTAGCCACAATGTATGATTGCCCTAATTAGCGTCTCCTGAACCCACTCGCTGACTCTCCTGCTCCTCTGTAACAGGACACACGAACACGGTTCTCTCCTGCAGCTCATACGTATCTGTGTCTGTGATAAGTACGTGGGGGGTCACAATATCGCCTTCGGATCTCATTGCCCGTCGACGCGCGACTTCACGGATGTTGAGCTATAGAGATTTAGAGAGGTATGATTGATGCAAGAGTGTGCGACACACCATCATGCGGCTTCCGATAATGCACTGCGACCCGGGGACGGTTCTGTAGTACACCTGTTCGACATGCAAGCAACGATAATGAGAAAAAGATCTACTCACATTGTGAATGTAACATATAGCGATTTCTAGAAAAGCGTCATATGTCGTCAGCACATCGAATTGCAGGGAGATCGCAGTCGCGATATAAAGCCAACTACTTACTCGGTAGGTTGCATAGACTACAGCATTGAGCAGGAGAAACACAAGCGCGCCACCATACGCTAGCGACGAATCGCGAATAAGAATTGCAAGCAATCCAGGCGTGCTCTCGCCTCCCATGAGTGTCTGCACGAGCTTCAGACATACCAAGAAGAACAGGACACTCTCAACTAAGAGGGTAAATATCCAGTAATAAACTGCTTCTCGTGACAGCTCCTGAGGAACGCAGCTCGGAATGAGAGCCTGGGTAAAAACGACCGCTAAAGGTGTTGCGTGAGAGACAGGTTCAAGGCGGATGAGCTGAGACATACGAGATAATTTGGGGATGGTCAATGACACCAGAAAAAACTGGCACGCCACCATCGACCCCAAGAGTAGACAGAGAACCCAGAGTAGCGCTTTATTCCGGTCGAACAGTGCAACAACACGTAGAGTAAGAATTACTGGGTAATCGAGCACAGTGAGTAAGCTAAGGAACTAAAGAGTACGACAACAGTCACTCACAGCCATTCGTCAACTGGGTCACCACGCAGGCATAGCAATACCAATAATATGTCGCGCGGCATCTAGGTTTGACTATTAGCGCAAGCGCAAGAACAAACTCCAGCATTTATTTCGTACAACTGGGCAAAGGTAGGGGTCTCAGTGGAAAAGAACACGGAATGAGTTTTGGATGACTTGCGAGAGTATGTTCTCCTGGGAGGTTTGAGCCTGTCAAGTAGACCACGTATTAAACACGTAACATGCCGGGTATTACAGATGTCACGCACTGGCATTGACTGCGCTGAGGAAGCGAACAGCAGAGATAAATAAGTTCATCTCGAATATTTGGAGATGGTGAATGACTCACACAATAATCAGAATGCTACTTGTACGTGAGCACATTCATGAAGCCTGCCTGAGAGAACACAACTGGATGGACGTACGGCCAATACCGATTCTATGTGAACAACATGATAAGACTTTATAGAAGCACAGCAGCAAAGAAGCTCGTACCGCATAGAATAAGAACGACGACCACCGCCAATGTCTCTCCCATATTAACTCGACCTATATGCGACACATGAGCGGTGTTTGATAGGTTCAAAAACCTCGGACAACGACCAACCTCGGATGAAATTGTGAGAACTAGTACGTGGCCTCGGTGTGAGATCGAGAGCCACGTCGATTACTAACAACAGAACTTACGGTAGTCGTAGAGCAATACAGCCATGGTAGCATCTGCAACGCATATCCTTAGCGGAGTCGTAAAGGTAACAGTAGTACTAGTCAAACCGCACTCACGCCAGAGACTCACAGTAAAGCGGACATCGCTGGCTACTTGAATGGGGTTTTCGTCCATGCCAAAGGGTCCTCCCAGGGCATCTCAACGTTATACTAGGAAACGACTGTGGTGATGGTCGAGATGAAGGATGCACTTCAAATCAAATGTTGAAATCCACGTTCTCTCAGGCTCCGGAGCACAAGGAATTGATCTGAAACATCATTTTTAAGTGACCACATAAGAGTTAGCTGCTAATGACCCTGATCAGCATTGAATGTGCCATAGATAATACGGGCGGTGTTGAAACGCTACAGTCGCGATAGTCTCAGGGCTCGACCAGGGGTGGACTTTCCACCACAGCCACTTAGCAGACAGGTGACCCGTCCACAGTTGATGTCGACTCTACGCGAGCAGCTTCGTAAAAATCACGGTCTCTGGGTGGATATGCTTAGAAATGAGTCTGCGGCTACTATACACGCCTATCTGAGTGTCTTATTGACTTTTCAGTTGGTGGCCACATTTCAAGTCTGCCTGAGGGCCATCTGATGCGCCTCCCGAAACTCCCGCCCCCCGGATGTCGGCGCGGTCGGCGCTATTGACAAATTCGTGACATCATCATCCACTGAGCATACTCAGCGTGTTGGCGGCGTCGACACCATTTCACTCGTTAACCTCAACGTCCACTACGGTTCGTTTCAGGAATGATGGACGACTTACCTCTGGACACAAGTCACCCAATGGTGCGTGACTACCTCAAGCTCATACGGTGAGTCCTCCGACAGCAGCTAGAGTAACAGCACAAAACTGTTAGATCTGAATGTTGAGTGTAGGCTGCAGGTGTTGACACCGCTGTCGCTGCTCATCAACATTGCGACCGTCATGGTCTCTACATTGGTCGTTAGTCCAAACCTTGGTATGTCCTGCATTCGCGCGCGGACAGAAGCTCGAAGCTGATACTCTGCAACACAGGCACAATAGCAAACTTGTACCCTGCGTCAATTGCTCCCAAACCTAGCATGATAGCAGTGTATATTGTCATGCTATATCTTGGGCAAATCGGCTATTGCGTACTGCTTGTTACGGCAAGGAAGCCTGAGACCAAGGTACTACTTTTACGCGCGAACGTCACAACTTGCTCAGAGCTTTACAGAGAACCCTAGTAAAAGGTGTCGGCCTACCCCTCGTGTTTTGCAACTGGCTAATGGCAGGATGGGCTATTGCTTGGGTGAGATCATCTACGGTGCATAACGGCGTTCACAGACCTGATTTCTCTCAACAGTTATTTCAAGCATTCCTTGTATCGACAATCCTCCTAGGAATTATGCTCGTCTTCCTCATCTATGCTAACGTCGTTCTACTCATTTACCATGCGCCTACCCGCGAAAGGTGAGTCTTTCGAATGATCCTTGCATACCTAACTCACCATCACTATCACAGGCCTCTCGACATCGCGTTAATACATGCTCCCATGCGTGCATTCCTGATTCTGCCACTTAATGCCTTGTTCTGGTTTAGTCTCTTGTACGTGACTGAGCTATCTCTCCATGCGTAGTACAATCCAACGCGAACAACAGCATAACCCTCGGCTGGACGTGGTCTCCAGGAGAACCGCAACACTATGGCCGTCATCAATGGGCAGGGTTCATCGTTGTGCTCACTGCAAACCTTTTAGGTCGGAAATAGTTCCTCCTATCTGGGGGTCTTTAGTAATCTTTTGTTTTGATAGGTTTTATCATCGTCGTTCTCCGACGTGATATTGTGTGGTGCGTGGCCGCTACTTGGATATGCGCCAGCCTATGGAGTCTGGATCCAAAGCCATTCCCCGTCTGGGTATGTCGTTTTTCTGTCAGTTCCGAATGACTTCTTCTCATCGATGACGTCCCTCTGCGTTGCAGGTTGTGGTGATTGCGTTCACCATCCTCCATCCGATTGGTCTCGTTGCCTCGTGGCTCTGGTTGAAATTAAGAGGCGGAGGTGAAGAGAACGGTCACATACAGTTACCGCCAGACGAAGAGGAGGAATCTGGTGCGCCGAGGCAGAGAGGACCACGCGAGGTTGATGCAGAGGCGATATGGGGTTAAGCTCGGACTCTTTCTTGAACTACATGCAACGACTGTGACGACGATTGGGACTGCTGACTTGTATACAAAAACCGTGGATGCACATACTACGTTTCGGGGCGACGTTATATCCCATAGGATTGTACTGCGGCTGCTTCCAGCTCGTCGGGAAGCTTCCTTGTCCTCTCCGCAATACTGATGCTGATTCCTGCACCTCAGTGTGCAGCTAAGAGTTCGTAAACGCGGACGAACATCATTGTCTGATTTGAGTAATGTGTCATTGGCAACGCCGGTACGCACCTTGTTGGATAGATAACGCAAGTTGGAGAACGGTGTGCGATTTGTCACTGAATTTTGGTCGCTTCCTCAATCCAAACTTACAGGCAGTAGATATCCTACGACACCTCAGTGATCATCCAGCATTGCAAATGGCAAGCACTCACACAATGTTGACTGCCCTTCGAAGGAAGAGTAGGGTCTCAGCAAAGACAGGTGCTGTGACGACCGAAGATAGACTTACATCTGGCAGCGATTCTCCATAGTACAAAGAGATAAGCGCAATCGAATGCTAAATGAGGAATGCCATGGACGTACTACCCACAAAAATCATACTTGCCCTCGTGGGTAATCTCCCAACATGAATTGTACCTGTGTCACTATGGTCAGTGTCATGCCATGCGTTGCAGATGTAAATTGAACCTCACCATACAACGTGAGGACGAGTGTTCAGGTTAGCGTAAAAGGGCATCGCGAAAAGACGGACACATACAAAAATGTACGCGAGACAGGTCAGAGACGCGCCTTGTTCGCTGCGTGAGTCCATTTTCACAGGAACATACGTGCAATACATTGTGTGCGTGAGCCTGTAGTCATTCCCTACCTGCGTTGCCTGACGCACGATAGTGGAAGGTAAGTCCATGGGTGCTCGCGGTGAAAGGAATGATCGGTGAGTGGGCAGGCTTTGTTGTTTGCTCTGCTGTATGAATATCGACGGCGGCGGTGCAAACCACTGATAGAGCGCAGCAGACACTTGCAGATGGAAGCAGCGAGAGTCTTATAGTCCGGCTATTTGTGTCCCTGAGCGCAGGCAACGTGAGTATTCTGGCGTGCCCCCGGAATGCTGAGCCTCCCACCCTTTTATGACATGCAGGAGCAGACGCAAACACTAGGTATTGCAGCCAACTCGATGGAGGCACATCTGCTGAAGGTACTCTCGCTTTCCCTAAGACGTCTGGTAGATTGTAGAGGACTGTTGTGGTACAGGCGTTCCAGCCTGCTGTGCGCTCGTCGCAGAGCTGAGTACCAGCCGAGATTCGTTGTCTTTAAACCTGTGGAATACGACGGCCATCTCTCAACTTGAGTAAGTATGTGGACATGGGAGATATGGGTGTAACTGACCGGTTGCTTTGGCCCCGCAGTGGGAGGCAAAGATCCCAAACCATACGTATCGTATTTATAGTTTATCAGCACGGAACAGACAACTGGTTTTGTGTGTAGTTTTGCATTCCGTGTCGCGTCAAATGGGTAACACAGCTGAAGGCACTGCTGCACGCTCAAGGAGGGTCGGACTGAACTTGATCAAATCCTTAGATCTAAGGAAAACGAACCGAACGTCACAGTCACGTGACATGTAGCCCGAATTAGAGAGACAGATGCTCGGTGGCTCCGAGCTGGTTGCCTTCAACCCACCAGCATCGTCTGCTCTCAACATCGCGCTTCGTTCTCATTCACATATATCCCTTCACTGTATGGCTTATGCGACTCACTTCGAGGATTATACACAATTGGATCAATATCATGCATCGTCGTCACCCAGGCGGTTCAACAGGCTTTTGACCTCAGTTCTTGGGTCTCCCTTCATTACCACCTCAGACTTGCCTCAGAATGCGCTTACTGCGGCCAGGATGCTGGCCGATGGTGACCTAGAAGCTGTAGACGGCGCCTTCAGTGCTGTTCCACGCGCAGAAACGGTTACACGACCACCCTCACCTTCACCAAGCTTCTCGACCGACACGTACTCTTTCGTAGAATGGAAGGAGAACGTTGACCCAACGTTCGACCAACCTCGCCCTTCACTCTCTGATGCGGCGCCAGCATGTTCGTTCCTCTCTGGGCCATCGAGGCGCTCCACGCCACAGGGCTACTATACATCCTCTGGATATCCAAACACTCCTTACAATACTATGCGATCCTACAGTTTGGGCTCTATCAAAGGTTCAAAGAGTCTGGGACTCCTGCCGCGCATTTGGGAGGTGCTACGCGACTCCTCTCCCGGAAAGAAGGGCAAGAGACGTTTCGATTTATCTGCAGACATGTGGAACGAATTTGGCGGAGAGGGGTACATTGATTACACAAACCTTCCACCTCTGGACGGCGAAGAGGGAGAACTTATTGACGACGAGGCTTGTTTCATCGACGTCCGGTCCGTTGCAGGCTTAGGTGAGTTCTCACGGCTCATACGCTCTAAGAGGCTTTCGAGATTATCACTGGAGAAAGGCGCAGCGACGAGTGTGTCATAATGGTGCCGACACGTACCAACGAACTGATTGTATACTCAAAACACCATCTCGTCGGCTCATGCGAATACGAGGACAACGCTGACATTCGCATTATACAGACATTCTCGCGCAGATACCCGAGGAGGTTGCCCTGCATCTATTGACCTTCTTGGACCTTTCTGATATCATTGCGTGCTCTCGCGTGTCTCGGTAAGACTGATTTGTTTGGCTGGCTGTCGAGTGCTCACTGCGTGATACATCAGTATTTGGAACCGACTCGCGTTAGACAATGCCATCTGGTATTCTCTTTTCATGCGTGAACGCGAGAAGGGGTGGGTTGTGGATTTCAGACGGGTCAAGCCAGATACATCATCCTCGGCTGCTTTATTCGCATACACTCACACTCAAGCGCAACCTAGTTCACCAATCACAATCGCCCCTCTAGAGTTGAATTGGTATGACCTCTATAAAACTCGCTCTGATCTCGACCGTCGATGGAGCGGCATTGCACACCATGCTGGCGACGTGGAAGATAAAGAGAACGCGACTGCTTGGGAACCTCGGGTACGACGACTACTGGGGCATTCTGACAGGCAAGTGTAGTCCAGCTGCGTTGAGTTTGCGTCAAGTACTCAATTTTCATATTTATCAGTGTTTATTGCGTCGAGTTTGACTCGTCGAAGATTGTGACCGGGTCTCGGGACCGTACCATCAAAGTCTGGAGTCTGAAGACGGGTCGTTGCCTCGCCACGTTTTCTGGACACCGCGGCAGCGTTCTCTGCCTCAAGTTCGAAATAGACTTTGATCTCGATTACGCACACGCATTGGCGGAGCAAGATCCCCACGGCTGGCACAAAGGTCTCATGGTTAGCGGATCAAGTGATTGCTCAGTCTGCGTATGGGACCTCTACTGCCACCCGGCTGCGGACGGTGATGACATGGTCGTTACCGCCGAGCTACGCGGTATTCTCAGAGGCCATTCGGGTGGTGTACTTGACCTCCGGATCGAAAGAGATTGGATCATCAGCTGGTGCGTCCCTTTCTCTGTATGACGCTCATGGCAGCGTTCAATGAATGAGGTGTTGTTCTAGTGGCAAAGATGCCAACATCTTTATGTGGGACCGAAACACCCTCCAGCTGCATCGATCATTCCGTGGACATGAAGGACCAGTTAACGCCGTCGGCGTGCAAGGCAACCGGCTTGCCAGTGCCTCTGGCGACGGCAAAATGATCTTGTGGGATATCGCGAAAGGGGAACGATTACGCACCTTCGAAGCCCATGATCGCGGTCTCGCTTGCATCGAGTTTAAGGTGCGCTCTGGCCTCGTGGATGCGATACTGTCAGGTTGGCCCATTGACTGTGGATCTGCAGGGTGATGTTATCATCTCTGGCTCGAATGACTGTAAGATCAAGGTGTGGGATGCTTCCACCGGCGAGTGTTTGCGGACGCTTGCTGGACATGTCTCGCTTGTGCGCACATTGTCTTACGAGCCCCTCAGCGGGCGTCTTGTTAGCGGAAGTTACGACCGGACTATCAAAGTTTGGGATGCAAAGACAGGCAAGATGGTCCGGGAGTTCAGGAATTTGCATCTCAGCCATATCTTCGACATCAAGTTTGACTGTTCTCGGATTGTTAGGTAGGTATTTCATCTGTCAACGTCGGTTGTCGTTGACAGATCCATTCTAGTGTCTCGCACGATCAACAAATCGTTCTACTGGACTTCACGGAGGGCCTTGATGCCTCTCTATTCGCTTGAAAGGTTCTTGGTTTAGCATTATCTTATCATCATTCCTCATCGTCCGTAGCCATCCTTTCTTTTTGTCATTGTATAGCTTTCGTCGTATTCCTGTCATCCAGGTTTTCATTGTCGCAATATTCCCCTGGCACCCGCAATCTGTGTATATACTGTATAAGAACGTGTGTTTCTGTAATATAATCCTAGTTATATACCCTAACTGTCGTTATCCTACCTGTCAAATGCATGTATGTACGCTCTCAGACATCGCCAGCGCTACTAGTACTTGCGGCTAAATCAATCGTGGTACTTCACTGCAGATCTATCCATAGCAGATCTCTGCCAATTGCAAGACGACTTCGATGGCTGCAGCTTCATATTGGAGCCATCCGCAAACACGGCTTAACACCATACCACCACTATGAAGTATTTCTCAACCAGAGGAGGTGATGACCTTTTGTCTTTCGAAGAGGTTAGTCATACCCCCGATGGACCATAAGCCGACTCCTTGTTGACTCACACACGCACAGACAGTGCTGACCGGACTCGCACCCGACGGCGGCCTGTACATCCCTGAGATAATTCCTCGACTTCCAGAGAACTGGCAAACCGAATGGGCGAACTACTCTTTCGTAGATCTCTCGGTCGAGGTCCTGTCCTTGTACATATCCGCGGATGAGATCTCCCCTGGCGAGCTGCGTGCGTTGGTCGAGAAGTCGTACAGCACCTTCCGGCATCCTGAGATCACGCCTCTGAGACGGCTGAGCGACAAGACGTTTGTGCTAGAGCTTTTTCATGGACCAACGTTTGCGTTCAAGGACGTGGCGTTGCAGCTACTTGGCAATTTATTCGAATTCTTCCTCACCCGACGGAACTCAAGGAAAGGTGCTGGTGAGAAGAGAGAGAGCTTGACGGTGGTTGGGGCTACCAGCGGAGATACCGGAAGGTGAGTTTTGCTCGACGTGCAACGTTTCTTCCACTCATCTCCGCACGTAGTGCAGCGATATATGGACTGAGGAACAAGTTGGACATCTCTATTTTCATCCTACATCCCAAAGGTCGGGTGTCACCCATTCAGGAAGCACAGATGACGACCGTGACAGACTCCAACGTACACAACGTAGCGGTACAGGGGACTTTTGATGACTGCCAGGTAGCATTATCCATATCACTCCTTATGCGCTTCGTTAATCACCATTATCAGGACATTGTCAAAGCGCTCTTTGCAGACAAGCAGTTCAACCGCACACACCATCTAGGCGCCATAAACTCCATCAACTGGGCTCGTATTTTGGCTCAGACCGTCTACTACTTCCAGTCCTACTTCCAGCTTGGGCGACAGCTGTCTTCGATATTGCAACCGTCCGAGCTCGCAAGCATCAAAATCCAGTACGTCGTGCCTACCGGCAACTTTGGTGACATCCTTGCAGGTTATTACGCCAAGCGGATGGGCCTGCCCGTCGGTCAGCTCGTCATCGCCACGAACTCAAACGACATCCTCACACGGTTCTGGCAGAGCGGCACCTACGAAAAAGTCGATACCTCCGCCGCAGCCGCCGCCCCAGAGGGCGCTGCAGCTCCGGCGTTGGGTGGGTCCGATGGTGCTCAAGTGGGCGGAGTCAAGGAGACGCTCAGTCCTGCTATGGACATCCTCGTCTCGAGCAATTTCGAGCGGCTGTTGTGGTACCTCGCGTTTGACGGACTTACGGAGGTGGACGCGGAGACGCGGAGGGGGGCGTGCGAGACGGTGAATTCGTGGATGCAAAAGATGAAGCAGGACGGGAGGGTGGAGGTTCCTACGAAGGTTTTGGAGATTGCGCGAAGGGACTTTGTTGCTGAGCGCGCCTCTGATGAACAGGTCGGTGGTTTGCGCACTCCATTCGGACGAACCTGCACGCTCATAGTTCCTGAATCAGACCCTAGATATCATCCGAATGTATTTCCTGCGAGATCCGAGCTACGTTGTGGATCCGCATACTGCGGTCGGACTTCACGCCGCCAGAGTGATCTCTACACAAAAGTAACGTCGTTATTTTTCATGATATGGCTCTGTGCTGATATCCGCTGTTTGTTATTCTTGCAGTGATGCCTCGACGATGCAGATTGTTCTGTCGACTGCACACCCGGCAAAATTTTCCGAGGCGGTCACGCGTGCGCTGGAAGGCGAGTCGGGCTTCAACTTTGAGCAGGATGTATTGCCTGTGGAGTTCAAGGGCCTGCTTGAGAAGGAGCGTCGAGTGATTGATGTCGAGGCACCTCGGGTGGAACTGGTGCAGGAGGTCATTGAGCGATATGCGAGTAGTGCAGTGGCATCCGCTGTGGCGGCAAGTGTGTAGATCGTTAGAATGGTCCTTTGCGAAAGTCAAACAATTGTGCGTTAGTCACTGTCGCGATTGTGGGTTATGCGCAAAAGCATCCTTGTATTGAGCCCATGTAATACGTCGCTGTATTCTCATTCTTCACATCTAAAAACTGCACCGAAACGTAGGCATATCTGCCTTCTACTGCTTTGATTTCTCATTTGGAACACTCATGAATTGCCGTAACAAGTGACAACTGATGCAGGCATAGGACGGCTGGCACGTGCTTGCTACTAGTACATGCGCGCCTTCCTTCTCCCCTCCCTCGACGACTTCCACTGACTGCCCCTCTGAAATCCGTGCACCTTCTACGTACTTGTCCACGCGGCTGGCTCTCCCAACAGCCATGCCATTGTTTGGGACGACTGCCTTTCCCATGCAGAACTCCTTCCGTGCTTCAAACTCGTCCATGCCCTTGCCCTTGCCAACCGCAACCGGCTACTAGGAGAGCGAGGGATCGTCAAGGTATCTCGTGACATCGCCATCAGGCACGGTGCCAGGCTGGAAGGGGGTCTTTTTGTAATGTCCTTTTAGATCAAAAGTGTGAAGGTATCTCTGTATGGCCATGAAAGTGGGCAGTGCGTCTGGGTCAACCCGTCCGTTGGTCTTTTCCACCTGGGCTACGTATGCCGCCCATTCTTTGAACCCGGGCTTCGTGGGGCTGTCCAAATTTTTCAACTTGAGAAGCTGGAGATCCTGCGGTGTGACCTTCCCATTGACATAATTATTCACAGTGCCGCTCGTGCCAGCTCGTATTTCCAAGGTGTTGGGGTTGCCGGAGAGAGATGGATAGAGGGCACTTGGCCCGGGACTGTTGTACGGGATGGCAAATACAGTTGCCGTTTGAAATGTGCCGGCAACGATGACAGCGAACAGAACAAGAGACGTCGATAACTGCATGATGGTAGTATAGGATGTCACAGGGCACTGTAAGAACAAATTCAGTACAGCAACCCAAGGCAAGTGCACCATGGACACCAATGTACTGACCAAGCAGTATAGCCTGGTGTTGAAGGGATGATACTTCAAGAGGGTTTGAATGCAAGACAACTACTAGCTGTAAGAACAAGTCCAAGTACTAAGCGGCCCAAGACAAGTGCGGCGCAAACAACCATGTACTCACCGACCAGCGCTGAAGCAATGTAGAGGCCTGGAGTGTTGGATTTTGAGTAAATCTGAGTGCTGAGGTAGGAAGATAGCGGCAAGGGGACTCATATATATATCTTGCATTGATGTGCAGTGCTGATGCAACAATCATTGTACACATGGCAGAAAGGGGTTTTCTTACTGCTGTTGCCTTCAGAATCTCTTGTCTGATATTCACATCAGTTCAGTGGCTGTTATCTGTCTCTCAACAGTGGTGATTTATTAATACAGGTGGTGTGTTTCAGTCCAACTTTTATCACTGCACATGGTTATATTGGTGACTTATCACTACACATGGTGATATTGAGCTATGTGCCCACTGTGCCATCAATAGGGTTGTTCAAAGTTGGTGCAGCAGCGCAGCTCGCAGCACCAGTGTTTATCACCCCAAAGAGGAAGGTAATGTGAGCAGTCACAGTCTGTCACAGATTTATCTGCAATTGTTCTGGGAATATTTTTGTCAGACGCTGACCCGCTTGACATGACGGATTAGGAAGGAGGGCGGGGCGTTTATGGACGGGAAGGAATGATAGACCGAGTTGCCGGATGAGTGGACGCCCGCAGAGGCTTATGTGACCTACAATCTGGTACAGTGTGCTCTATCGTTGACCACACTGTACCAGGTACGTTATGTTGTAACTGTATCGCTGTTTCTATTTTATCGTTGACCACACTGTACCAGTATCTCGTTAACAGGTTATGAGCCCCGTTGCTCTGTAAATCCCTACGAGTTGCAATACATTATCTAACTGTCGCACACACCCCTATCCATCACAATGTCTGATTCGGAAAAATCGACTTCGAAAGACCATAAATCAAGACTCGAGAAACTCCACGATGACGGTGATACAAACGACTATGTACAGTGGGCTATGCAGTCGGAGATCATTTTCGAAGATCTTGACTTATGGAGATACATCGACAACGAGTCAAGCGAATCTGCGCCACCATCTGTTCCGAAACTCAGGGTTGCGACCAGGCTACTTGCGGGGAACGAGACGGAAGTAGAGAAAGCGGAGAAAGAAGCTAAGAAGTGGTGGAAGAACAACAAGTATGCACTATCGCTACTTGTCCGTGCGATCCCTACGCACAAAGTCCCTCTCATCGCAAACTGCAAGACAGCGAAAGCCGCCTGGGAAGCGTTACATGATGAATACATGCCGGTAAACACCCTTCGTGCCACTGCGCTCCATCAAGCAATTATGGGATATAAGTGTACGAACACCGTGATCGTCACCAAGTGGACGGAGAAGATCAGAAATATGTACGTCGACCTTACCAATCAAGATAAGGACTGCATGCCGGATGCGTTCTTTGCGAAGACTCTCGCGAATCTATTACCGCTTGACGAATCATGGAGGGCGTTCACTCGCACTTTGAGGGAGAAATTAGTAACGGCGGATAAGGAAGGGAAGCCATTGAGTTCATCAACGGTGATTCAGCTCATCAAGGAAGAAGACTGGGCACAAGGTCTTCAGGAACCCGAATATCTGGCTCAAATCAGCGGAGTAAATCTCATTCAGAAGAAAAGAGCTGCGCCTATTGCGACCGTTGCTTCGGCTCCACCCTCGAAACGCCGACACATTGTAGACAAGAAATCTCTACGGTGTGTAAACAAGTACTGTGCCCGTCCAATTGGACACCTCATCAACGACTGTTTTGCCTATGGGGGAGGGAAATGTGGTCAGTACGAGACGTGGTGGAAGGGACCCAGAGATATTCATCTACCGCCGAATCAACGCGGCGCAAGCCAACCTACCGGTCCACGACTTTTGAATTCACAGGCTCTTCCTAATGCGAATATCGTCGAACTCAATACAGACTCCGGTAGCGGTGACCTGGGAAGGATCCAGACGGACGACATTACTGCCGCTCTAACGCAGGGCCAGTTCTTTTCATTGAATACCTTTGCCGACCCAATTGAGCAGATAACTTGTAACAAAGCCGTTTTCGAAAGCAACGCCGCGAACACGGAATGCTACCACGACTCCGGCGCTAATCGTCATATTTTCGCTGATAGGGCAGTTTTCTCAAATTACACGCCAATCACGCCTATACAAGTCAAGGGCTTCGGATCTACACATTCTACCGCTGCCGTCGGTGTTGGAGACATTCTCTTCAGGGCCAATTGTGATGGAGTTACGAACGATATCAAACTCTCGAATGTTCTACACGTACCGACCGCGCGATTGAACCTTGTCTCGCAGGGTTGCCTTGAGAGGCGCGGTATTGCGTGCCATTCAGAAAATGGGATTATTCGTCTATCCCTTAATGGACGCGACATGGTGAATGGAGAGTTACTCGACAACAATCTCTATCTCCTACATATGACACCCATCAAATCCGATAACCGCAACAACAACGCATCAAAATCCCTTGCCGATCGTATCTCCACCATAGACGACGATCCTATTGCCTCGGCCTCAGGGAGTGGCGCGACCGGGCGGGATTTTTACACCGCCTACTAGGCCATATAGGCGTTAAAGGGCTCCATCGCGCCGTAGTTGGGATACCAGCCGATTCATCTGCCCATAGAACATGCCAGATCTGTGCACGCGCAAATATCAAACGAATCCCATTTCCTTCCAAGTCCGAGTTACGCGCTGATCGCCTTCTCTACCGCATACACACGGATATTTGCGGTCCCTTGCCAAACTGTTACGGAAATTTCAAGTTTTTCATTTTATTCATCGACTGTTTTTCTCGTTGGATCTACGCTGCACTACTCAGGCACAAATCTGAAGCTCTCGCACGTTTCAAACAATTTCAAATGGCGTTCGAACGACTCCTTGAACTCAAGATTTCTATTCTCTGTGTCGACAATGCACCCGAATACGTCGAAGGCGCCTTCCGCCTACACTGTGAACAAACAGGTATCATATACGAAAAAATCGTCCCTGACGCATCGCCACAAAACGGCGTGGCTGAGCGTGCCAATCTTACGATTGCCTCTATGGCTCGCGCTATGCTAATTGATGCAAATCTTGCTGATTGGTTCTGGCCATTTGCTGTACTATGCGCGGTACACCTCAAGTGTAGAGTGCCTCATGCGGCGCTACAACCCGACACCACACCATTCTTCCATGTATTCAAACGACGTCCAGACCTTTCTTACCTACATGTCTTCGGATGTCACGTTACAGCACGCATCAACTCCGATCACCTCACTAAATTCCAACCTCGTGGTGAGAGTGGGAGATTCTTAGGATATGCTGCCGACGCCAACGGATACCTGATCTGGTTTCCACAATCTCACTCGGTTCGCGTGCGGCGAGATGTCACGTTCCACGACGATGTGCCAATGAATTCACCATCATATACTCCTACCAGATCCAGCATGTGGGACGATCTCATAACTGAGATTGATGACCGCTATTTCGACGATCCCATTCCTGTGCCTGTACCTGGCATAAACATACATGCTTCTCGTGAGCCGGGTTACCACATTGCCGATCGGTGAGTGGTTTCGGATGCGTAACATTGATGCGCATGGACCTAATGATATCATTAGGCGTACTGCTATGCAGCCGGACGCTCACATTGAGCGGGGAGACGACATGGTCACTTCGTGAGTCGTCTGGATCAATATTAAGATATATCTTAATTATTGTGCTAGATCCGATGACATTCCTCTGTCGACTAGACGAGAACGTCGCACAATATCACTACCAAATAAATATCGTACTATGATTCCCACGCCTGCGGACGAGGGGGGGTCGGACTTGCAGGACGCACTCATACAGGCCGTCCTCATTCGTGGAGAGGAATTTTCGTTGGACGTACACATGTCGTCTATCTCAGATCTCATTCCCATAATCTTGAATGCCGACGCGCAATACGATGCCATGAGTCTTGGCTTGATGAAACCGATTGATGATCCAGACGCTACCGATCCCCCTTCAATCAAAGCCGCCCAGCGCAGTATCTACTGGACAGAGTGGCTAGCGGCTATTCATGAAGAACTTGAAGCGCTGAAGGCGAAGGGAGTATACGAAGAGATAGACGCTATACCACATGGTCGAAAAGCCGTCGATTGCAAGTGGGTATTACACATCAAACGCAATCACGATGGGCACATCTCTCGGTTCAAGGCTCGCTTGGTTGCAAAAGGGTTCACTCAGATACCTGGCCAAGATTTCACGTACACGTTTGCTCCTGTAGCCAGATGGGATTCCGTTCGAACTATACTAGCAATCGCCGCTTTCCAAGATCTGGAGCTCAGGCACATAGATATCAAAACGGCGTTCTTAAACGGACCACTCCCCGAAGAGATCTACATGCGACGTCCGGAGATAGCAGGGTCAGGATATTGGCGCTTACTAAAGGGACTATACGGCCTCAAGCAAGCGGGAAGGACTTGGTATCTAGAATTCAACGAGAAATATACGCAACTCGGATTCCATAGATGCCAGTCCGACTGGAGCGTACATGTCCGTCAACATGGCGATCAAAAGTCTATGTCTGCAACGAGTGTAGACGATATACTTCTCGCATCGACTTCGGAAACCGAATCAGATCTGGTGACGAAACAGATTAGTTCCCTTTTCGAGATTACAGATAACGGAGCCGTCGAATGGTTACTAGGCTGCAAGGTCACTCGGATTCGAAGCCGACGGACATTGCGCGTATCACAAGACGCATACATTCAGTCGATCCTGCGCACTTTCAATATGGAACACTGCAACGCGGTTACCACCCCACTCCCTCCTCATACAACTCTTTCATCTGATGACTGTCCGAAGACCGAAGAAGAGCGAAATCACGTCAAAGATCTTCCCTATTGTGCGGTAGTCGGCAAAGCAATGTACCTTGCCACCACATGTCGTCCAGATATTGCATTCGCGGTACGTGAACTCGCTAAGTACATGTCAAACTACGGAGAAAAACATTGGATGGCGGCGAAACATCTTCTTCGATATTTACAAGGCACGAGATCCATCGGATTATCCTTGGGACACTTGGATCACCCCTACCCACTATTCCGCGCTTTCACGGACTCGGACTGGGGTTCAACTGAAACCAGAAAATCTATTTCGGGTTACGTCATGATGATGGGAAATTCGCCAATTGCATGGAGTTCTAAACAACAGGCGGTCGTGGCGTTGTCCTCGTGCGAAGCCGAGTATTTGGCTTGTACGCACGCTGCCTGCCAAGTCTTATTCATCAGACAGCTTCTCGAAGAACTCGGTTATCCCCAACCCCATGCGACTACATTATTTTGCGACAACAATGGAACCGTGGCATGTACGCACGATCCCCACGGTCATACGCGCATGAAGCACATCGACATCAGGATCCATTTCATCAGAGATTGTGTCAACAAGAAACTCATAGACGTTCATCGGGTACCGGGAAAGGAAAACACTGCAGATATATTCACAAAGGCGTTATCAAGAATCATGCATGGGAGAGCGGTCAAGATGTTGGGACTCGACGCGGGTCAAGGGGGGGTGTCAGACGCTGACCCGCTTGACATGACGGATTAGGAAGGAGGGCGGGGCGTTTATGGACGGGAAGGAATGATAGACCGAGTTGCCGGATGAGTGGACGCCCGCAGAGGCTTATGTGACCTACAATCTGGTACAGTGTGCTCTATCGTTGACCACACTGTACCAGGTACGTTATGTTGTAACTGTATCGCTGTTTCTATTTTATCGTTGACCACACTGTACCAGTATCTCGTTAACAATTTTGCTTGTGCTCAAGTAGCTTACAGCCTTCAGGACACATAAAATTCAATCATTGCATCTCATAGTTATGAGGTACACTAAGAAATGAGAGGTTCAAGTAATAAAAAAAACTTGACTGTGTTACATCTCTGTGACTACCTAATCCGGTCAGTACTGATCAGACCAGTTTCATAGCCGGCACTTTGGACTGCGAGCTGCACAGCTGTGCCAACTTTGAATGACCCTAATGTAGTGGCAAGTTCTGCTGCTACTCATCTGGCCTTTTGTTTTGTGTAGTATAAGATGTAAAGCTGAGATAAAGTGAGAAAAATTGGTGTATTGCCTCCATACACTAGATTGACTTGTACTTTCCCACACTGGAGGTAACCAGAATGGTGTTGACAGCACAATGCATGAGCAAATGCTACCTGATTGACCCAAAAATATTTGTGGGCAAGGTAGATGTAGTAAAATGTCTGAAATTGTAAGCATTTCACATATCTGTCTCTTACAATAAGTTATTACAGGTACTATCTCTCAGGCTGCAAAATTCAACTTGCTTCTGTTCAACAATAATGTAAAGCTTTGTACCATCTCAATGGCTAACATGTTTCTGCTCTGCACAGATGGTGTTTGGTTTTTCTGTGTGCTGTGTGTTCTCCAACATGGTTGCCTTTGCAGTGGCTTTTGACCACTTTTGGCACTCAGTCAACCAATCAGGTCAAACAAAGGGCTCATTTGCAGAATTCTGGCACAAGCAGTACTATAGTGGCAGCTTTTACAAACAACATGCCAAGTCATCTATAGCATGGCTATCTCTCATCAATGTCATGAACATTTTGGACCACAGTGTCTATGCTAAATTGTGGAGCAACAAAGCCCACAAAGACATCTTTTCACAAGTACAGTTTTGTGCATGGAAATCATTGGCCAGGCACAGGACTATACAGGCATAGTAAAAATATGTAGTTACACATGTGAGAATATTTTATGTTATGCAAATGCATATGTGGTGGTGGAACTACATGAGTACATTACATGCACAATTCTGGTTAATTTTGGTACAGGCAAGTATTCAGGCTACCTGAGAATACTATAAACTGAGTAAAGTTGGCACCTGGGATTTTGGTGCATTGACGGACAGATTGTGTTTTACTGTATTTCTTTTTTTTAATTGGCCTCTCCTGACTGCCAATGGATGTGCACACTCACTAGGTATGTGTCCAGCTGCTCATGTTCCAGCATTTCTTTTGCCTGTCTTGGCTGATGAGCATTCAGCTTGCAACTAGACTAGCTGGAAACTCTACATGCTCACCATCAAAGTGCAACAGGTTACATTTAAATGCTTTCACATGTGGGAAACACTCAGAGTAGTGAAAGGCGAGGATAAGTCCCTCACTATACTCTAAGTACCCTTAGCACTACCCCTGAATACTCTTACCCTGGTAGAGGGTAAGAGGATTTGAGGGGTTAGAAGCCCTTCAAGGGTTGAGTCGCAGGGTGTCATGGGTTAGCACACAGCATTTATTTTTGCTATATGTTAAATCAAGACTAATATGGTTGCAATCATTTCTGCTATCTTGCTCAATTCAAGTTTTAGTTAGCAGGGCCAGCAAGCAGCAAGTACAATTCTTCAAGGCAAAAGAAATGGTACCTTGAAGTCAGATTAGTAAGTAGTTTTGCTACTGATAGCAGCTTGACTAAGTAATTTTTATCTGTATAGCTACTTTGATGAATGGTGAGGTTTCTGGTAGCAGCAAATCAGATGAGTTATATAGCCTGAAATATTCTCTTGTACAAGTGACTTTGTTATCAAGGATGAACTTCAGTAAACAACTTTGTTCCTGCCTTGCCAAGTAGTCTGATGCATATCTACTTTAGCAATTGCATTTGCTATTTGTTGAACTTGGTTAAGCAGCTTGTGTGGGATAACTAAACTGTATTACAATTGAGGGGTTTGGTTGCAGGCAGAGCAAGCATACATCAATGAAGGTAGTCAGCAATGGTGGCAAGGGGCTTAATTTATCTTGTAATATATCTCGGGCTGTGTTTACACCTGACACAACAATTGATCGTAGTGCTTATGAAAACTCACTGCTGATGAAAATAAGCCAAAAACAATTTACATGCTCTAAAATCTAGGGGGTGGACTGTCCAAACAACTCCCATATCCGGTTAATACCTGAACTGCTCCATCCTCATTGGAACTGCCACAGGCTGTGTTCTGATAATAGCTCTTGCTCAGATAGCAACTAATGTTTGTGATGCTTTGTGAAACAATGGATTGCAGTGCCCACTGCTGATGCAACAAAAAAATTTTATGTGCCCCCAAAATATAGGAGATGTTGTTAGGTAAACTTCCAGAAACAGTTACATGTTTCCTATTGATGGCTGAACTGCCTCATCCTCAATGGAACTGCCACAGGCTGTGTTCTGATAATAGTTCTTGCTCAGATAGCAACTAATGTTTGTGATGCTTTGTGAAACAATCGATTGCAGTGCCCACTGCTGATGCAACAAAAACATTTTATGTGCCCCCAAAATATAGGAGATGGAAAGGTATTGTTAGAATAAACTTCCAGAAACAGTTACATGTGTCCTGTTGATGTTTGAACTGCCTCATCCTCATTGGAACTGCCACAGGCTGTGTTCTGATGGTAGCTCTTGCTCAGATAGCAACTCATGTTTGTGATGCTTTGTGGAATGAAGGATAATTGTTCCAGTGTGCACCAGCACATTGCTGCCTTTTCAGATGTGACTCTCTTGTCAGTTCCAGTGCCCCCTTTTGATGCAACAAAAAATTCATGTGCCCCCAAAATATAGGAGATGGAAATGTATTGTTAGGATAAACTTCCAGAAACAGTTACATGTGTCCTGTTGAGGTCCGAACTGCTTCATCCTCATTGGAACTGCCACAGGCTGTGTTCTAATGATAGCTCTTGCTCAGATAGCAACTAATGTTTGCGATGCTTTGTAAAACAATGGATTGCAGTGCCCACTGCTGATGCAACAAAAAATTTTTATGTGCCCCCAAAATATAGGAGATGGAAAGGTATTGTTAGGATAAACTTCCAGAAACAGTTACATGTGTCCTATTGATGCCTGAACTGCCTCATCCTCAATGGAACTGCCACAGGCTGTGTTCTAATGATAGCTCTTGCTCAGATAGCAACTAATGTTTGTATAGCTTTGTGAAACAATCGATTGCAGTGCCCACTGCTGATGCAACAAAAAAATTTTATGTGCTCCAAACTATAGGAGATGGAAAGGTATTGTTAGGATAAACTTCCAGAAACAGTTACATGTGTCCTATTGATGTCTGAACTGCCTCATCCTCAATGGAACTGCCACAGGCTGTGTTCTAATGATAGCTCTTGCTCAGATAGCAACTAATGTTTGTATTGCTTTGTGAAACAATGGATTGCAGTGCCCACTGCTGATGCAACAAAAAAAATTCATGTGCCCCCAAAATATAGGAGATGGAAAGGTATTGTTAGAATAAACTTCCAGAAACAGTTACATGTGTCCTGTTGATGTTTGAACTGCCTCATCCTCATTGGAACTGCCACAGGCTGTGTTCTGATGGTAGCTCTTGCTCAGATAGCAACTCATGTTTGTGATGCTTTGTGGAATGAAGGATAATTGTTCCAGTGTGCACCAGCACATTGCTGCCTTTTCAGATGTAACTCTCTTGTCAGTTCCAGTGCCCCCTTTTGATGCAACAAAAAATTCATGTGCCCCCAAAATATAGGAGATGGAAATGTATTGTGAGGATAAACTTCCAGAAACAGTTACATGTGTCCTGTTGAGGTCTGAACTGCTTCATCCTCATTGGAACTGCCACAGGCTGTGTTCTAATGATAGCTCTTGCTCAGATAGCAACTAATGTTTGTGATG
The DNA here is from genome assembly GCA_022592445.1 of Cytidiella melzeri. Classification (NCBI taxonomy): domain Eukaryota; kingdom Fungi; phylum Basidiomycota; class Agaricomycetes; order Polyporales; family Irpicaceae; genus Cytidiella; species Cytidiella melzeri. The sequence goes on along the minus strand of JABYQR010000009.1, from coordinate 288,443 downwards.
CTTTGTGAAACAATGGATTGCAGTGCTTACTGCTGATGCAACAAAAAATTTTGTGCCCCCAAAATATAGGAGATGGAAATGTATTGTTAAGATAAACTTCCAGAAACAGTTACATGTGTCCTGTTAATGTCTGAACTGCCTCAGGCTCATCTTCGTTGGAACTGCCACAAGCTGTGTTCTAATGGTAACTATGGCTCAGAAAGACAGAGACAAGGGCTCGACATTCAAAACAGGGACCCAAAGTGTAAAACAACAAGAAGGTGGCGGTCAGCATGAAGCACCAGACTTTCACCAGCTATCAGACTTTATGCAAGTATCTAGCCCAGCAAAGACCAAGTTAGTATTCTGACTACCAGCTATGTAGTACAGAGGGGGTCTCAAGGCTGATGCTTGCCCAGGAGCACTGAACACCATGATTATTATGGTATGTTGGCATGTATTCTTTGTTCTAATCTCATGCACCTATCAGATGGACAAGCTCAGTTGTGCAGCATGCTCAGACAGTACTGTCACACTCAAGAAAGAAGGCATGAAATACATCAGGATGGACCTTCCTCAGACAGCAGAGGCCTTGACCATGTCAGACAGACGGTCTGGTACAGGGTCAACAGAGATACAATTGTACAACACAATACGTGCGTACCTGGTACAGGGTCAACAGAGATACTGTGCCCCTGTACTGGTTAGGAACCTTTATACAAGCTTACATAACTGGCGGATGTCCGTGTATAGTAGTCCCGCCAAACACCAGTGCTGATGTGCTTCCTTCCTAACTTGGACACTCTGGCGGGTCACTGACTGACACCCCCCCTTGACCCGCTATCAGTCCCAACATCTCCATTGCACGTGTGTGCATGACTCGGCTTAGTGATTTTGTGAAAAGGTCGGCCAAGTTTTCCTTCCCTTCTACTCGCCTGACATCGACTCTCCCATCGTTGACACAATTCCTAATGAAGTGCGCTCTTATGTCAATATGCTTCATCCTCGTGTGTCCATGTGGATTGTGTGTACAGGCGATTGTACCGTTGTTATCGCAGTATAGTGGTGTTGGGGTTTTCTGTGGGAAACCAATTTTGTCGAGGAGTTGTCTGAGCCAGATAATTTGGCACGCCGCATGAGAACAGGCCAAGTACTCGGCCTTGCACGACGACAAGGCCGCCACTTGTTGTTGTTTTGCGCTCCATGAGATCGGCGACCTGTATAGAATCATGATGTATCCCGAAATAGACTTTCTTCCTTCTCCAGAACCCCAATCCGAGTCGGTGAAGCCGTAGAACAAAGGAAATGCGGGGTCGAGGTTCCCCATGATGAGGCCGAGTGACCGCATACCTTGAAGATACCGTAGCAGGTGCTTCGCGGCTGTCCAGTGTGAGCCGCGGTAACATGACATGAATTAGGCCAATTTGCGCACTGTGTAGGCAATGTCGGGTCAAGTTGTAGTCGCCAGATACATTACCTTCCCTACAAGAGTGCAGTAGGGTAAGGCCTTCAGTTCGTCGCGTTCCTTGTTGTCTATGGGTGTGTCCTCTCGAGATAGTGAGGTCTTCGGTGGTAGCGGTGTGAGAGTCGAGTTGCAGAACTCCATGTTGAATAGTCTTACGATTGACAGTGTGTATGCTTCTTGTGAAAGCTGGATCGACTGCCTCGCGTGATTCCTGGTTACTTTGCAGCCCAGTAGCCATTTGACCTCACCGTTGTCTGTGATGTTGAAGAGTTGCTTTAGGTCCTCAGTCACCGAGTCCGATTCTTTGCGCGATGGAGTGGCTAACAGGATATCGTCGACACTTGTTGCGGACATGGATTTCTGCCGTTCTGTTCCCTCACATGTACGCTCCAATCTGATTTGCATCTCTGGAAACCAAGCGTCTGGTACTTGTTGTGGAATTTGAGGTACTACAAACGGCCGGCTTGTTTCAGTCCATACAGCCCTTTCCGTAGTTGCCAAAAACCCTTTCCTAGTACCGCAGGCTTGTTCATGTAGATTTCCTCAGCCAACGGTCCATTTAGAAAGGCCGTCTTGATATCGATGTGACAGAGGTACAGATCGTTGTGGGTGGCGATGGCCAGTATAGTGCGTATTGAGTCCCAGCGGGCCACAGGAGCGAACATGAAGTTGAAGTCTTGACCCGGAATCTGGGTGAAACCTTTGGCGACTAGTCGTGCTTTGAATCTAGCAATGTGGCCGTCGGCGTTTTGTTTGATGTGCAAGACCCATTTCGAGTCTACAGGTTTTTGACCTGGTGGGACACGTTCAACCTCTTTGTACACACCTTTTTCTTTGAGTGCTTCTAACTTCTTGTGAATGGCGCTGAGCCAGTGGCTCCAGTATTCACTGCGCTCCGCTTCCTGGATCGAACGTGGGTTGCTGGCGTGTGAATTGTCGATTGGTGAAAGTGTGTTCGCAAGTGCTTCCGACAAAGTTTGGTGGATTTGTGACGAAGTAGGGTTGACTAGTTCAATGCCGAGTGTTTGGGCAGTAAGAGCGAGATCTTCATCAACTTGCAATCCCCCCTCGAGCAAATATTCGGCATTGTTCTCAATATACCGCCTGGGTAGAGTGCGAGTACGTCGCGCTGTACAATATGTGAACATTACATCCCTGTGGGATACAAGTCTCAACAGAGACACACTGTGCACCTCAGTACGAGGATACGCATCAAGCCCATCTGCGCACTCAGGTTCCAACAGTACCTGGCTGGCTGGGGTACTGGGTACATCCTCAGTGGTATGCTGAGGGTCTGGCAAGTCTCTAACGGAGATCACGTCAGACACAGTTACGGGTCTACGCTGACTAGGCACGTACTCTGATGTAGAGTAATCAATGTGTTTATCTTGGAAACGGGTGTCCATCTCCATGAAGACGTCATCCCACAAGACTGAGGATGGTGAAGATGGTGTCGGTGAAGGCAATTCATGATCGAGAAAAACAATGTCTCAGCATGAGTGTACGGCATTCGCGTTAGGGAACCACACTAGGTAACCCTTAGTGTCAGGTGCGGTGTGATACTGAGACACGCTTCAAAACAAAGTACAACCTTAAAGACAACACAACCAACCACGAAGTGGCAATAGAAGTGTAAAGGTGTGGAAGCGCGGAAGTGTTAAAGTGTGCGAGATGGTCTTAGAGTCCTAGTTGTACCTGTGCTGTAAAGAGCGACAAGGTTTGTGATATAGATTTATGTGAAAGGAGATAGATGGGCAAACTACCACGCGTATTGCGGGTACAAGGACAAGTTGGCGCGGTGGAAGCGAAAGAGTTTCGCGCGGCTCAAGGAGAACGCGCGGGAGACGTCGCAACTTGTGGTAAAGCGGCGCGCGGAGAGACGCAGATGGTAAAAGCAGACACAGTATGAATCTCAAACACAAAACGCGGTTGCTGGTGAAGATGAAAGTAGTCGCTGTAAAACGTGGGTGCAGTGAAAGTGAACGCAGTAAACTCGACGCAGTGAAGGTAAAACACAGACGCAGTAATGCAGTAAAATAACGCAGTTAAGAAGCAAACACAGTATAACAAAACCAAAAGGAACCGTAAGAGAAAGACAAGCTAATGGAGCGCGAGTCGCAGCGTAAGGCTGTATGAGGCCGCAGTCAATTTGACTCGATAGACTGTGCGCGGGGGCGGTAGTGTAGAACAACACTTCCTGAGCAGTGATGCGTATTGCAAGCGAATGCGTGGCCAACGACAACATTGGTAGAGCTGGTAAGATTGAACTGCACTAGTTCGCACTCGTGGTCCTTGCCTTCAAAGTCTGGTGACAGCCAACAATCTGGATGCGGCGCGCGCGGGCGATCGCAGTCGAGCGGGACGAAAGGTCCTGAACGCAGGGGAATTGGGTGGTCGCTCTGAGTGTCGCAATAGGAGCAGTTATCAAGCGAGTCCGTGGCGGAGGCGACGGACAATGCTGGCGAGGGTGATTTAGGAGTATGTCACAGATTTTCAATGTTTCTACAAGACTTGCCTTTGACATGGATAGTCCAACAGACTGGATTTTTCCAACATTGTCACAAGTTTATAGCCTTAGGCGCCTATCTAGAGCGCTTATTTTCCGGCTAGGAGTGTTACCAAACCTAACCCTAACCCGGGTCACGTGACATCCTGCCTTATTTATCAATAGTCCAGACCCAAACCCTAGACTCAATCTGGAGCGGTTCCAGATCAACCTAGGCTATTGTTCTATTGTTTCTTTTCCATTGATAGGGATTCCCCAGGGATTCCCCCAGGTTTTATTGTTCTATTGTCTTTCATTAGGGATTCCCCAGGGATTCCCCCAGTTTCTATTTGTTCTATTGTTCCTATCCTATTGTTCTATTGTTCTATTGTTCTAACTCTATTGTTCTCTGTACCCTGGTCCTTGACAGTTACTCAGGTCCTTGACAGTTACCCTGGTCCCTTATTGTTCTATTGTTACTCCAGCCCCACAGTTACTCCAGTCCCTAGTGTGGGAACTGGTGCACAGACCACCCAGACACAGTATATATAGTACCCCTTACCCTCCCTGGTTCTGCATCTTGACCTCTTCGTCATTTGCACTGCCAGGTGAGTTACTCAATGTAACTTAGTATAAGTCTGATGTTAACTTCGTCATTTGCACTGCCAGTATCCGGCCTCAGTGCCTGCTTGCCTGCTCATCATCAACTTTGACCTTGTTGTCGTCATTGGAGATCCACCCCCTTCCTCTCTACTTCACTCCCTTTTTAGGGTTATCAGCATAGCAGCAGTCGCTCCGCGACAGCCTTACCAGGCAACGGTATTATTGAGTATAGCATTACTGTTACAGAGTAGATCTCTCAGGGGAAACCGTAGGCGCTGCTGAGGGTTCTGGCGGCAGCGTGAGCGCGGGGATGATGGGGTAACGGCGTAGAACCTCGCGCAGGCGCGGGCGGTAAGGACAGCGACCGTCTGCTAAGTGGGGAACTGTGGGACAATAACGGCAAACGCGAGGCGGGTTGTCGTTGGTAGGCGCAGCGGACATAAACGTGGAGAAAGACGCAGTGAGACAACGCAGGAGAGGCTACAGCTATTGGTGCGAAGAGACTCCCTCGACGCGAGCGCAAAGCGTAAAATGAACTCTGAGAACTGGGGTGGGGATTGATTGATTTCTACGCAGTACAGGCAACACCTTTTTATATACCCTAAGGACCTTCTCCTAAACCTTTCCTTCTTTGTCCTAAACCCAAACGCAAGAGCGAGAAAACATGGTGGCAGAATACTTCCGTTCACAGAGGCAAAATGTCCAGCAAGTTGACGCCCGGCAGGACACAGCGTTGGTCGACACGGAGAAGCGGCGCGCGCCCTTGCACTGAAGGGGCGCCAACCGTTGCGAGCAGGTGATGAGGCGCCGTCCAAGAGTTGCACAGCGTGGTGTGATAGGAGTCTCCCTGAAACGGGGTTTGCGAGTCAAGTTTCTTCTATCGTTGGTCCGACCCGCGTCTGAAACACTTGGTGGCTGGCCGGCCCATGCTCTGATGCAAAAGGGGTGTGTCTGCAAGTCAGAGCTTGGTGCGAATTCTCGGCCTCGGATGTTTCTGGCGCGTTGCTGCTCCTTGTCAAGTCCTCAGATCCTCGGAGAACTCCTCGTAACCTCGGTGAACTCCTCGTGCCCGTGATGCTGGGAAAGTGGAAGGATTTTCCGCTCAGGATGACGCGGGCCGCGCAAATGGCGGGCTGCTGCCGGGTCTCCGCGCCTAGCCAATTTCCGGGCGTATCAGCGTATCCAACAAAATGTCCTTCCTCGCCTCGAGGTTGTATTTTGTTCAACGAATCCGCGTCCATTCTGCGAGTGATGACGCGTGTGCCGAAAATATGGAGGTGTGAGAGGTCGGGGTTCTTCTTGTGCTACAGGTGGTAAGGTGTGATATTGGTGGGTAATGCGGATGTTGTGACATGGTTGAGAATATGGGTTGCACATTGTACAGCGAGTGGCCACAGGAAGTCGGTCAAACCGGCGTCAATGAGCATTGCACATGCCATGGATGCAAGAGACCAGTTTGTACGTTCTGTGGAGAAGCGTCCGGTATGGTTTTCTCGAACGTGATGCCCTCCCTTTCACAGTACGTATGGAATTCTCCTTGCGTGAGTTCTGGTGCGTTGTCCACTCGTATTACTGCAATCTGTAGGCCGGTATAGCGCTCGACGGCTGTTTTGTATTTCAAGAATTCATGGAACACATTGGAGCGTTGTTTGAGAAATAGAGGAGTCTTCCATCTAGAGTGGCAATCAACGCACGGGAGAAAGTATTTGATGTTGCCGTAGCCTAAGGGTAAGGGACCGCAGATGTCAAGATGGATGCAAAATAGAAGTCGATCGGCCCTGAGAGATGATGTTTTAGGAAAAGGAAGTTGTTTGATGTTCGCTCGCGCATAGATTTCGCATACGTGTGGTGTATTAGGTGAGGAAGAGAGATGTAGGCCAGAAGAAGAAGGTGACAGCCCTTTTATGCCTAGGTGGCCTAGTAGGCAGTGTAAAAATCCTTTGAGACGGTACGTGTGCTCGAGGTGGCCACCGTAAGGTCAGATATCCTGTTGAGTAGTGATCCGCACGGTTTTGTACCTGCATCCTTTCAATCAATACCGAGGGATTGGCCTGTGGTGACGTGGAGGCGGTACAGATTGTTGTCGTCCAAACTCCCGGTGATGATGGTCTTGCCGTCCAGGTCAAGCATCATCTTACCGGCCCTGGTCGTAGATCCTACCCCTCTTCTCTCCAGGCACCCTTGCGATACCAATTTCATCTGTGCCGTCGGTACGTGGAGGACATCGCTCAGTTTGATTTTGTTAGTTACACCATTGACCATAGCAAGAAGACATCACCAACTACGACTGCGGAAGTTGTAAGTGACAATCCGAATCCTCGGACACTAAGGGGAGTAATGGTACGATAGTTGTTGAAAACGGAGCAATCAAAGAAAATGTGTTGATTGGCTCCAGAGTCGTGGTAAACGGAGAATTGATCGACGTGTTCTGCAGAGAATGCGGCATTGTGGCACTTGACGGATAGATCTGGGTTGTTGTTGATCATTGTATTCAGTAAGTACACGGTTCCCGGATCATCTCCCTCAATAGACGCGGAGTTTGCCTGCACTGGTGGTTGATCAGGAGGCTCTGTAGCAACGTTGGCAGTGGGACATTTCTTTGCGTTGAACGTCTTTGACACGTTTTGACTCTTCTGACGCTGAGCCGGTGGTAGATGTATGTCACGCCTGTATTTCCACCAATTGGGATATTGCCCACATTTTCCTCCACCCCAGGACAAGCAGTTGTTGCTCGTATGGCCTCAGGGATGCGGACGGTCAGGGTTGTCGCACCACTCAGTCATTTTCTTGGCAGAACCGGTAGCTTGGTTGACTACAGCGTTCGAAGTGGAAGGTCTCTTTCAATAGATTGTATTGGTCCCGTAGATCTGCGCGACGACCTCCGGATCATTCTTCGTTTGCGCCCAGTTTTCTTCCTATATGAGTTCAATGACCCTCGAAGATGACATTGACCTCCCAGTGTTGTGGGCCACTCCCATGTCATAATGGAGAGTCCTCGAGAACATCCTCCAACTGTTGTCTGTGGGGATGAGATCTGCTAGTGTAGTCGCGAAGTTTGCATCGGACATGCAATTCAGATCTTGGTCACATAGATCTGCGTAGATAGCACATCTTGTCAACCCATTTACTCACGTCCATCCCGTCCTTGCATATGAAACTCATCAGTTTCTGATGGAGTGACAAAGCTCTGAGGTTGTTGATTGGTCGATACTCTGACTGTAGAATTGTCCAGGCTTCTTTTGCTCTTCTGGTACAACCTATCAGATGGATCTTTGTTCGGGGAATAGCTTCGAGTAACAGAGCGATTGCCATGATGTTCGCATCGTACCAAGGCTCTGCGTCCTTCATCGCCTGTTCGACCTCAGCCTTGTTTCCCCTCTTTATCCCCCTCGTCACAACTCCGGTGTCCGGATCCTCCACTTCTTCCTCATATGTCCTTCGGAGTCTAGAGACAATAGGTGGCACGGAATCTGGTCCTTCGAAGTATTTCCAGAGGTGTACAGATCTTAGTTTCGTTTCAACCTGTAATACCCATGTTCCGTAGGAATTGGTGTTTCCATTGTTGTCAAGCTTTGGCAACTTATTGTTAGAAGAATCAGTTTTGATGAGACATGGCGATGTATTGAGTGATAGGGGTAACAACTGAACAAAGCGGTGATACTCGACAGGACGGAAGTCTGTTATAATTTGCACTGTTCGGGGCTCATAACCTGTCAGACAGACGGTCTGGTACAGGGTCAACAGAGATACAATTGTACAACGCAATACGTGCGTACCTGGTACAGGGTCAACAGAGATACTGTGCCCCTGTACCGGTTAGGAACCTTTATACAAGCTTACATAACTGGCGGATGTCCGTGTATAGTAGTCCCGCCAAACACCAGTGCTGATGCGCTTCCTTCCTAACTTGGACACTCTGGCGGGTCACTGACTGACAGACCATACTGAAACTAACCGAGAGATCCCAGTGCGGCCTCATCAAGGGCCTGCTTGAGAAGGAGCGTCGAGTGATTGATGTCGAGGCACCTCGGTTGGAACTGGTGCAGCAGGTCATTGAGCGACATGCGAGTAGTGCAGTGGCATCCGCTGTGGCGGCAAGTGTGTAGACCGTCGGAGGCTAGGTTCTTTCACCTCTGATGGCGATGTAGCGGGAAAGTCAGGCAGCTGTACGTTATTGACTGTTGCGACTGCAGATCACGCATGCCGCAGTGTGTATGCCACCCTGGATTTATAACCACATCGTCCAACACAAAAATGAGGAGAACCTGTGAAGCTTGAGCCTGCCACAAGCGCACTGCAGCTAACATCCGAGGAACTTGCTCATGTCATCAGAAGAGCTGCACTGCACGCAGATTTTGTGTTCTGTCGTGTCGAAACATCTTTTCTCACTGAACCATTCCGAAGTCTTTTGTTGGATGCTCCAGCACCGAGCACCGAAGCTTATTTAGAGTAAAATGGTGATAGGCATTCCAGATTTACATCATTACATCCACAAAGTATCCCGCGGTACCACCGACGAGACTTGCCATCCTTGCAAGCTCCCGTAGACGGCCTGGGATGGAGCCTGCGTCAGTCACTCTTTTGGAGGTTCGGCCGCATGTTCAGGTTTTTGGTGTAAGAATTTCCACACAAGCCATAGGTCATGATTCTGATTTGGATCAGGCGCTTTCTCTGATTTCAACGCTGTTTTCTTCAATTCACCCCAAAATTCCTCGTTCATCAAATCCCATACCTGGGCCACTTCTCGCGGTGTCAACTCTGTTTACAATTGGCGAGATGAATTTGACGAGGGACATGCGCACTGTAAAAACTGACTGTACCTGAGCTTCGTCTCTCCCAGTTGTTGAGATGAACGGCGGGAGATGGATGGAGGAGTACTCGACTGCTATGCGGGATAGCAGATACAGTCGCCGTTTGGGTGCCGGCAACAATAATGATGGCGAACAAAACAAGACACTTTGAGGACCACATGATGGACGACAATGTAGTGTGAATGTGAGACGACGGCTGTAAGAACGAGTTGAGCGCGGTGACCGAAGACAAGTGCAACCTGAACTACACTGTACTCACCGTATGATGGTGTGCAGAGGGAGGAGGATGGTGGCAAGGGGATTTGTACATTGTCTGATATCTGAGCGTGGATAGGAGTGTTTGGGTGATGGTGATGCAGGCCGAAGACGAGACATGTTTCTGCTCGACCAATGCTGTCCTGCGCGGGTGATGAATTGCTGATGGTTGGCATCTCTCTCGACGCCGGACGCTCTCTCCTCGAGCCACATCCCCGACGACGACACCGCCTTACACAGCCCAATGGACGCTCGCAACGTACGTCGTTTCATCCTCTTGCCCTCCCACTCTCACCCATTTGCCCCTCTACGCCGCCTCCACCAACCAGCGCCGCCATCCCGAATCTTCCGTCACGCCAGCCCGCCCCAGTCGCGTAGTCACCCACGACGTCCGACTGGGCTACTCTAAATCCATCATAATGCTCTCCTCCGTCTTCAGCAGGCGCAAGGGCTTGCAGCGGAAGCTCACCAATTTTACCCGGCGCGCGCAATCCCCGTCGTCCCCCGGCTCATTCACCTCGCCCGACTGCAGCGAAAAGCCGTTCAATCCTTTCACTCTTTACAATGGCTCCTCTACCTCCCAGTTGTCTACAAACCAGACAACAGCCAATGGCCCGACCGCTGACAGTGGAGAGCACACATCACCGCGTGTGCAATTAGACCTCACCACCGACGCTCTGTCTCTCTCCGACTGGTTTCCTGCCGAACTCCTACAGGCACCCGGCGAAGTTCCAACGCGAATGCCCGAAAGAAACGCGTCGCTCAAGGTCATAGGTGTCTCTGGCTCGGTGCCGGGAGGGACGATTGGGCAGATGGAACAAATTGTTGAGGGTGGCGCGGATGGGCAAGGGAGTCTCGTGGCGGAAGAGATCGTCGATACCTTTGAAGACGAGTCGGACAACGTGATTGTGATAGAGGGTCCACGGGGGAGAGAAGTACGTGTGCACACAACACTCGCGTTGTCTCCATTACTCATTGCCCATCGTATGATACCTCTCTAGCCTACTCGCTCGCCTCGTAGAGCAGGTTCAGGTCACCCGCAAGAGGCACCCTTTGCTAGCCCTCATGACAGCGTGCGTACTCGATAGCGACTCATACGCGTATATTCTGAACGTCTCACAGAGCATGCCTGGTCAGAGCCGTCGGCACCCACCACACCCCATCAAAATTCCCGCGGGCAATGACACCAAACTCTTCTCCCATGCAGACACAGAAAGTGCACAACTCTCGAAGGCTTCGTCAAAACGGCAATCCTCTCGTTCCTTGTCCAATTACACCCGAAAATCCACGCGAGCAGCGTCTTTGCGACAGTCAAGACACCACTCGCTCACACATTCCAGACCACGCTTCCACTCCAGATCTCGTCCCAGTTCACTGCGTTCAGCACGCTCGCACAACGAAGAGTCCGACGCGGACGACGCGCTCTCAACAGTATCAGGCACGACGATTGCTCGGGCACTGGTCTCATCCTACTTTATAACCACGTCTCCCAGCGGACACCGCTCACGCTCGTCAATGGTACTCACGAAACATCGTCCGCTGGCTCGTCAGGACTCCACGACGCTGCCCATAGCTGACTATCCCTTCCTTTACCGTGGTAATAGCCGTCGGAGGAGTCACCGTTCAAGCAAAGGCAGCACATCTTCCGACGTCCGGACCCCTATCAGTGGCAACTACTGGAGAGACCGCAAGATCAGTGGGGATCAAATTGTCGTCTTGAGCCCCGAGGAGAGGCAGAAGGAAGAGTGGACGTTGGATGTGCCTCCTTTGCCGCCCATGCCCTCAGGGCTGAGTCCCATGCCGCCGACCTCGGCACGCTCATTGGAACAGGGTCAAGGTCCTGGCGAGAGCCAGGACCAAGGCCAGAGTCAGAGTACAGTTACAAAGAACGTAAGCGGCTCGTTCAGCAGCGCAGTGGGATCGTCGAGTGGCAGGTTTGGTAGTACCAAGACGCTGAGCACCGGCAGCATCAGTGGGAAATGGTCAGGGAAGTATATCATTGTCGATGCTGAGCCCGAGCAGAAAAGGAGGAGCGTTTCAGTGGTATCAGAGTGGACTGAGTCGGCTCCAGGGCAGTCCAGCATGTCGTCCGAGGCATCTGGCGCATCCGATGATAGCATGCAACATGTTGCCCAGGCCCCCAATCGGAGGTCGGTAACGTTCAGTGCAGTCACGTCGAACGAGAGCGTCGGCATGAAACCGACCAGTGTAGAGGATGGCCAAGACATCAGCTACGAACCCTCACCGCTTAGCAGACATACGTCCTCACCCGACGCGCCAACCACTGCTACGTCCCCGTCGACCTCTGTGTATTCCAAAAACGCATACGCAGGTGCCTCCGTCTCACCTGCTGAGTCTACCTCGCTCTACAGCTCGCCCGGACATGGTGGCATCTTGTCGCCCGGGCTCACCTCCATAGTCTCTTCCGCCGACTCTAGCTATGTACGCACTCCGGGCTCGTCCGTCGCGGGCAGCGCAGGATCACAAGACCAGTCGTTCCGCTCATTCGCAGCCTCAAGACAGCCACGCAATTTGTCCCCTGGGAGACATCTCATTACCATGCTCCCGATAGGGGAGCGTCCAAGATCGACGCTTGTCTCACACTCTCCTTCGTCACACAACACGTCTTCTATGATAATCCGTCCTCAGTCCATGGTCAGCTCCACCCGGACCTCGTTGGACTCTCCAGACCTCTTGGACATTATGTTTGCTGGGTCTCGAGGTCCTCTCGCTCGCAACTCGACTATTGCCATGCGTGTAATTAGCCCACCTGCGCCGATCTCGGTCCCTCCTCGTACTCCCTTTGCGCTTTCTAATAACGATGAAGCATCTCCGTCTGCTGTTAGACAGCAATTTCCCGAGACGCCGTACGCTTTCACGCCTCTGGCCTCGGCTGGATTCTCTCCTGCCCCTGATGAGATGCCTTTGTCCCTCCCAAGAACTGGCTCGCTTACGATGAGGGGAAGCCGTGCTAGGCGGGGGTCTATTTCTATGGGTCGCAAAGTGTTGATAAAGAGCGCTACGATGGCCTCGCCGCCATCGAGTGCTACTCCTGAGGCGCCACCGTACTCAGTCATAGATTCGACAAATGTTGTGTCTGCCACGCCATCATCTAGCACAGGCGGGCTGTCGATCATAGAGGAGGTTAGCGTATTGAACTCGCCAGTGAGTCAGTACGATCACAGTCCGCCAGACTCACCAGCACTGTCGACGAGACGTGCATATACAGACCCTGCGCCAAGTTATCCTGCCTCACCAGCCGACATCAGGCTATCGATGCCCCCAGCGTATGAACTCGACGCTCTGTCTGTCCCTCTTCCGCCGTCGCGTTCGCCCACGCCATCACGATCCTCGTCGCCTGCTTCACATCCGACTTCGCCTCACAAACGCAGGCACGAATCGACGCTCGATACCGAGGATCCGTCCGACACGACGATCCACGCTGAATCAGAGGAAGAGGAAGTGTCCCCTCCTCCTTCACCAAGGCCGAGTCTCCCTCCATCCCCGCAGTCCCTCGAGTACCGGGTTGGCTCTGAAAGCGCCGAAAGCGCATCGAGCTTGCGACAGCAGCAGCATTTGCATCCTGCGTACGGTTCGACAGGCCACAAGGCCCGTGCACGAACCCGACCGCCTCCACCCACAGGCCCACGCAAACCCACCGGGACAGGCAACTTTACTACGCTCCTCAACAGAGCACGAGACGCCTCTGTTTCCTCCGTCACCAGCTCTCCCAATTTGTCGGCAGGGCCCGGCGGATCGCGGAATCCCATGTCGGACTCGTCTTCGCCCAAATTTCAGACGACCCCAGTCAAGTTCCGTGGGCTCACGATGGAGGCTGCTCAGTGGACCTTTACCTCTCAAGAGCTTCAGTCGATTGTCTCTACTGCGGTTAAGCAGTCGTCGGATCCGTATGCTATTCGGCTGCTCCCTAGTGATACTGTCCAGACAGAGGTCCCGGAGGAAATCGAGCGGGTGGAGAAGCTGAGCGCAGATTTAAAGACGAAATACAAGCTAGGGATGCGCAAGCGCGAAAAACTGCTTGGCACGCTTCGGTCGATCGCGGAGGGCAGCGAGTTGGCTGACCACGCTGCTTCTTCCCGCTACCTCGAAGAGCTGGTGGAGCTCTCGGACAGTCTTGACCACATCTCTGAGGATTTGTACATTGCGACCGATCAGCTTCGCCAACTGACGCATCTGCGGGACTTGCACGCTACCAGCGCGTTGGCTATGGCGGTACGCAAGTTGAACACGTCGTTCATTAAGCATCTTGCCGAGAACCAAAGGCTGCGTCAGCAGGTGGTCGAACTACGAGACGAGAGGGACGAGGCGTGGGCGCAAGCGGAAAACGCTGCGAGAGAGTTGGACGCGTTCTGCGGTCAGCTGGCCATGGGCAGCGACGGCGGCGACGGTGCCACGACTCCCGGTCAAAGTCGCAGATCGAGCGCGGTCGTCGTCGCGCGGAAAGTGAGCGTGCGGAAAGCGAGCTTGCGGTCTTCCAGTCGGATGCGCAGCCAGAGATCGCCAGTTGCGAGTAACACGGCCGTGTCTCCTGCGAACAGAATAGCGCCGCCAGACGAGGTCATCCCCCCGGTGCCACCCATTCCGATGCGCGTGCCTCTGGGTGTTTTGACCGCTGGACTGTCGACTGGGGTTTCCTCAGGTGAGCGACGTTCGGCCACAGTTATTGGATGGATTGATATTGATATTGGGATGTCTATTTCATTTTTCTTTTTGCTTCAGGGATGCCTCTGAGTTCGAGTGTCTCGGGGAGTGAGGAAGTGCGTGCGCTTATGCGTGCTCAAGAGGAACTTTACGAGATGCTCGGCTTGAGGTTGGACGAGCTTCCTGCGGTTCGGAAAAGGTCGATGTCGTTGTCGGATGTTGCCTCGCCTCCGCCATATCAAGAAAACATACCTCGTCCCCGTCGCAACTCGGATATGACATCACCAAACACTGGACGATCGGCGTCGTGGCATGATCATGTTAGTGTCGATTGCTGCGTGTTCGTACAACAATGACACTCACGATATCCTCCTCATCAGCGTACAGCGGTTCTCGCAACCATCGGGATGTCGCCTTAGACTACCTATTTTGTACTCGATATCCATGTATCCAACATCACACGCTCATTAGTATATTTTTATTTTTTGATTCCAATTGCTCGTATCAGGTCCTCACATCGTAACCTTGTCCATTCATTGTTGTAATGACATTCATACAACTTCTCCCCAACCAACAAATCAGCAAGATAGAACACAGTACAAAACACAACACAGCAGATACGATGAGGAATGATAACAAACGAATAAATATCATTGCAGGTGAGTGTTAGGATAGGAAGGACGTATGCATGAATCTCTCCTTAATGACGAATTCGCTTGCGACGGATATGAACCTGATCATCTTGGGAGTCCGGTATCTCAGGGGAAGACGCGTTAGTATCTGCAACTGACTCTTGTACAGACCCATCTTCATCTGGGGAATGCTGTCGTTTCCGGGAGGTAGTCGGTGTCGTCATCTCTTCAGGCTCGGGAGTTAGCGGAGGTTCTGATAACGGCGGTGAACTGTGTCTGGCGGAAGGCACAGACTGCGCCGGTGAGGGAGATCTGGATAGTTCAGGAGATGTGTGCTCGGGAGTTCTTGGTCTGGCTACAGGTCTGGGTCGCGGCCGTCGTTTTGGTGTACGCGGTGCTGCTACAGGACTGTCTCTTCCACTTTCATCTTCATCCACGCCAGAGTCGATAGCTGCAGCGTCGCGAGCTGTCTTAGACTTAGGCGCTATACTAGCATCGGTTGCCATGCCTTCATCATCGGTCGTAGTCGGGTCTATAGTTTTGCTTGGTTTCGTTTTCTTCGTTTTACCACTAATGCCTATGAGGTCATCGTTAGCGTGTCCGATTGCTATAGCGTTTTGCCGGCTTACCCTTATCTTTCGCCATCGTCAACTTCTTCTCGTATGCTCTGTAGGAATCCCAAGCCTTCGAGGTTGCCGGTACCTCGAGCTTTGACTGTGCCAATGCCTGATCAAGGTGTGCTTTACTGGAAAAAACAACCGTCAGGCTTAACGCTTCTGGGAGATGGAGAACTTACATCTTTAAAGAATCTCGGTTATCAACAGCATTCAGGAGCGGCTGTAGAACTCTGAAAAACGAGATACATTGCGTTCGTGCCTTCTTGTTTCCAGCTGTATCATAAGCCGCAATGCGCTTGAACAGCCACGATAGCAAGCTCGTGTGAACGTTGACGACGAACTGACTGTCTAGACGTTTGACAACGGCGAGTTGAGCTCCTCTGATGATGAAGCATGTGGAAAGGAGCTTAGTGAGTGCGACGGTGTTCTCCTCGTTCTCAGTTATCCCGTCCAGAGTCATGAGAAAGGACTATTGATGTGGCATTCAGTCTTTCAAACACTTGTGAAAGTAAAAGTGATCTCACCTCGCCAACGGCTTGGGTGATGACGGCGACCACGGCTTCTCCATTCTGCTTGTACATCCCCTCTTCCCGCAGAATCTCGGCAATCAGTTTAGCACAAAGATCAAACGAAGGTCCAAGGCGTCCAAAGTGAGCAAGCAGTACAGCACAATGTCGGAAATCGATGGCACCCGCACGTATAGCACGTAAGAACGTAGCTATAATACCCATGAAAATATATTCATTCTCCAGCTGGGATCGAATTGAGTCGGCTGCAAAGTAAGCCAATCAGCCGCAAGACGGGAAAACCGAGCGGCACAGGGTCTCACCTCCTGGGGTAGTCTTAGAAGACAAGTTCCCTTTCGACTTTTTTTGACCAGTCTTTTTTGCTCCTTTTCCCTCTCTCTCTTCCTCTCCCTCGGACCTGTCTTGCTCACTGTCTTCACCATCGCTTGCAGGTTCTGCATCTGCGTTATTGTTGAGCTCTTCAGCGTATCGCTCAATCTCCGCTTGAACAAATCCGGCACAGCGATACTGGTTCTCGTCGTCCAAAGTCATAGCCAGTGCGGCGGTCGGTAACGCGCTGCCGTCTGGTGCAATCGACTGCGCAGGGCAGAACAATATGTGAAGATTCATAAGGTTCTGAAAGGCCTGTGACAAAGTTAATACAGCTCTATCATATACTGATGCAAGATACCCACCGAGCGTCGAACTCCCTCTGCAGTATTGGATTGCGTTCCTACTGTGAACTCTAACAATTTCTCAACCAAGTTATCTCTGCGATTCCTCAAATCGTCTCGATACTGGAATTCTTCTGGGGAGGGATCATGACCCGTGGTGAGGCCACGTGCTTTCCATATGATATACAGGGTCTGCAAATGAAGGGCTTGATCTATCATCTGTACAAAGGGGTCAATGTTGACTTCGGTACTCAGGGGTGAATTGACGCAACTAATTCTTCTTCTTTGTACCCTAGCTTCCCTCGCTCAACAAGCGCCATAACGATATCCCATGCGCTGCTCTGCATTCCTCTCTCGTCTTCTTCCATCCAGGCGACCATATCACGCGCGCCAGCGAGGGTAGCTAGGCGTGTACAAATACCAGTGAGGGCGAGGATTTCATCCTCACTAAAGGAAGCGATCTCCAACTCATCACGGCCTTGAATGACGTCTCGTAGCGAGGTTGACAAAATTTCTTCCAACTCGAGCACCTTGACGCTGTTCGTATTCGATAGGCTCGTGGCGTCCATCATGTGGCGAATAGTGGTAACCGCTTTCATGAGAACAATTTGGGCTGAATGGGACGTGAACTGCTTGATTATGTCGTCCCAAAGCGCAGAGTAAGCCTTTTCAAGAAATAAGCGATATGCACGTTACTGACAGGTGAGATAACTCACCGTGATCATTCGCATCTCGAGATACAAATCCAACTTCATCAGTTGTGGTAGCTGTAGGACATCAGACATCCTCCCGGGGTCTGTCTGATACTTGACAAATAACCTGGGCAAAGCTTTGATGAGAGCGCGTGTTATGTCTGAAGAGACCGTCTCCTCTTCGCCCTGATTTTCATCGTCATACAAAATCTGAGGTTGACGGGAAAGGTACTTACCTTTTTGCCTGACGCTGCAATCACCTTCGCTTTCCTCAGCGCAGCTGAGAGGACTTCGAGCAGCACACCTTCTTCAACTTCTTCTAGCCGCCATACTTCGTCCACGCTAGACGCACTTGCCGTATGTTTTCCCTTCTTCTTGCCTCGGGACCTCGAAGATGGGTCTTCCTCAGATGCTGAATGGTCGAGCTGTAATAACTCAAGTAAACTTTCCCAGTCGCCAACCTGTGGAACCTCGTCCCATAGAGCGTCAACCGCCAGCGCAGTTCTACCTTTCTGCTCCGGACCAACAATATCCACCACCTCCTTCCGCCGGCCTCGCCTCGACCCCTCCGAATGTTCTCCATCTTCATCGATGTCGTCTTTGTCGTCGGAGGTCTTCCCCTTGTCAAGCGCTTTCCCCCATCGAACCAGAAGCATTGCCAGAGCCTTGAATCCTGCTCTCTTCTTGTCTTTCGCGTCAGGCTTCTTGCCTACAAGTCGCTCCTCTAAGCTCTCTTCCCACACGCCCTTTACAAAGCCGCTCACTGCACGTCTCATTTTCGGCTCTTCGTCAAACACGAGGAGGCAAAGCATCGAGCGTTGATCGTCTTCGAGCATGCCATGGCTGTCGATCGCCTGCAAGACCTGGACAACGGCAACACGTACGCTCAACTCGGTATCGCCTATCGCCATTTCTACAAGCCGCGGTTTGAACCGTTCCGTAAAATGCTGGAGAGCCCCGACACCAATGAATTCGGTCTGGGCGTATGCAAGGGCAAGAGCTTTAACAGCCTCTAGGCGAACGTGCGTGTTAGAGTCGGATAGTACCCAGCCAACGTAGCGAAGATATTGTCCGTCTAGAAAATGAGCGGGGTACTTGGAAAACCAGGAGCCCATCGCTCGTACACACTCTGCGCGAATGTTAGGGTCAAGGTCGCGATACCGATGAACGAAGACTCTAGATATGGAAATTTGAACACGGTCAATGCTATGAAACGGTTAATGATATGAGATATAGATCGTGTACGTACCCATCAACGAATTCCTTCAAAAATTCAGCGAGCTTCGCCCTCCTTTCTCGGACTTCTGCCGCCTTACCGTCAAGATCCTTCTCCCGGGCAGTGACTGGCTCCGCCTTGCCCTTCTTTCGTTTTCTCTCGCCTTCCTTTTGCCTACTGACAACCTCAGCTTCCTTTTCGACAGTCGCCGCAACCTCACATAGTGCCGTCTCTACCTCCAACGCGACAACACTTGCTGTATGCCGAAAACTTCGAAGCTGGCTACTGCTCGTAGCTACCACCCATGCTTGAAGTGTCGTCATTAGCTCCGTAGAGTATAGCTGGCCCATTGCGGCAGCGGAAGAGATCAAGCGAGAGAGGAATTCCGAAAGAGACTCGCGAAACGGCTTGAACGCTGGCAGTTTCGATGTTAGAGGGTATACTGGAGTATCGTCCTGTTTTAAAGCTTCGGTGATGTTGTCTAGGGCGTCAACAATGCCGTCGTAATCTACAGCTTCATCTCCGTCGATGGTGTGATTGCACCCGCACGCTCGAAAGATGCAGTTAATGAGCTCTCCTTGAGCGGGGGCGGGTGATTGAGTTAAAGAGTCTAGGAAGTCTTCTACGGTGGACTGCAAAGCAGCAGAGGGGTTCATAATCGCATCTACGAGAAATCAGGAAATAGTCTAACACAAATATCGGGGTAGACGCACTAAATAGGGGATTGTCATTCGTAATCTTCGTCTCCTTCGCCACTTGCTCTGCATCGAACGCCACGCCGCCCTTGCGTGCTCGAGGCTTACGTGTTCTAGGAGCACCAGGCACTTTTGTTATACGCAATTTCTTGCCTGGGGGACGACCCCTACGCTTGGGTGGTTCGTTGGCCGCAGGACTGGATTTTCGTTGGGAGGTTTTGACCTTTGGCTTCGCCTTCGGTGCAGAATAGTCTTGTCCCACATCTTCATCGTCGTCCCTAGCTTCTGGTGTATCTACATCAGACAGCTCACTAGACTCTTCATCGTCCGGTCGCTTTCGTTTGCTCTGTTGACTGTCGACTAGGCCGTAATGAGTGCAGAGAAGCGCATCGAGATGGCGCGTATACTCACAGGACACGAATTGAGACGCTTGTTTCCTCTCTCTTTGAGACCTGCGAGGAGCAGACGGGTCCTCTTCTGCGCCCGACATGGTGAGGTTGGTGGTGGTACAAGCTGCGAACAGGGCAAAACGCGTGTGGCGGTTCTCGAGAACGTGACCAAACGTGGTTGTGATGTGTCACGCGTTTGTCACATTTACACGCCACAAGGCTGATATGTCGGCGCTTTCCACACTCTGCTTTCGCCTCGTTGTCTCTCGAGCTCCCTGGGTGTCCACTTCCAGCATATAGCTTCGCAGTATGAGTGCCAGACAACCTTTCGTTCCGCAAGGAATGGCAGCTCCTTTGTCAAGCGACATCTCTTCCAATAGCCTCAATACCAGCATGAGCTCGGACGGAGACGGTAGTAATCGGTCCTCTGCGACGTCTCTTAGTCTACACTCGAATTCCTCTGAGGACATATCTCTTGCAATTGGTAACAATAAGCCTCTCAACATTGCAAGCTTGATGAAGAAGAAAAAGTCAGTTGTCGCGGATGGCCAGCCCTTCCAGCCCAAACCTCGTAAAGCCTTCGAGGATGAAGTCAATCGCCCGTTCTCTCCTTCTGCAAAGCCTTTCAATCAAAGGAGCGCGAAAACTTCTCCATTTTTTCCTAGCTCTGCTACCTTCCAGTCTATGGCTGCCTTTCGAGCCCCACGCGTTCCATCTCCTACCAAGCGCCATTCTGCTGCTTCTATTGAGGATCTGAACACCAACAGCCCGCATACAGTCACCTCTGGCACCATTCTGGGACCTGACTGTAACGATCAGCATCTGGAAAGTAGCTCTCACGTAGGATTGAGCCGTCGCTCGCAGTCCTCTCGTGGAGTAGGAGATAAGCCGAAACAAGCGCAAGACACAGATGAAGATCGATCGCGCAGTGCAAGGAATGCCGGCCTTGATGCCTTCGACCGTGAAGAGCCGAATTCTAGTTTAGCCCACCACTACGACGTAACGTACAATGCGGAAGCTATTCCAAACGATGACCGCTACACGACGATGCCCTTGCGGCGCGTACAGAAGCGTATCGAACGCACCGAAGAGATTAGTGACGATTTGGACTACAGCGCCTCAAAGCGTTATAAGTTGGATAACGACGACGACGTTTGTTCAGATCTCAGTACACACTAGTACGCTCACTAACAACCGGCGCACATCTTCCTAGCAGCTACAGAGCAATTTCGGTGCTAGACACGGCGCGCGCACTCCGTTCCAGACCTCGCCTCGCCGTACGCCCTCCCCCGCTACTTCCCATGCCGGACAGGCGTATATCCCATCAGTTCCGCCTTCTGGCGCGCACAACGACCACGCCTTGTCCAGACTCCTCGGAGAAGACTTTGATGCCCACGCTGATGCTCACATCACTGCCTACGAAGAAGCGAAGAAGAAGTGGGCCAGTTGCACCATCGAAGAGTGGACAGCCGGGGCAGATGGTGCGCACGATTTGTTTTCGTTGCTCGAGTTCTGATATGTGAATCTGCACTTTACGACGGCTGACACATGCTCTCATTTTGTAGAATTGACCGCCAAGTTTGGCAGATTACTTGATATTGTAAGTGGTTCCAATACATGGCCCTGTTCTGTCGACTTACATTGCGGTAGGTCAAGGAACATATGAAGTATGTCAACGGTTCAATCTTGATCATTGTTCTCTCACCTCAGTCGGATACAAGTACCAAACTGTCTTTGTATGCAACGCTCACCGCCTCCCTGACATCTCATCGAGAAGTGCTCAAAACGCGCGAGAATACACTGGACGAAGTACGCGACACCTTAATTCAGAACGGAGGAAATGTTTGCGGTATTGGGAAAGGGAAGGGCGGTGCTGTCGCCTTTGTCAAGGCTATCGACTTGAACAACCAACACTCGGATGATTGAGAAGGAGAGTATGCGTGAAGCGATGACGCTGTTTGTGTACAGAATGTTACAGCTTTTCAAGTCGTGCGAGAGTGTATACGTCGCGTTAAACGGTGCACTTGTACATTTGAACTTTCGCTGCAGCGAAAAGCGGTTCACAACTTGGGCGTCGTTATTTGGCTCATACTTGGTCGCTTTGGACCCGAGTTCCCTGCTTCACCGCAACACAGCCTTAATGGTGAGCTTTTCTCATGCCATACGCTCGTATGTACGTTCATATCCACCTAATTATCCTGCTAGAGCATACATATCCGCAGATGCTACGGGAAAACACTTGTGTGAGCACTACCTAGGCCTGTTACCACGAACTATGCGCGCAAGCACAAGCAGCATTTTTATTTCGGGATGCTTGACCATCAGAGCCTAGGCTCCGCAGCAATCTGAGGAACCTTGTATATTCAACAGGTGCTGTGCATGTGCCACCTTGAAGCCTTGAGATTTCGCTCTAGCTATGCTCTCCTGCACTCACACGTCTCTCATCTGTACCAATGTTTTCTATATAGAGACGGGCATGCCTCCAGCTTCAAGTACGGGTTTTGAAGGACCAAGTGAATCTGCGACAAAGTCACCCATTCCCACCGCTTCCCCATCTCACGAATCCACTCCCGGACCTGCGCCATGCTCTCCATCAATTACAGGCTCGTTTGCAGCTTCTACCACGGTGGCCGCAGATTCGTTCTCCTACGTCTCCCGCTCTCGCGACTCGCTTGACTCCTCCGACTCTCTCTCTCTCCGGCACTTTTCTCCTACTCCCTTCCTCTAGCTCTCTGGTTGAGGAAAGAGAGCCGTTGTTTCCTACTACGGTGATGTTTCAGCCTGAGTCGTCAATTTGGATTGCAACGAACAGTGAGGGGATTCTGCAGCATGACTGGTTTCTTACTTTGAACACCACCTCGCTAATACCTATGTAACAGAGCATACGCGAACTTTGGAACCAGGAAACATCTGGATAAAGTGTACGGAGTTACATACTTGCCACTTCAGCCGGTGCCACCACACTACTCGCAATTTCCTCATGACCTGCCGCACCAGTTAGACCCGAGGTGTCTCGATATTGATCACCCACGCTCCTTCTCGAGCTGGCCGTTGAACGTTCGAACTCCCAAGGCAAGACAGCCTCTTCAAACTTCTGCCAGCCTCGCCTTCTAGCACACGTGTGACCATATCGGAAGACCTGTGTGCTGTTGACAAAACAACATCTATCATCGAGGTAGCAGCTAAAGACATATCGAACAGGAGTGGCCGTTACTTGTGCGAAGAGACCACTCATCTGGTGACGCGCAGCCCGACCGCTAAATTGCCAGATCTCTCAATCAATACGTCCGGAAATCATCCAGGTTCTGTTCAGGGGGTATGAGCATGCGAACTCATCCGGATGGAGTACGCTAGCCACTGACTTGTTCATCAGAGGCGCAGGCAAGAAGATGAGACGACGTACGGTGCTAGTGTCCGTTGAGCTCTGAAAGGCGGTGTCAGCTGAGTGCAGTTCAGGGGGGTCGTGGCTCGAGAGAGAGCGTCCGGTGTCGAGAGGGATGGGTTTGCGTCTGACACATCGATGCATCAACTACAAGATCACTCTAGGGATGATATGGCCACAGCATTTCAAAGTTGGCGAGATGGAACTCAAGCGCTTCAAGACAATTCCGGCAATACACGACTCGGAGACTCGTTGGTGAGTGTATCGGAAAGAGTTACCACACCGAGGACGCGAACTGTCGCCGCCTGCCCGATGTCTTTAAATCAACGCCGCCTGTTGTTGCAGACCGATGCGACGCAGCGAATGACCGCTGCTGTCTCGCTCGACAATGTTGTGTGCACGGCGTTGGTCGGCCAAAAATCACAGTGCGCCCTCGGGATGAGAACTCACGCGACAACATTCTGAACTTTACCATCCAATTCAAATGCCTGGTCTGTACTGGTCTCCTATCATCCAACGCTGCGGTGCAAGACCCGATACCACAAAATTTCACAGATTTTGCAAATTTGCGGTTGGAGGTACTTGTAAAGGCAACAAGCCATAACTACAGGGATCGGATGATGGAACACTCCAACCTCTATTAATCTTTATGTAACATTAGCACCAAGATATCAAAAGCCCGTTGCCACCATTCTCCTACCGGAAAGGATATCTACAACAATGAACATCATGTTTGTCAGGGTATCATAATATACATAACAATTGTTCATAAGCCAATGAAGTGATGATTTGTGGCAAATATCCATCTAGCGTTGTGCATTGTTATGAGGACTCCTGCATGGTGGAGGGGACTCAAAGTTAAAAAGATGGACACTGTGGGGATTGAACCCACGACCTCATGCAAACCACGTGATGTGCAAAGCAAACGCGCTACCACTGTGCTAAGTGCCCATGATAACAGTTGGACAACAGGGTGGATATAATTCTACCCATGTCACATAGAGTGACTAAATCGCCCTTTGCTGGGGCACTGGTGAGCTCTGTGAGCTCAGTGATTTCAAGGATTATGCTGCTGTTAACCTCAAACTGCCTGACCATTTAGAGCTTCTCAACATTCATCAATCAAAGTCTGTTGATAGTCTTTGTGTCACTGCCAGCATTCTAATGACTACGATCATGTAGGATTCTGTCACTTTTGTGCAGCTGTCTCTGAGTCTGTCTACTTTGCATTGAGTCTTCCTGTAGAAACCTATATTGCTGCCTGTGACACAGAGACGTGGGCTTAACATTGAGGTACTGACTATTATGATCCAAATCGGATCACATGATTGGACCAAACTTCTGATCACTCTGGCATCCTCCTGCTGCTACCCCACGCACCCATCATCACATGCTCCTGGTCAAATCCCGAGCCCTCTCACAACTCCGTCATATAATCGTCCACGTCTGTCCTTACCTTGTACTTCCCACTTCATCCGCCTCCCAACTCCAATCTGATTCTGATATTTACTCCTGAATACTTACCCATATCACTTCTGTATATATACATCTCTCATCAGACTTCTAACTTGTAGTAGTATATAAGCTGATCTGACTTGTACAGTAGAAGTCTTAAGTTTGAATATCAATTTAGATTCCCCATTCTACTTCATTCTCCTTCACTAGCTGAAGCAGTCTTACCTCTGAAACAAGTGACAACTTGGAAGACAACACCACCCAACCACAAAGTGGCAATAGAAGTGTAAGGGTGTGGAGGCGCAAAAGTGTATAAGATGTGCGAGGTGGTCTTAGAGTCCTAGTTAACCTGTGTCAATAAAAGTGACAAGGTTTTTAAGATAATGGTTTTTGTAAAGGGAGAGCTAGGAGGGCAAGGCGCTACGTGTATTGCAGACAAAAGGGGGAACACAGCAAAGGTGAAAGAGGTTTTAGCATGAACAAGAGGTGAACACGCTGAGACACTGAAACACGCCCTGAGACAAACAACAACCCTAAAGACAACACAACCACCCACAAAGTGGCAAAGAAGTGAAAGGGTTATAGAGCACAAATGTGTACATAGTAAATGTGAGGTGGCCTAAGAGTCCTAGCTAAAGCTAGTGTGACTCAATGCAGCGAGAAAGTAAAATAGTGTGTTGCAAACTCGGAGTCAATATCAGGGGTCTAACCCAATGAGGAAAAGGAGTGTGATGAGACTCGCGATGAAACCGAGGAGGTGCAGGTAAGATCAATGTGAAACACGTGCAATGTAGATATCGGAACTAAGGCACAAATCAAATCAGAAACGCAAAACACTATTGCAGTGAAGAGGAAATGTTGTGATAAACTTAACGCGGTAAAAGAGAATGCAGTAAGCGCAGCGCAGTGAAGTAGAAACGGAGTTGCAGTAACACAGTAAAGGAGTTCACAGTAAAACACAGTGATACAAAAGTGGCCAACTCAAAGGTAGTAAGTGCTACTCTTCCTTAGCGAAGCACAGTGAAATGCTTCAGGTAAGGTGATAAGACAAACTGTTAATATCCACGCAAGCCCAATGGGTGCCCGGATGATCTATACACAAGAAAACATGTACTTTTATGGTGGGAGTGAAAGGAAGAGTCAATGTTGACACGTTACAGTGGCAATGACAACAGCAAGACTCAGTCAGAGTTGGAGGAGGGATCGTGGGGTTGGTAGTGGAGGACAACTCCACTGGATTGGCAATGGGTGTTGCACTTGAAGGTGTGTCCAACAACAATGTTGGGGGTGCCAGTGAGATTAAACTGAATGAGTTAGCACTCGTGGTTTTCTCCTTTCAAGTCAGGCAAAAGCCAGCAATCTGGATGCAGCGCAAGTGGGCAGTTGCAGTCAATCAGAATAAAGAGACCTGATTGCAGGGGAATTGGGTAATTGCTCTCAGTGTTGCAATAAGAGCAATTGTCCAGCAAGTCTGCTACAGAGGCAACGGACGACGCTGGCAAGGGCAATTTAGTGGACGATCTCTTGGAGGAGACTGTAGGCACTACTGGGGGTTGGTGTCAAGAACACAACCAAACTCTATGAAGAGCGAGGAAGTGACGACGGGGATGGAGGAACAACGAGCGGACTCGCGTGGACGATGACGACAAGGAAGGTGATGATGATGATGGAGAGACAACGACGAGGGAGCAGCTAACGATGAGCTAAAGACCAGAATATATTAGTACAGTGATAGACCTAGTACAAGGTGGACGTCACCTAAAGACCAGGAGGTAGAGTCTGAGGTCTTTAGGGAGCTACAAGGTGGGTTTATATACATCTCAGACAAGGACCCCTGGTACCAGGTCTGTACTCCTAACACTGCCGTGGGAACGTATGGTGTGCTATGGTGTGATGTTCTACAATGTTCCACAATGTTCCAGCACCTTCTATGATCATGTGACCAGTCTGTCACATGCACTTGATCAAATGCAGTAGCTATGTACCATCGATAAGATAAGATAAGGAAATTAAAAGGAAAAGAAAGGAAAAAGTGTGCATGTTCGTGACATTACCCCCCTCCTAAAGGCCTTTTCTCCGGAAGGCAGGAGTTGAGTCTTTTCCGTCTTCCCACAAGGATACGCGTCGTAGAGTTTCTGAAGGTAGCTTCTCAAAATTCTTGTTAATTGGTTGGAAATTCATTGCCAAGAATAGAGATGCAGCGATTGGTTGTGGAGCTCCTGGGTGTCGTCTGTGGAAATCCTTTACAGCTTCATCGGCATGAGTGACGTTGGTGGCTGGTTCCCAGGAATTTTCTGATTCTGGGTATCCTTTCCACTTAACACGGTACTGAAACTCCTTCTTTCGCCCGAAGATCCTTGAATCAAGAATCTGTTCTACCTCGTACTCCTCTTCTTCGTCTACCACAATCGGCTCAGGTTCAGGAAATTCCCGGTTAGGGACCAAACTTGCCGTCTTGGCTGGTCGCAACCTATCCACATGGAACACCAGGTGACGCTTGTTCCGAATGGTAAGTTTAACCCGGTAATTCAAATCCCCAATCTTTTCAAGATCTCATAGGGACCATCTCGTTTTGGTGCTAGCTTTGCCACCGGCTGTTCCTTTGGATGTTTTTCACGTTCCACGTAAACTTTTCACCAACTTTAAACTGCGGAGCTTTTGCAACTCCATGATCGTAGAACCGTTTCATGCGTTCTGCCGTAAGTTGTAGCACAGCTTTAGCATCTTCTTGGGCTTCTCGTAATGCTCGAAGACGTTCGTCTGCTGCGGGGACATTGGACACTGGGTTCAAAGGCACCTGGAATTCTGGTAGATACCCATAGATCAGTTCGAAGGGAGCCTTCCCGGTGGACGAGTGTACTCGGCTATTAAGTGCAAACTCCGCAATCGGTAACCAATCTACCCAGTCATCCTGTCTGAAGGAGCAGAACACTCGGAGATACTGTTCTATCTCTTGGTTCATACGTTCTGTTTTACCATCTGTCTGAGGATGGTACCAGTGGACATAAAGACTTTACTCCGAGTGCATCGTAGATAGCACGGAGAAACTTGGACGCGAACACCGAACCGCGGTCTGAGATCATCTGGCGAGGTACCCCGTGGAGTCAAACACGTTTGCAATATAATCCTGCACATGTTCAGGAGTTTTCATGTTTTCCCGTGATGGGTAACAATGCACCTGCGCTGTTGTTCGATCAACTGCAACCGTGATAGAATCATATCCTTTACATGGCGGTAACTTGACAATGAAGTCCGTGGTAACGCTTTCCCATGGAGCATTGGGCGGATCTAGTGGATTGAGTGGACCACGTGGTGGGGCGGGGTATGTCTTGGTTCTTTGACAGGTGTCACACGTGTCTACGTAGTCATTGACGAAGCGTGTCATGCTGGGCCACCATAGTTTCGAGAGAGTAGTTCCAGCGTTTTGTACCTGCCCGGATGTCCAGCGGCGGGTAAGTCATGATGTCTCCGAACCAGTTCCTTTGGATTTCGTCATCTTTAGGGACATAAACTTTTCCCCGGAACAATAACAGTCCGTTCTCCACGTTCCACTCTTCGATTCCCCGACTAAGAAGACGAGGTCCGAGTTTCTTGACTTTGGCAAGTGCTTCTGCCACTTCAGTTCTCGCAGAGAACATTTACGGATACGTTTTAACAGTCTCTGTCTGGTTGTACGCTAGCTTGCCCCCGTTGAGAAGCAGCGGCTCGGAAGACCTCTGGTCCTAGGACTATTCGTGATAGATTATCTTCTTCGTCCTTGACCTCGTGTTGGCCTAGCCTGGACATAGAATCCGACTTTCCCATTGATTTTCCGGGCTTCGGAATGATTTCAAAGTTAAAACGTGAGAGGAACAACGACCAACGTGCTTGACGGCGTGTCAAGTTACGAGCTGTCTTCCAGTACTCGAGGTTCTTGTGGTCAGAGAAGATAGGGAATTTCTCTGGTAGCCCTTCCAAGTAATGACGCCAGTCTTCAAGGGCTCGTACAATTGCCATGAGTTCTCGGTCGTAGATCTCATAGTTTCGTTCAGTCTCAGTCATGCCTTCAGACCGATAGGCTACTGGATGCCACGTGCCGTCTTCGGCTTGTTGTTCCAATACCCCTCCCATTGCATACCCGGATGCATCCGTTTCCAAACGTGTGGGTCTATCAAAACTCCACATTGCCAACACCGGCGCTTCCACAAATCGTCGGCGGAGTTCATCAAACGCCGACTGTTCTTCAGGGCCCCATTTCCAAGGAACCTTGCCCGTGAGACGGTCTAAGGGCTTACATATCTTTCTGAAGTCTTTGATGAATCTCCGGTAGAAGTTTGCAAACCCACGGAATCGGCGTATATCGGAGACGTTCTGTGGTACAGGCCACTCAGCCACTGCCTTTACTTTGACAGGGTCCATGCGTAACTGATTGTGGCCAATGATAACACCAAGATATTCTGTCTCTGAACGCTCAAATTCGCATTTCTCCGGTTTAAGAAATAGATCATGTTGTCTGAGCCGTCTCAGAACTTCATGTACCACCTCGCGGTGCTCGGAGATCTCCTTGGAATAGATGAGGATATCATCTAGGTAGACGGTGACCTTGCCTTCAGCAATAAGATCAGCAAAGATGTCGTTCATCATGTTCTGGAATGTGGCCAGGGAATTGGTAAGACCAAAGAACATGACCGTAGGTTCAAACAGTCCTCGGTTGGTGACAAATGCAGCTTTGTGTTCATCGCCTTCCTTGATGCGGACATTATTGTACCCCCATCTGACGTCCAGCTTAGTGAAGAACTTAGCACCGCGCAATCTATCCATGAGTTCGGAGATCAACGGCAGTGGATACCTGTTTTTGATAGTAACTTCGTTCAACTTCTGGTAATCCTGCACTGGGCGTAACTTTGCATCCTTTTTCTTGACAAAGAAGAAGGGTGACGCCATTGGGGATTTCGACGGTTGAATGTACCCTTTCTCTAGGTTCTCTCGGATAAACTTATCAAGCTCTTCTTGCTCAGGGTGTGACAGCGGGTAAACCTTTGCATGGAATCCTTTTGCCTCCGGAACTAACTCAATTGCATGGTCGTACAACTTGTGTTCTGGAAGTCGTTGAGATTCCGTTTCAGAGAAAATGTGAGCATGTTGACGATATTGTTCAGGTACCATCTCCTCAAAGGTTTTGACTGGCTTAACCCAGTTCTCGACCTCAGCTAGTTCACTAGAGTATGTGTATCCCGCTAGAGTGAACAGGCGTTCGCCTTCTTGTACCATAGGTGTCGGACGTGTACGTACAATGCGTCGGGGAGTTCCTTTTCCACCGAGCTGAGTAGTGGCCTGTGCCTGTAACTTCGGCAATTCGGCCCCATCCAAACTTCCTGAACCTTCCGTGGTTTCCTCGAAGTCTTCTTCGGCCTCCTCCGTATCCACCGGCAAGTACGGAAGCTGTTCCACAACTTTCCGTAATCCCGGAGTTCTCTTCTTCCGTTTAGGCTCAGCTGTTCTCTTAGCTGCAGCCTCCCTCGCTTCATCAACCCGTTGCCTGGGTTTACATGCATCAGGACATCCATCCATCCTAATGATGCCTTCGTACCAATCAATGGTGGGGTTATGATAACGCAACCAATCGATTCCTATAATTACGTCTTCGGGTCCAATATCAGTGACCGTGAAGATGGTCCTCTCCTCGTGGTCCCCTATCCTCATATTGAGAATGGCAACTTGATCAATAGCCCCGTCTCGATTTGGGGTTCCGTCTATGTTGTATACCGGAATGGGTTGTTTCAACTTCCGGGTTCTGATACGATGCTCTCGAACAAACCGTTTATGAATGAATAGTGTCGAGGCTCCACTATCAATCATTGCTGCGACTTCTTTAGATCTCCGCACTCCTGAAACTGTGATGGGTACGTGAAAATGTTCCGATTCAGAGCCAGTCTCTAATACATCAGACGCGAGTACGGAAAATCTATTGTTACATGGTATACGTGGGGCACGTGCTTGCGCAGCTCAAATCACGGCCCGAATCAAAAACCCTCCTCAAGTCTCTTCTTGAGGTCGGCGTTCTCCGCCCTCAACTTCTCCAGTTCTCCTAGCACGGCTTTGAGTGTTACTTCCGACACTCCCGACGAGCTCGACACTTCTTCCCTCTCAGGCTTCTTTTCTTCGGCCCGAGAAGAAGATACCTCTCCAGTGGTAGCAGCCACACAAGTCCCTCGAGGTGGTGGGCGTGGGACTGCCGGTTTGGTGCACGTGCGTGCGATGTGACTGGGGTCGGTGGTAATCTCTTGACAGTTGTAACACCGCCGACCTTGTTGCATTTTGGAGGCATCAACCTCCATGGGAACTGGATCGTTGGAAGGACGGGGAACCGGAGTAAACCTGGGCTGAGACTGGGTGGGTCTCAACGTAGTTGACGGGGGAACAGACGGAGTTTTCTTTTCCGTTGTCTCCCTGATGCGGGCGTATGCGGCTGCCATTTTCAGGGACCTATCAATCCAGCCTTGGTAATTGGCTGGAGGTGCTTCGGCCGTTGCCAGCCGCCCGTAGATGTATTCAGGGAGACCATTTATGAACCGGATCTCCTTGTCTTTGTCGCTCAACCCATTGATGCGACCCACGTATGACTGGAAGTCAGTGACGTATGTACCGACATCCCGCGCGTTCTTTTCCTTCTTTTCAGCTCCACAGAGCTTCTCCAGTTCGCGAATGGCAGTATCCTCGGGCGTTGCATCGCTGAAGTACTTTTTGAGTTCGGTTTTGAACTTAGCCCACGTGTCAAGATTGGCCGGCAAATCACCGTTGTGGTCAGCCATGTGATCTGTGACTGGTATTGCCCATTGGGCAGCTTTCTCCAACAGACAGTAGATGGCCGTCAGTACCTTGGTTTTCTCGTCCGTGATACTGGCAGTCACCCAGTAAGCCTCACACTGGGACAGAAAACGTTCCAGGTCACGACCATGTTCTCCCTTGTATCTATCGGGCTTGGAATCATTGTTGTTGACCGTAACCTGCGGTCTGGGCATTGCTTGCGCAACTGCAGCTACAATGGCTGCAACCAGGGCGGGATTAACCGCGGGTGTTGTCATTGTGGTGGGAGTGGGGGAAACAGTTTCAGGGGCAGTGATGGGATCAGGAATAATGGGGGTAACGTCTGGTGGAGCCGGTGGGTTTTCCGGTACAACTAAACTGGTATTGACTTTGACTTCTTCAGGAGCTCCGACAATCAACGGTATTTGACTGTTATCGCAAGCTACGTATCCAGAGTATCGTTGTCCTTCTCTGAAATGACAGGATACTACAAACTTTTGATTTCGATTCGGACACGGCTGTTGTTCGCAGATTTCAATATGCGTGGTCCTCTTTGTTATTGTGACAATCCTGAAGATCGTCGGGATCGAAGACGTGGAAATGATTATCGCACTCAATGATTGCTATCTACTACAAAGGGAGTTTCTCAAAATATCCTCCGTCTGCTACAAATGCAACTCGACTCGTGACCTCTGTCAACCTCTTGCGTAATTGCGTGAAGTTGATCTGCCCTACTGACTGCAAACCCCAGTTCAGTGCTTTGAGCTGGGCAGGCGTGCGCGTGGAGAGTACTTCCTCCGTATGCTCTGTGAGGTACAGAAGCTTGTCGTAAGCTCAATCAGGATCTTGAGGCGTCTGGTGGTGGCCTCGATCTTCGGCTTGAAAATGCCAACTTGGTCCTTGATAGAGAACTTATGGAAGTCAAGTGTCACCGGTTTCTGCGCGTCCGGTCGATGTGGTGCGGGTACCCGGGAGATGCGATCCTTGAGAGATGGTTTCTCAATACGGTCGGCGAGAGTTTGCGTACGTTCGGTGCGTGTGCGTTCCTTGATAGACTCGTTGTCACGAGCAAACTTTTCGTGGTCGAAGTGGGGGAGTCTAGTACCGAGAGGATGGTAGTGAGGACGGCGTGAGACGTACGAGACAATGGCTTCAAGGTTCTTCTCTGTGTAGAGATGGGGACGACCTTGTTTGCGCAGTTCTTGTCGAGCCTCGAAGAAAGACTCGGGTACGTTACGACGGATGCGTACGTCTTTCGGCACTACAACCACGACGTGAGAATGAAGATCAAGGGTCCGGGCCAATACAACGTACTGGTAAACCGGGGGGACTAAACTTTTAAAAACTTTGGGGAAAGGAAAATGTGCGGTTGCGCAACGTCCAGGCGAGCGTACGGAGATTCTACCTAATGTCAAGAACACAACCAAACTCTATGAAGAGCGAGGAAGTGACGATGGGGATGGAGGAACGACGAGCGGACTCGCGTGGCGATGACGACAAGGAAGGTGATGATGATGATGGAGAGACAACGACGAGGGAGCAGCTGACGATGAGCTAAAGACCAGGATATATTAGTACATTGATAGACCTAGTACAAGGTGGACGTCACCTAAAGACCAGGAGGTAGAGTCTGAGGTCTTTAGGGAGCTACAAGGTGGGTTTATATACATCTCAGACAAGGACCCCTGGTACCAGGTCTGTACTCCTAACACTGCCGTGGGAACGTATGGTGTGCTATGGTGTGATGTTCTACAATGTTCCACAATGTTCCAGCACCTTCTATGATCATGTGACCAGTCTGTCACATGCACTTGATCAAATGCAGTAGCTATGTACCATCGATAAGATAAGATAAGGAAATTAAAAGGAAAAGAAAGGAAAAAGTGTGCATGTTCGTGACAGTTGGGGCGGAGGCGTAGGCACAGGGGGGAAGGGGTAGTGGTGAAGGACATCGTGTTGCAGGCAGTCAGGGCAGCAACTGTCTGGCAAGTTAGGAACGGTTGGGCAAAAGCAGCAAACACGAGACGGGTATTGAGTAGAAGGCACAGTGGACATAAACACAGTTGAGAACACAGTAGAGCACGTAAGGGACACTACAATTTAGTGACACAAAGAGACTTCCTCAACGTGAGCACAAAGTGTAATGGTAACTCTGAGAAGGGGGAGGGGATCATATTCTTTTCTAACGAAGTACATGTGACACTGTTTATATACACAAGTCTGCCTCCTAAACCTTTCCTTCTTTGCCCTAAGTCTAAACGCGAGGGCTGTCACAGATTTTCAATGTTTCTACAAGACTTGCCTTACCAGGCAACAGTATTAATGGGAATATTTAGGCGCTTATCCAGCATCTATTTAGGCACTTAACTGGCACTTATCAGGCGCTTATCAGGCGCTTATTCCGGCGCTTATCAGGCGCTTATTCCGGCGCTTATCAGGCGCTAATCAATTGATGCACTGATGCACTCCTTTCCTTATCTGTGTATCACATGATAGAACTCTCTGGAACCTTGTGGAACATGCTGGAACTATGATGTCATAGTATAGAACATTCCATTAGATGATGTCATGGTTCTTAGAATCTTCTGGAAAAGTCTAGCCTTGTCTTAGAACAAGCTAGAACAAGTCTAGCCTTGGGACTGGGTCATGGGGTCAGGTCATGGGGACAATTGCTATTGGTTGATTATTGAAGTGGCACCACTAGGGCATAGGGAATGCTTAGTAAGGTAGATTACTTTGCTTACTCATGTAAGCATTAGGGGTCTTAGGGTAGTACCTGGGGTCCTCCCCTTCATGTATATATAGAGGCACTCCTGAGGGCATATCCCCTCAGTCTTATCCACTCTGTTGAACTAGGACTACTCAGTACCCACCAGTACTTTGCTCACCACCACTCTTACTCTCTATGTCACACTATCTCCCCAAGTTTATCAACTTACCTGGTGAGTAGTAACCTTAACTGTTACAAGGGCAAGAAATCAGTGCGCCAGAGTGCTTCCGCCAACAGAGGCAAAGCAATTAACAAATCAATGCATGGCAGGACATAGCATTTGCCAAGGCAGAGAGCCGACGTGTGCCTTCAAGGCCAAAGGAGCGCCAGTTGTTGTGAGCAGGTGATGCAGCGCCAGCCAGGGGTTGCACGGTGTGGCGTAATAGGAGCCTCAATGAAACGTGGTCTGAGAATCAAATTTCGCTGGTGTTTGTCTGATATGTGTTCAAAACACTTGGTGGCTGGCTGGTTCTTTGAGCCCGTTGGTCCATACACCAATGCAGAGAGCATATGTCTGCAAGTCAGGGGTTGGCGCAAGCTTGTGTTTTTGGGTGTTGCCGGCAGGTCGCTGCCTCGTGGGAAGCCCTCGGGACCTTGGTGAACATCTCGTGACCTTGTCAAACGCTCTGTGCCCGTAAACAACTCTGTCTCTGTGCTACTTTGTGATGCCCATGCGTGATGCTGGGAAAGTGAAGATTGGCTGTTGGGGAAGGTGAGGGTGTGCAAATGACTGGACACTGCCGTGTCTCCGCACTTGGCCGTTTTCTGGGCGTATCAACGGGTGATAGAAACAGCAACCATTTGGTAGGTGAGGAACTGTGGGGCAGTAGCAACATACTTGGGAAACGGAATGAGTCAAAGGCTCAGCAGACATAAACACAGGAGAAAGTTGCAGTGAAGAAACACAGTTGCGGGTAGCTTAACGCAGTTGTCATGGATGGCCTGACTAGCCCTTATTTTTTGCAATTTACCTCTTGTTTTTATCTATAAAACTCCGGGCTGCAGCTTAGTTACAACTCTCTCTGCATAAACTCCCTTTTCACGTCTATTAAGCGCCCGTATCACGTGGCTTAGACGCTCCACACGGTCACATTACTTGCTACTACGTCACACTGGCATGTGACTTAGCTTAAGTAAGACCACATGGCTACAAGCACATGGCTCAGCCCATAGCTAGGGTTTGACGTCATAGATACTGTCCACATGAGCTCCTTATTGTTCTTTCCCTATTGTTCTCTTTATGGAAGGATGTTCTCACAGGTGTGGGAATGGAATACAATAGTTGGTCTCCTTTTAGATAGATTCTCTCACGAGTAGAGTTCTTGGCAAGGTCTAGACAATAGCTATTGTTCTCCTTTAGGTAGTTCTTTTGTTCTTCGTTCACACGGCTTCTTGCAAAGCCTGCCCTCAACATGGTCTGTGCGCAGGTCCCTGAAGTCTATATATACTGCTGCATGTACGCTCCTAGGCCCCATCTCGACCTCTTGGTCTTTACTGGGCTAGGAAAGCAAATCCCCTCTGTACTACATAGCTGGTAGTCAGAATACTAACTTGGTCTTTACTGGGCTAGCAACTTGAACAAAGTCTGATAGCTGGTGAAAGCATTGTGCTCTACGCCTGCCACCACCTCCTCGTCGTTTTCCACTTCGTGTCCCTGTTTGTCACGTTGAGCCCCATCTCCGTGTCAGCAGTCGCAAAAGAAAAGGGAAAACTCTCAGGAAATGCTATTCTCTGACAAAGATTTACAAAGGGACTTGGTTTATATAACTAAGTTGCCTACCCTATCTTTAGCCTTCTCCGACTAAGTCCAACACGAGAGTGACTGCCAAAACTCTAGCCCTCTCGGATCAGCAGAGGCAAATGCAATGGAACACATTGGCAAACGGTGGGACACAGCCTACCTATGGCAAGGGTACAGGATGCAACACCTAAAAGGGGACAAGTTTTGGCTCGCTGTACACCACTTGGGATGCCAATAAAAGGGACAGCCAGCAATGTGCGATAGGAGACATCTTGCAATGTGACCCAGGTGCTAGGCTTTGGTGATTGTGTTTTGCCACGGTTCCAAGGTGTTACAACCCGGTCCAACCACCCAACTTCACGTGACCTCCGCACCCAAACACTGCGCCGCATACTCTGCATCTCCGCACCCACGTCATCATGACCCTTATCATCTGTTTCCTTTACATCATGCTGTGTACAATTTTCTTATCACTCCGCAAGCATGCACATTTCCCTTTGTTCCGCTTTTGTCTACTCCTATCGGACTTGAAGTCATTGTAGTATATGTACAAGACCCAACTGTAGTAAATAAGCAATTCGAATATCGAATAAGACTCCCTTTCTTATCCTCTCTTTGTCTGCATTCGACTTCACTAGCTGAAGTTGTCTTACTCGACGTTGTCCGACATCTCCTTGCTGTCTCCGGTGTTCCAATCACCACAACTCCGCAGGTCCGCATTTCGATTGAGCCTTGCTCTCAAACCTTTGATCCTGCTAAGTACAAATTTGAGTCACAAGAATTCCGAGCGGCGCAACTTGTCTAGTTGAGGGCAAGACTCATTCTGATCCCCCTCGTTCGCTCCTCTGTTTCTGCATCTCTGCAAACTCCGCAGCTCCACGTCCCTTTCCATTTCATCTTGCTCTTAACAGTATATTCGAATTCAAAACTCGGATTCTCCACTGTATATGCCCACCCGCACAGCAATCACAAGAACCACTGAATCAATCTCATCCGCCCTGCCAACAGCTCAGCAAACCAACGTCATGTCTTGCAATGACTCCCCCGAACCGCCCGCCAACATCAAAACCCGCAGGAGGGGTAAGGATAGAGATCCAAACCCCGGCCCGAGTAGAGACCCCAGAGGTGGAGATGGTGGAGGAGATGATGGTGATGATCCTGGTAATGGTAATGGTGGAGGAGATGAAAACCCTTTTGAGCAGCTTACAGCTGCTATCACGCGAGCCTATGCTCAAAACTCGTCTTCAAACGCCAAGTTCCGCACCCCCAACACCTTTGACAGATCAGACCCATCAAAACTCCGCAACTTCCTCACCCAATGCACGGTTTATTTCCGTGCAAACCCAGGTAAGTTCGACTCCGGGCAAAAGAAGGTCATGTTCGCCTTCTCTTACCTGACGGACTCTGCCTTGGAATGGTTCGAGTTGAAGTTCCTCCAATTCCAGGAATGGGAGGAAAGCGGAGGTATATTTTCCATCTCGGATTCCGGCACGCCTCACCCTCCAGCATCTGATGACAACAACAATGATGTGGTGGACGCAACCGCCGAACACAACTGGGTCCGGAACTGGTTGGCTTTTGTTGCCGAAATTCGCACGCATTTTGGTCCTGCAGACAACGTTGGCAAAGCCGAACACTGCCTTGCAAATCTCTCTATGCCATCGGACAAGAGATTGTTCTGGTATAAACTCCGTTTCACCCGATACTCCATGCACACCGGCTGGGACGATTGCGCCCTCCGCTACCAATACTACAACGGCCTCCCGGAACGCCTCCAGGACGATATCACGTCCCACGGCAAGCCTCACACACTTGTGAAGCTCAAGGAGATGGCCCTTAAGTGGGATCAAAGGTACTGGGAGCGTCAGGGTGAGAAGAAGAAGAAAACTGATGAGATACTGAGTCACGCTTCAAACTAAGAACTACCTTAAAGACAACACAACCACCCACGAAGTGGCAATAGAAGTGTAAAGGTGTGGAAGCGCGGAAGTGTTAAAGTGTGCGAGGTGGTCTTAGAGTCCTAGTTTTACTTGTGCTAAAAGAGCGACAAGGTTTATGATAAAGTGTATGCGCAGGGAGCTAGGTGGGCAACTACCACGCGTATCGCGGGTAAAAGGCAAGTCGGCGCGGTGAAAGCGAAAGAGTTATAGCGCAGCTCCAAGAGAACGCGCGGGAGATGTCGCAACCTGTAGGAAAACGGCGCGCGGAGGGACGCAGAAGATAAACGCAGGCGCAATACAAATCTCAAACACAAAACGCGGTCGCTGGTGAAGATGAAGTAGTCGCTGTAAAACGCGGGCGCAGTGAAAGTGAACGCAGTAAGCTCGACGCAGTGAAGGTGAAACGCAACGCAGTAACGCAGTAAAATAACGCAGTTAAAAAGCAAACGCAGTATAACGAAGCCGAAAGGAAATGTAAGAGAAAGATAAACTAATGGCGCGCGGGTCGCAGCGGAAGACTATGTGAGATCGCCGTCAATTGGACTCTGCTGACTGCGCGCGGGGGCGGTAGTGTAGAACAACACCTCGCGAGCGGCGATGCGTATTACAGGCAAATGCGTGGCCAACGACGACCTTGGTAGAGCTGGTAAGATTGAACTGCACTAGTTCGCACTCGTGATCCTCGCCTTCAAAGTCTGGAGATAGCCAGCAATCTGGGTGCAGCGCGCGCGGGCAATCGCAGTCGAGTGGGACGAAAGGTCCTGAACGTAGGGGAATTGGGTGGTCGCTCTGAGTGTTGCAATAGGAGCAGTTATCAAGCGAGTCCGCGACGGAGGCGACGGACGACGCTGGCGAGGGTGATTTAGGAGTTGATCTCTCAGGGGAGACCGTAGGCGCTGCTGAGGGTTCTGGCGGCGGCGTGGGCGCGGGGATGATGGGATAACGGCATAGAACCTTGCGCGGGCGCGGGCGGTAAGGGCAGCGACCGTCGGGTAAGTGGGGAACAGTGGGACAGTAACGGCAGACTCGAGGCGGGTTGTCGTTGGTAGACGCAGCGGACATAAACGGGAAAGAAGTCGCAATGAGACAACACAGAAGAAGCTACGGCTATGGGCGCGAAGAGACTCCCTCGTCGCGAACGCAAAGCGTAAAGTGAACTCTGGAAACTGGGGTGGGGATTGATTGATTTTCACCGCAGTACAAACAACACCTTTTTATATACCCTAAAGACCCTCTCCTAAACCTTTCCTTCTATGTCCTAAACCCAAACGCGAGAGCGAGGAAACAGGGTGGCAGAATACTTCCGTCCGCGGAGGCAAAATGTCCAGCGAGTCGACGCCCGGCGGGACACAGCGTTGGTCAACGCGGAGTAGCGGCACGCGCCCTTGCGCTGAAGAGGCGCCAACCGTCGCGAGCAGGTGATGAGGCGCCGTCCAGGAGTTGCACAGCGTGGCGTGATAGGAGTCTTCCTGAAACGGGGTTCGCGCGTCAAGTTTCTTCTACCGTTGGTCCGACCCGCGTCCGAAACTCTTGGTGGCTGGCCGGCCCATGCTCCGATGCAAAAGGGGCGTGTCTGTGAGTCAGAGTTCGGTGCGATTCCTCGGCCCCGGATGTTTCCGGCGCATTGCTCCTTGTCAAGTCCTCGGATCCTCGGCGAACTCCTCGTGACCTTGGTGAACTCCTCGTGCCCGTGACGCTGGGAAAGTGGAGGGACTTGCCGCTCAGGATGATGCGGGCCGCGCAAATGGCGGGCTGCTGCCGGGTCTCCACGCCTAGCCGATTTCCGGGCGTATCACCGAGCGGGAACAGAAACCCGCAAAGTCCGCATCATCCTCGACCCCCGCTGTCACTGTCACCACCGCTGTTGCCACGGCTATGCCCTCTGGCTCCCAAAAACACCGTCCCGCCGCAGCCACTACTACCACCACCGCAACTCCGAAGACTAACCCCATTGCCAACCTCTTGGGAAGCGATGGTAAGCTCTCCAGTGTTGAACGCGCCCGCCGCATTGCAAACAATCTCTGTTTGTTCTGCGGTCTACCCGGACATTGCGCAAGCAAATGCCGCAAGGCCGCAAAGGCTCGTGCTGCCCAGTTGGCAGCACAGACCCCAGCGCCGAATGCCGCATCTGGGTCGGGAAATGTCTGAGCAGCCCTCAGTCCTCCGCACAAGTCGAGGGCTGCGCTGACCCCGCTTGTGCACCCAAGGAGATATACCTCAACGCTTCCAGTCTTTCTTCGAATGCTTTGTACATTTTTGTATCTTGTGATTCAATTTCTGATCCTCTACGAGCTCTGATTGATAGCGGTTCCTCCCACTGCTTCATGGACATTGATATTGCAAAGAAGTACTCTCTCCCTCTTGTCTCCATCCCCGCAATTCCGCTCCAGTTGTTTGATGGTCTTTCACGGTCTCTGATTCAATTTATGATAACTCTACCATTCCGTTTCCCTTCAGGGAGAATCTGTATGACACCTTTCTACATAACAAATCTTGACAAATCCGCTTCTATTGTTTTAGGATACAATTGGCTCTCCCGCTACAACCCGTTGGTTGACTGGGCTAAGGGTCATATAACCTTCCAAGACAAAGAAGAAACTCCTATTTAGAGTCCCTCCGCAACAGACAATTCAGACGAGTCCTCCAACGCGGACACTCCTGCATCTCATGCTTCAGAAGTCCCTCCAGTATCCTTTATAGGTGCTGCCGTGTATATACGCGCATGCAAACTGCCAGGCTCTGTTCAGATGCGTCTCTTGCTGCGCGCCGCGCAGAATCATTCCTCCGAACCAATTCCAGACATCTCCGCACTTCCATCCGATTATCATGAATTCGCCAATATGTTTTCTAACACCAAGGCCGACATCCTAGCTCCGCATCGTCCCTACGACATCCGAATTGATTTAGAGGACGACAAACCCCTACCTCCGAGCCCCATGTATTCGCTCTCCGCAGTCGAGCAAAAGGCTCTCCGCGAGTTCCTTGACAAAAACGTCAACTCCGGATTTATCCGACAATCTACTTCTCCGCATGGTGCTCCAATCCTTTTTGTCAAAAAGAAGGATGGAACTCTTCGACTCTGCGTCGACTATCGAGCACTTAACCGTATCACCAAGAAGGATCGCTATCCACTACCACTCATTTCCGACCTTCTGAACAGTCCGGGCAAAGCCCAACTCTATACAAAAATCAATCTCCACCATGCCTATCATCTTGTCCGCATTGCCGAAGGCGATGAGTGGAAAACAACCTTTTGCACTCGTTATGGTTTGTTTGAGTGGCTGGTAATGCCATTTGGACTTTCCAATGCACCCGCAGCTTTCCAATGTTTCATGAACAACATTTTCCAGGACCTTCTCAATGTCAATGTCATTGTCTACTTAGATGACATTCTTATCTTCTCCGATGATATACAGTCCCACAAGAGGCACGTCAAGGAAGTCCTACGCTGCCTCCGCAAACATGGGCTTTACGCTTGTGCTGATAAATGCAAATTTCACAAAGACACGGTAGAATACTTGGGCTTTATCCTTGCCCCCGAGGGCCTCCGCATGTCCTCAGATAAGGTTCAAACCATCTTAGACTGGCCAACTCCGCGCAAGGTCAAGGACGTCCAGTCTTTTCTTGGATTCGCCAATTTCTATTGTCGTTTCATTCCACACTACTCAGACATCACTGTTCCTCTTACCAGACTCACGCGCAAGTCCGTGACTTGGGCATGGACTGAACAGTGCCAGACTGCATTCGATACTCTCAAAAAAGCCTTCACCACTGCTCCGGTTCTGGTCCAATAGAATCCCAATGCTACAATCATTGTGGAAACCGACACCTCGGACTACGCTCTCGGCGCCATACTCTCTATCATCTCCGACGGGGAGATTCATCCGGTCGCGTTTCATTCTCGCACCTTCTCCGCACTCAAACTCAACTACGCTGTGCACAACAAGGAATTACTAGCGATTCATGAAGCCTTCCAGACTTGGCGTCATTACCTGGAGGGTACTCCATCTCTGATAGACGTGATCACTGACCACAAGAACCTGGAGTATTTTTTGGCTACAAAACTCCTCACCCGACAACAGGGTCGTTGGTCTGAATTCCTATCCAGTTTTAATCTTGTGATCCGCTTCAGACCTGGGAAACTCGGAACCAAGCCGGACGCATTAACTAGACGATGGGACGTCTACCCTAAAGAGGGAGGTAGTGGCTATGCCAGTGTAAACCCGCATAACTTCAAACCTATCTTCTCCTCCAAACACCTCATTGCCTCGATCCGCGCATCCGCACTCATGGAACCGACGCTCCGCAGTGTTAATATCTTCGACTCCGAAGAACTCTACAAGGATATCCTCCAATCCCTACCCTCAGACACGTATGCTCAACAACTCCGTTCAAAACCTCTCCCTCCGAGGTGGGTTGACAATCCGCAAGGATTGTTACTCCATGACGGCAAGATATATGTCCCGGACATCGCTGGCCTCCGCCTCCGCATCCTCCACTACAGACACAACCACCTCTTATTGGGTCACTACGGGGTTAGTAAGACACTAGCCCCGGTCCGAAGAGAGTTCTCATGGCCAAAAATCTGAACCTTTGTACAAGATTACTGCAAGTCTTGCACGACTTGTAAACAATCGAAGGCTCCGAGACATAAGCCTTATGGTACAGTCCAACAACTCCCAGTCCCGACGCGCCCTTGGGATTCTATTTCTATGGATTTCATTGAGCAACTCCCAGACTCTGCAGGCTTTACAGCCATTCTCGTTATTGTGGACTGCCTCAGTAGACAAGGCATATTCATCCCCACATACAACACAATAGCCTCTGCGGGTTTGGCTAAACTATTCGTCCTTCATGTCTTTTCCAAGCATGGAGTCCCTTCTCACTGCACCTCTGACCGGGGCACGGAGTTTGTTTCACGGTTCTTCAGAGCCTTAGGACAGGCTTTGGACATGAACCTTCACTTCACCTCCGGTTATCACCCCAAAGCAGATGGTCAAACAGAAAGGACCAACCAAACCCTTGAGCAATACCTCCGCGCATACTGCAACTACCAGCAAGACAACTGGTTGGACTTGCTACCTCTTGCGGAGTTTGCTTTCAACAACGTCCCTAGCGCAACTACCGGCGTTTCTCCCTTCTTCGCAAACAAAGGCTATCATCCCAACATCACCATACACCCCGAACGTAGTCTCGCCTCTGCACGTGCTCATGAACTCGCCGTTAACCTCAAGGACTTACACGAATACTTGAA
Source organism: Cytidiella melzeri (assembly GCA_022592445.1). Taxonomy (NCBI): domain Eukaryota; kingdom Fungi; phylum Basidiomycota; class Agaricomycetes; order Polyporales; family Irpicaceae; genus Cytidiella; species Cytidiella melzeri. The sequence goes on along the minus strand of JABYQR010000009.1, from coordinate 245,434 downwards.
AGAAAGCATGCGCGAAGCCCAACTCCAATATCAAGGTCCCGCCGACGCTGCACAAAAAGCGCCTCCGCAATGGGACGTCAGAGATTGCGTCTTTGTCAAAGCAAAGTACTTCAACACCACACAACCGTCTAAGAAACTTGCCGAGAAGTATCTCAGACCTTTTGAGATTATTGGACGTGTTGGTCCGCAATCCTTCACACTCAATCTTCCTGACGCAATGCGAGCAGTACATCCAGTCTACCACGTCTCTATGTTAGAGTCACACACACCCAGCGAAATCCCCGACCGAGTCCCATTGCCACCTCCGCCGGTTGAAATCGATGGAGAAATCAAATACAAGATCGCGGAGGTACTCAACTCTAAACTCAATTACCGACGCCGCACATGTTTGCTTCTTTACCTAGTCCGATGGCTAGGATATGAGGGAACCGACAAAGAAACTTCATGGGTTCTAGCTACAGAGATGGATGGCACTCCAGAAGCTATTGCCAATTTTCATAACCGTTATTCAAAGAAACCTGGACCTTTACCTTTGTAATTATCTGTTTGTTTGTTTGATTATCCTTATATCATCTCCGCATTTCCGCAACTCCTCAAATCTGCACACATTCATGCTTCATAACAAAAGTGCAAGGATGACGTTGAAAGTTTCATTCATAGTATACAATAAACAAGAAAAGAAAGAAAAAACTACTATAAGTTTCCTTCTCTTTTCCTTTTCCCTTCTGCGGAGCACCGGCTGCCTGCGCCGCCTCCGCGGTCTTCTTTGCTTCTTCCCGCAATCTCCGCCTTTCTTTTTTCCGCTCAACCTCAATGTCATCTACTTCCTCCACCTCCATCATCCTCCGGATGTTGTTGCGGAACGCGGTTAGGGTGTCCCGGATCGCCCGTCCCTCGGCCAGGAGGTCCTCCTGTAAATCTGCGACTTTGCGCAGAGCACCAGTGAACGCCTCTAAGGCGTTGACTGAACTGAACGCAGAGTCCGACATCTCCGCCTCCGAGGATTCCAACACGGACTCCGTCGACTTCTCCACCAACTCCATCGTCGCAGGGTCCCGCATTCCCTCATCCTGATCCCAGACATCATACGTCCGCGACTTTTTCTTCTTTGGCCCTGCCGCCTCCAATCCTTTTCTCTTCCTCGCCAAAGTTTTGGACGTCCCGGACGTCAACTTCTCCAGCTGGGGCGCTGTCACCCTAGAAGGCCCGGCCTTTGGCGTTGCCTTTGGAGTTTTTGTCTGACCACCCTTCGCACAACCCTTCCCCACCTCCTTGACCAAGACGTCACCAACCTTGCAAGACCGTTTACCGGCCCTGCAAGCGTAACATGCTCTTCCTTTTGTCTTCGCATCCAACTCCCAGAAGCACTCGGACTTGGCCTTGATGCATGTATCGCATTGCACCTCCGACGTGCTCCAGTGGACCTCAATGACGGTCTCTCTGCGAACCACACTTGTCGTCTTCATAACGATTTGCTCTCTCTCTTTTCTTGGAGTCCGCTCCGCGTCCTCCATCTCTGCGTCCTCCTCCTCATCCTCATCCTCGTCCGTCTCCTCCTCCTCCTCGTCTTCGTCCGTAGGGACGTATTGCGAGGTTGCAGGACTCAAAGTCCTGCTCCGCCGAATTGCACCCGCAACAAACGGAGAAGGCGCCGTTGTCGCACTCACCGTAATTTTTGCTGCAATCCCAGCAACCGCCAACTCTACGATTGCCCTGCGCTCCTTCTCCGCTGTGGCCCTCTTCGCCAGCATCAACCGCTTACCCTCAGCAGCCACCTTTTTCCTTGCCTCCTCCGCTTCCGCCTTCTTCCTCGCCTCCTCGGCCTCCATCCTCATTTTCTCCTGCGCAGCAGTAACCAACTCCGCCGTCTTTTGGCGTTCCTCCTCAGCCGCTGCCTCCGCCCTCAACTCCTCCCCCTCCTGCTCCATCCTTGCTAGCTCGGCCTTCCTCACGGCAATTTCTTGCTGCCTCCGTGCGAACCAATCAGCAGCAGTCTCTGGAAAGGAGTCGTTGAAGTCAGCCTATCTCCATCAAGGAGCGGAAATACTCACCATTGGGGGTGGACATATTGTTGCTGGGTACGGGGTAGTGGTGGGTGAAGAAAGAAAAGTTGAAGTCCAGCATCCGCACACTCTCAGGACTTTATACCAAAACTCCAGATCTCCGATGCAGATACATTAGAAGCATTGCCCTCAGGGGTTCGGGCCTTAAGGGGGAGGTACTGTTACAACCCGGTCCAACCACCTGACTTCACGTGACCTCCACACCTGAACACCGCGCCGCATACTCCACATCTCCGCACCCATGTTCCAACCACCCGACTTCACGTGACCTCCGCACCCGAGCACCGTGCCGTATACTCCGCATCTCTGCACCCACGTCATCATGACCCTTATCATCTGTTTCCTTTACATCATGCTGTGTACAATTCTCTTATTGCTCCGCAAGCATGCGCATTTCCTTTGTTCCGCTTTCGTCTACTCCTATCGGACTTAAAGTCATTGTAGTATATATACAAGACCCAACTGTAGTAAATAAGTAATTCGAATATCGAATAAGACTCCCCTTCTTATCCTCCCTTTGTCTGCATTTGACTTCACTAGCTGAAGTCGTCTTACTCGTCGTTGTCCGACATCTCCTCGCTGTCTCCGGTGTTCCAATCACTACACCTCCGCAGGTCCGCATTTCGATTGAGCCTTGCTCTCGAACCCTTGATCCTGCTAAGTACAAATTTGAGTCACAAGAATCCCGAGCGGCGCAACTTAACTAGTTGAAGCCAAGACTCATTCTGATTCTCCTTGTTTGCTCCTCTGTTTCCGCATCTCCGCAAACTCTGCAACTCCGTGTCCCCTCTATTTCATCTTGCTCTTAACAATCAACCAACATGCGGCTTGTGGATTTATTTGAGCAACTCGCAGTGCCAGATGCACACTGCTGCGTGACTCCAAGGGATGTTGAGGTGCTTCAGAATGCTCTGTGTCTGCTCTGGCAAAGCTTGAGCAAGTTTATGCGGTCAACTCGTGACACTAAGGACAACCTCGTGTTGTTTCTGAATGCAAACGGCTGGTGGGTAGCTGAGTGGTCTCCGACCTTAGTTCCTGCCGAGGTTTGTGATGTCGAGATGGGCAATCCTCCTGCGCCTCCTGTTGCTGCCTCAACCCCCATCATACACCCTCCTTATTCTTGTCCCTCTACTCTCTCTGCTCTCCCTCCTCTCTCTCTGCAAGCGGTCTCCTCCACTGACAGCTCCACTGTGATGGCATCTCAGAGCGGCAATGACAATGCCAACAAAGACTCTCCTGTTGTCAGTCGCCCACAAAAACATTGCCGAGAAAACACCACAAAGAGCTCAAACCCTGGCACTGCCGGTCTCTCACAGGCGGCCTTGTCCGCACATCGCCAGGCCATTCTGGCTGAAGTTGGCGAGTATCCTCTCTCTGGGCAAAAGGAATGGAAAAGGTTCCCCACTATGTGGGACCAGCTCGTGTCAGTGACGGATGGCAAGTGTGTGAGTGGCTTGCTGGTACCTGCTGCTTCCTAGCTGATCACTTCGCCTTTGTAGTGTGGCTTCTGCAAGCTGAAGGGCGTGGCAAACGCAGCGAGCCATGTTGTGGATGGTCAGGACAAGATCAACGTATACCTAATGTGTTGCAACTGGTGACAGAAATGTGCCCCAGCCTTGCCAGTTGCAGCTTCGACTTCTGAGGCACCACAAAGTTGTGAACACGAGGACACTGGCATTGAGGACACCACCGCAGGTGTTGCTGGGGCCTCTCTCTCCAAGAAGGCTCCTGTTGCCACTGCCTCTCCCTCTCCTGCCGCATCTAATTCTCCTTGTCAACTTCCAGTTGCTGGCTCGTCTTTGCAGGGGAAGGGAAAAGGTTGCGCCCTGCCGTCGACCTCGCCTGCTTTTAGTCCTCATGGTCTCAAGGTGGACGTTGTGGTCCCGCCCTCTTGGTTCTCATAGCAAGGCTGAGCACTGAATTCCGCGGCCCCAACATCTGGTAGCAAGCCCATCAATGTTGATGTTCTGCCCAACGTGCCGGAACCTTTGTTTGCTGCTCCTCAGCCTATCACTAACCTGTTCCCTCACCCTACTGTCAACTACCACGAGAACGTCTTGATCCTCGAGCATTGCCTCGGGTATCTGGAGGCCAAGCTGGGTGAGTCTGTCGCTCATCTCGAAATGAACCGGGCTTGTATTGCAGTGCATAAGACGATTATTGAGCAGCTGAAGCTCAACATCTCCGTGGCTCGGGAGGAATTGCAACAGGCTTGTATTGCCAAGAAGTGAGGTCGTTGGGTCGCTGCAAGGGTGTTGCTGTCTTCTGTTGTGTGTTGGGTTGTGTTCTTTTTGTCTTTTGTACTATATGGCAATGTCACCATTTTCTCTGCCACCTTTTTGAGAGAGTGATCTCTTTGGCGGGCTTGTCGCCTAATTTCTTGTCTTTGTTGTTGTTGCCAAGTGATTGTGATGCCTTCATCTACTTTAGTCGCTCTAGTGTGATTTTAGCAAAACCGTCTAGCAAAGGCATTATAGCTTGTGCAAGGTAGGTTATGACTTGAAACACAGCAACAGGTTGGTCTAAAACCGCTCCATTCAACTTGCAGAGGATGTATGCTCCACCCCGATTTTTTGCAATGACAATGAGGGGCCCTAGGTAGCGGGCGCACATCTTTCAATCAAGAGCCTTCTTGATTGCGGTATTGTGGATGAGGACAAGTGAGCCCCACTTGAAATCAAAGTTGCAAATTGTGTGGCTGTTCTCAAGTTCAAATTGCTGCGCTGCTTTGGTACAAGACTCCTTTGTCTTGTCTCGAAGTGCCACAAGATGGTCCCAACGCTTCTGCAACACAATTGCACATCTGCTAATGAGGTCCTCGGTGGTCATGACTGGGTCTGGTGGGGGTTGCAGGTAAGTTGCTTCCACAATGTCAAACAGTATGATGGGATGAGTTCCAGTAACTGCAAAATATGGTGAACAGCCCATTTGATTGCAAGTTGTGATCTGCTCCGACCAGAAGACTGAGGCAGCAACTTGATACCATCGGCTCGTGTTGCCGTTGGCTGCCTTGTATAGGGCTTGTCAGACATCATAGTGAGCTCTCTCAACCTGGCAGTTTGCTCTCGAGTTATAGCCGCTGAGGCAAATGTGGTGAATGTGATACCGCTTGCCCAGATACTCAATTGTATTGACAAAAGCACTGCTGTTATCCAATACTATTTCCGAAAGCGCACCCCAGCAACATAGCATATTGCTCAAAATCCATTCACCCAGCGTCTTGCCAGTCTCCGACTGGAGAGCTTGGAACTCTGGCCAATGCAAAATGGAGCAACATCCTTGCACGATGTACTTGAATCCACCAGATGCAGACAGATGCATAGTGTCCATGTAGACCTTTGCAAAGAGCAATGTGGGCTGTTGTACGGTCGGAGGGATACGTATCTGACACTTCTGTCTAGTCTGACAGATGTGACAAGTCCGGATATACCACGCGATGTTGGCCAGATGCAAAGGCCACCAAAATCATTCCAATATCATTGCTGCTGTTGCAAGCACCCCCCAATGGGCAGCACCATCATGGCATTTCCGCAGCATAACTATGCAATTGTCTGGCTACACTACAAGCTTGTGAGCCCTGGTAGGGTCACATCAAAAAAGTCAGCTATTATTCACAAAGAACAGAGTCGTGTATTGCAAGAATGCCTGTAGCTCCTTCTTGCCCATACCACTCGATGTCTCCATGGTCTTGTGAAATCGTGGGATGGCTTTGAGCTTGCAATCTGCATCCACAGCCTTCTTTGTTCTGGGCCAGGCCCGGTACTCGAGACCTGGCCCCAACTCATTGTTGACCGGATTGTAGACATATGCAGCTGTCGCAGATGGATTGAGGAGCTGCGGTGAAAGTGTTCCAGCTAGGAGGTTCATGGTGAGGAAATCAGTTTGTTGTCATTGTCCTCTGGGACCACCAGGTTGCCGTCTTGAGGAGGTCATTGTGAGAGTCCGTCTGGTCCATGCTTTTTGCCTGGGACGTGCACCAGCTTAAAGTGGAAGGTCATAATGGCTGCAATCCAGCAATTTATCAACACGGAGGGGGCTAAGTCCGGGTTCTGGAGCATGCCCTTGATGTGCTGCACATCAACCTTCAAGACCAAGTTTTGGATGCCTAGTAGGTACAGTTTGAGTGCCTTGAGGGTGCAATTCACTCTGCATAGCTTGAGCTTTGGTTGCAAGAACCGCGCCTCTTGTTTGTTAAGCGTGATAGAACTGAAGCGGCTGTAGTAACATATTCTCAGGTTCTTTTTGTCACACTGTGCCAACAGGAAACCAATAGCAATGTAGGAAGTGTCGACTGCAAGGATAACTGGTGCTAGCAACTGATAGTTGATTGCTTGCAGAGCCGGCAAGTCAAGAACTGCCTGCTTTAGATCCACCTGAGCTTTGTCTTGGTCTGGTCCCCACTTGAACTCCTTGTCCTTCTTGGTAAGTTTCACTAGATGATGAGCCCGATACACATAGTTATTGATGAAGATCTGTAAGACACTGACTGTGCCTAGGAAGGTGCGAACCTCAGTGAGCAACCGACAAGGGCCCCAGTTGCGGATGACTGCGACGCAATCTTTGCCTGGTTTGCAGCATTGTTGAGTACAGCGATGGCCAACAACATTTGTCTCAGGTGCTATAACAAGGGACTTGAGTGCCAAAAAAGTGCTGCCACAGTATTTCATGTGCTGGACTACTCAGTTACTGTTCTTGAAGTGCTCGTAGACAAAGAGACAAATTTTTGGGTTCGTTGGAAGTACTGCCGGCCTACCCTGTTTGTTGAGGTGCTTGTCTATAGGGCCTTTAGTTAGTACATTGTTGATATATGGCACCGTAACGTTCGGTATCTCAGGTTGGAGTATGTGAGTGACATCCTTGTGGAAGATTGGTACGGAGTTTGTCCATCCCATTGGTAGTGCTGTAAGCCACATTGCTCCAAAAGGGGTCTGAAATGTTGTCATGTTGCAAGATGATTTGGCAAGTGGCCGGTTATTGTAGCCCACAAATATGTCCAGGATACCACTGCACACACATCTGCCAAAGGCTTCAGCCAAGTGCTCGGGCATCGGGGTAACACCCGAGTGTTGAATGGTTACAAGATTGAGCGGCTCTAATGAGTGTACAATGCAAAGAGCTCTTGACTTCTTTGCCACGGGAACCCACCACAAACAATAGGTAGTGTTTGATGGCTTGTAAACACTGGCCTTCATCTTCTCCCAAATAATCTTGCTACATTTGTTGTAAATACCCGGTGGAATTGGCATATTTTGCTTGACCCACATATGTGGTCGACCCCCGGAAACTCGACAGGTGGAAAGAAGGCCTCCCTGAATTTGCCTCACTTGTTGTCAGTCCAGACAACAGTGTTGTTGTGTAGCATATGGAAAAAATGGAGGAGGAGGTGCTCCTCTGGCCAGAGGAAGTTGCTGTTGTGAAGCTTGTCAACACCGCACATCCGCTCTTCTGTGTATTGCCCAGTAGGTGCGAAGTCAGGGATGTATGCATAGTCAATGACCGGCATTTTTGCTAGCGGGCTGCCTTTTATGTCTCAGATGATGTGGAACTTGCGAGGTAGGGTAGCCTTGACAGGTTGCACCTTGAGATGTACTGATTTGTACTTTTTCTTTGCACCTGCAAAGACGTCGCGGATGGTATCGGGGTCAACACCTAGAGTATGCCAGGCTTCCGCAGAAAGAGAGGAAATCAAATTGAGAAAAGGAAAATGAGCTAGCACTTCTAAAGTTTTTGTATTTTTGGTTCAGTTGGTAGTTGTTGTTGGAGGCGCAAGAGTCAATTCGAGAGTGGAATATAGATTAAACATGGTGTACACAGAGGCAAGGAAACAAGATTTGGGAGTCATTTTGGGGGTATAATAGAGATCTCCTTGAGTGGGCCTTGAATCCTGGAGTCTCAAAAATCCTTCTTGGGCAGTTGGAATTGTGCAGGCCCTCTCGGTCGTGTCGGTACCGTGATGACCTTTTTTGTGCTTGGACAGTGAAGTGTGATTGTCTGGTCTTTGTTGTCAAAGTTGCAAACCACTGATGACACAAAACAGCCTCCTCAAAAGAATGTTGTAGGCCGACTGTCGGATTACATGTACTTGCAGGTAGAACGTCATGTTGCCAATGGTAAAGGGAACATTTCTTGCTAGTCCGAGCAATTTGTCAACTTCACCATTCGTGCTTTGCATCTTGATTTGTACCGTCAGGTTGTAAGTGAAACCTAACGCGTGACAGACTGCCTCTGACGCAGTGACTATCTGGCAGCCTGGGTCCAGTATTGCATCAATCTTCTCTGTTGCAGCAACGACTGCCCTTACCATTCTTGGGGGATTGGTCTCGTGTGCTGCAACAAATGGCTCCGCTGTTTTGCCTGGGGGAAGAGCCCGGAGGTAGGCCTTGTACAGGTTGCCGAGCCAAAGAATTTGCAGTGATTCCGCCCCATTGACCTAATAGACTTCAGCCTGGGGAAGGACCACCTCTGCACCGGCCTCATAGAGCCCAGAGGCATTTGGAGGTCCATGAACTTGCACTCACTTTGGGGTAATCAGATTCCGCATCCAACTATGCATGTCAGGCAAAAGCGCGAAGAGCTCCTCCAGCGAGAGAGACACCTGCTGTTCCTTCAGAGTGCATTTCAGGACATTCTCCACTATCATCAGGTTTTTGTTTTAGCAAAGTTGTGTGATAGGCAGGCTCTTTGCCTTGCTCCTTTGGCTTGGGAGGGGCCGCTACGTTCCACTGGAATGATGGCAAGTATGCCGCGTCCTTAGCTGCAACGTGCGGGTGCTCAGGTACCTTTGCCGGTTGCAATGTGCCTGGTGCCAGTGCTGGGGACACCTCCTTTTCTGGGGTGACCTTCGAGGGTTTTGTTGGTGGTTTTGCAGCTCTCGCTGGTGCTGGGAGAACCCCTGGCCAACCTCGGCATGGTTGCAGAGGAATGTAAACCCCATTGGACTTCTGCTTTGCACTTGTCAGGGCTCAAATCTCATTTTTGACAGCGAGAATACAAGCCTCCTTGCTATTGCCGAGGGTGTAAATCAAAGTGGAGTCCATTGCAGGTGATATGTTGTCCTCTATGGTATCAAAGAGCATTGCTTGTTGCGTCTGCTGCAATGGGTCCCCAAACACTTCGTCTAATACTGTGTTGTAAGCAACGTCACTAGGAGTACTTTGCTGGCCTGGATTCAGCCAATGCCACTCGTTGACTCGGTGCCGCATACAGGTGCCAGGTAGATTTTGCGGGATAAAGCTGCCACCTGGCAACATGATCCTGTTCTCGCGGTTGCAATGGATCAGCCCGCCGGTGACATTGGTCTTGACAGTCTTGCAGTGGTTCACTGTGTGCCCTGGCAGACTGCAGTAGTGGCATAAGTTTGTACCGCTACCCTGCGACTGATCCGTTGCTGGTGCACTACCTGCTTGTGCGGCTTGGTTCTGTGCCGCGAGGTTCAAGTCCGCCTGACTCATGAGGTATTTCACCTTCTCCTGCAGTGTGTGTAGTTTTCCTGCTTCATGTAAGCCTGCCACTTGCCTGCTTGAAGATTGCAAGGCACATATAGAGCGCACTCGCAAGTTGGAGGGGTAGGCTTTGTAGTTGGAGCGGGAGATGTGTGCAAAGATGAACTTGGGGCTACTGACGTGCCTCCAAGAAAAAACTGCATCACATCATTGATGTCCTTGACTTTGTAGCCATCTGCTGGGTGGATGTCAGGAAACTTGACCTGCAGACGTGTTGTGATGTGCTTCATCTGCTGTTCATTTGCTTCCTGACACCAACAATCTTTGTTGATCTTGGAGATCTTCGAGTTTTTGACTAACCAGCTTAAATGTGTGCTGTAGTTGCAATAGAATTTGGCCCAGTTGCCGAGTGTTTGGAAGCCCCTCTGCTTCCAAGTCACGATGTATTCAATTAGGCCTTAACAAGTGTATAGAGCCATCACCTCTGCGTCTGGATAGCACTTGAAGACCTTGGCTTTCCAGTCCTTGTAGGTCTCCATCGCTGCAAAGGTCTCTAGCTCCTCCCACTGGTCTTGTACTGTAATTTCAACGTAGTTGGTTGCATACTTCTTCTTTGCTTGCGCGTCATGAGCGGCAGCCCGGGTGAACAAGTTTTCCAGTATATTGAAGTACCAAGCCAATGTCCGGGGCTCCAATGGGTCAAATTTAGGTGTGTGCTTGTCACCAATTAGCGGCATGGTCTGTACTGCAGCCATCGCAACAACTAGCTTGGTAGAAGGTGGATAACGTTTAGAAAGTGTGTGTAGCTGAGTTTGGACTTGGCCCAACCACTCTTTAAATGGGGATGGTGTACACGCTTGAGGTGTAGGCAATGTGGAGGAGAGGTTGGATAACTGCGATAAAACCTCAGCCAGTGAGTCAGATCAGTTGAAGGTGTCGTTTGGTGTGGTAAATTCTGCGGTCAGAGACCTGGTAAAAGGTGTGGGAGTAGTTTGACACTTCCGCTTTTTTTGGGTGATTGCGCAACTCCTCCAGATAATGGCTTCTGGGTCGGCTTGTGCGGCAACTAGCGTGGGATTGGATGAGCCTTCTCCCCTTGTTCTCCTTGGAAGTCTAGATTCTTGGGAACTTGTCTTGCCTTCTTTCTGCAAAGCACGAGGTGAAGCTAGCAGAATCTATAGAGAGCCCTCACGGTGGGCTCCAGAATGAGACAGTGAAACACGTTCTGAGACAAATAATAACCCTAAAGACAACACAACCACCCACAAAGTGGCAAAGAAGTAGAAGGGTTATAGAGCGTATATGTGTACGTAGTAAATGCCAGGTGGCCTAAGAGTCCTAGCTAAATTTAGTGTGACTCAAAGCGGCAAGGAAGTTAAATAAAGTGTTGCAAACTCAGGTTCAATATCATGGGTATAACCTGATGAGGAAAAGGAGTACTTGCGATGAAACCGAGGAGGTGCAGGTAGGATCAACACAAAACACATGCAATGTAGATATTGGAACTAAGGCACAAATCAAACTGGAAACGCAAAACGCTATCACAGTGAAGAGGAAATGTTGCGATAAACTCAATGCAGTGAAAGAGAATGCATTAAGCCCGGTGCGGTGAAGTAGAAATGCAGTTGCAGTAACAAAGTAAAGAAGTTTGCAGTGAAACAAACAAGGTGACTTGAAGGTATTAAATTGCTGCTCGTCCAAAGCAAAATGCTTCAGGTAAGGTTATAAGACAAACTGTCAATATCCGCGTGAGCCCAATGGGTGCCCGGATGATCTATACACAAGAAAATGTTTACTTCTATGGTGGGGGTGAAAGGAAGAGTCAATGTTGACACGTTGCAGTGGCAATGACAGCGGCGAGACTCAGTTGGAGTTGGAGGAGGGATTGCAGGGTTGGTAGTGGAGGACAACTCCACCGGATCAGTGATGCGCGTTGCATGTGAAGGTGTGTCTGACAACAACATTGGGGGTGCCAGTGAGGTTAAACTGAATGAGTTTGCACTTGTGGTTTTCTCCCTCAAATGTAGGAGAGAGCCAGCAGTCGGGATGTGGGGCAACGGAGCAATTGCAGTTGAGGGGTACAAAATGACCAGTTTGCTGTGGGGTAGGATAGTTGCTTTTGTATCGCAGTAGGAACAGTTTTCAAGCAAATCCGCTACAGAGGCAATGAAGCTCACTGGTGAGGGTGATTTGGTGGAAAATTGTTTGGAAGCGACCAAAGGTTCGACAGGGTGCACTGGTGGAGGTGATGGTGCTGGTGGAATAGGATACCAACACAGGATCTCGTGATGTGGGCGATAGGCACAGCAGCCGTCCGGTAGGTGAGAAACTGTGGGGCAGTAGCAACAAACTTGGGGAACGGAATGAGTCGCAGGCTCAGTAGACATAAACGCAGGAGGAAGTTGCAGGGAAGAACACGCAGCCGCGGGTAGCTCAATGCAGTCGCAAAAGAAAAGGGTCACTCTGGAGGGGTGCTATTCTCTAACAAAAAATCACAAAGGGACTCTGTTTATATAGCTATGTTACCTCTCCTATCTTTAGCCCTCTCCCACTAATCCAACGCGAGAGCAACTGCCAAATCTTCAGACCTCTCGGCCCAGCGGAGGCAAATACAATGGAACGAGTCGGTGATGTCACAGATTTTCAATGTTTCTTCAAGACTTGCCTTACCAGGCAACGGTGGTATTGGGAATATTTAAGCACTTATCTGGCACTTATCCAGCACTTATCCGGCATCTATTTAGGCACTTATCTAGCGCTTATCTGGTGCTTATCTGGCGCTTATTCCAGCGCTTATTATCAGTGCCTATCAATTGATGCACTGATGCACTGATGCGCCCTCTGTCTCTGAAGTGCTGATGCGCTCCTTTCCTTATCTGTGTATCACATGTTAGAACTCTCTGGAACCTTGTGGAACATGCTGGAACTATGATGCCATAATGTAAAACATTCTAGTAGATGATGTCATAGTTCTTAGAACCTTCTGGAAAAGTCTAGCCTTGGGACTAGGTCATGGGGTCAGGTCATGGGGACAATTGCTATTGGTTGATTATTGAAGTGGCACCACTAGGGCATAGGGCATACTCAGTAAGGTAGATTACTTCGCTTACTCATGTAGGTATTAGGGGGTCTTAGGGTAGTACCTGGGGTCCTCCCCTTCATGTATATATAGAGGCACTCCTGAGGGCATATCCCCTCAGTCTTATTCACTCTGTTGATCAAGGACTACTTCATACTCTCCAGTACTCACTCTCACCGACACTCTACTCTCTATCTCACTATCTCCCCCTCAAGTTAAAACACTTATCTGGTGAGTGTAACCTTAATTGTTACAGGCAAGTGGCGGGACACATGTTACGAACATGCACACTTTTTTCCTTTTCCTTTCCTTTTCTTTTCCTTATCTTATCTTATCAATGGCACATGGCTCCTGCATGTGATCAAGTACATGTGACAGACTGGTCACATGATCATAGAAGGTGCTGGAACATTGTAGAACATTGTAGAACATTGTACCATAGCACACCATACGTTTCCACGGCAGTGTTAGAAGTACAGACCCGGTACCAGGGGTCCTTGTCTGAGATGTATATAAACTTACCCTGTAGCTCCTTAAAGACCTCAGATTCAACCTCCTGGTCTTTAGGTGATGTCCACCTTGTACCTAGTCCATCACTGTACTGATATATCCTGGTCTTTAGCTCATTGTCAGCTACTCCCTCGTCGTCGTCTCTCCCTCTTCCCTCATCATCATTTCCCTTGTCGTCATTGTCCACGTGAGTTTGCTCGTTGTTCCTCCACCCCTGTTGTCACTTTCTTGCTCTTCATAGAGTTTGGTTGTGCTCTTGACAACACAGCCTGCATATGGCAAGGGTACAGGATGCAACGCCTAAAAGGGGACAAGTTTTGGGTTGCTGTACACCACATGGGATGCCAATAAAAGGGGTCGCTGGCAACCTGCGATAGGAGCCATCTTGCAACGCAACTTGGGCGCTAGGCTTTGGTGATTGTGTTTTGCGGCGGTTCCAAGGAGGGTTTGACCCTCATGGTCCTTACCCGTTGTTTGGTCTGGCACAGCCTGTTGTGATCATGTGGGTAGGATGTGATGAAGGTCACAGTGTTGTCAGTCATTGAGCCGGAGAACCCTTGGCAAATCCTCGGATGGCCACACAAAGTTCCTGAGGTTTGGCCAGTAATCTTTGCCAAAGCCTGTTTGCTGTTCTCGGGCCATCTCGCTCCACTACTTGGTCTGCTGAAGAGCACGCAATAGAGTCAGTCTGGATGCAAAGAAGTTGTTATGCATGTGAAGGGGGTCGGCTCGCAGGCCTGGGCAATTTCCAGTCATATCACCGTCAGGCAGGTGAGGAACCATTGGGCAGAAGTGGCAAATACAAGTCAGGTCCTGAGTAGAAGGCGCAGTGGACATAAACGCAGTTGAGAATGCAGTAGAGTAACACAAGGGATGCTACAGCTTAGGAACGTGAAGAGACTTCCTCAACGCAAGGTTGCGAGCGCAAAGTGAAGTGGTAGCCCTGGGAGATTGTATTCTGTGGAACAAAGTACATGTGGCACTGTTTATATATCCAAATCCACCTCCTAAACCTTTCCTTCTTTTTCCTAAGTCCAAACACGAGAGCAAAAAACCAATGCGCCAAAGTGCATTCGCAAACAGAGGCAAAGTGATCAGCAAATCAATGCACAGCGGGCCACAGCACGTGCCAGAGCAGGCAATCAACGTGCACCTTCCAGGTTGAGGGAGAGAGAGGTGACAAGGGAGACAACAGTTCAGACAGTGAGTGATTCAAGTTTAAAATTGACTGGTTTGTGGCAGTTGATATACACTACACTTTGACGCTATTTGGCAAACATCAGTGTACCATATCATGTAGCAATACACAACTCGATAGTGGGGAGTATACAGCCTTTTAAAATCATTGCACCTTAGTGATGCCTAACGATGTCTAGCAAACCTGGAGGGACATTTGCTAAACATGTAAGACAACTCCGACAAAGTCCGACAAACTCACTAGCGCCGAGCATATTACTGGTACGGATTCGGCACCGGAACGCACTTGATGCCGGATGGTCCTGTTGCATTTGAATGTGACGAAGGATAACATAGCTTGACCCGTCGTTTCTCTCTGCCACCACGACGCGACGTGAACATGGCAGCGCGTCGGTTAACCAGACTGCTTCATGAACTTGCGCAGCCGCCGCCAGTGATAGGCATCCTCAATCTCGGCCAAATTGCTTTCGAAGTACGCGCCTCTTCCTCACCCGCACGTCTACCGCACTCGGAGACCACAATTCTAGATGCTGAGGACACTTTCAATGCCAACAATCTCTACTATATGCTGCAGAAGTACCTGCTTGGGCAGGACATCTTCCTACTTTCGCAGCCGGGCCCTTACGCTCGACGGCTTGCTATGACCTTCTGTAGGTGAGCATGCTAGTGTTTCAGCCGATAGTAGTGAAGGCTACTAATTCCATGTATTGTCCAGCCTTACAAATTTAGAATACGAGTTTATTACACTGCATCGAGATGTAGGAGAGACTGAACTGAAGCAAGGCAGAGAGCTACGACATGGTGGCACTTTGAGTTATGTAGACAGTGCCGCGGTCAAAGCTGCAAAGCATGGCCGAATATTGATTATAGAAGGCATAGAGAAGGCCGAGAGGGGCATAATGCCGGTGAGTTGCAGCTTCTCTGTTCTGTCGCCCTTGTCTGATAACACTTAGGTTCTCAACAATCTGCTCGAAAACCGAGAAATGTGAGTCTCGCCTGACCTCTCAATAATACCTGCATCGCCGTAACTCTCTTCTGGTGAAGCAACCTAGATGATGGTACCCAAATCATACATCAAGACCGTTACTTCATGCTGGATTCTTTCAAGGACTCGGGGAAACGGTTTATTCCCGCTCACAAAGATTTCAGAGTTATAGCTATAGCCGCACCCGTACCCCCGTACGCAGGATATCCCATTGACCCTCCCTTTCGTAGTCGCTTCCAAGCACGCTTTGTGGACCCTGTCGGCGCGTTGATGTCTCTCAGCTCTGGATCAACGTTTTCTCACTCCTACTCAGCAACCCTTTACGAGAAACTACGACAGATCATTCTCGCCACGCAGTATGCGAGCGAGTCACAAAGTGCGGTTGATGCAACATCGAAATCGAACCTCCGTGCCTTCCCGCAGACTGCGCTCGTGAAATTACGCGCTTTGCTTTCCGTATTTCCTGCACCTGCGTCACCATCACCACAGCAGCTAGCGAAGCTGATGTTGGCGCTTCATCCAGGCCTTCTGCACGCTCCGTTTGTCGTGTGGGGAATGCTTTCGAATCAGACTGAGGAAGCCGGTCTGGGTGCACTGGGTAGTCCTTCATTGAGCGGCGAAGGAGATGATCTCGGATTATTAGGTTACCGTCTGGTATCCATTGAACGGGAATCTGACCGCTCTGTCCGGCTCTCGTTCTCAAGCTCTCAGACCTCTCGATCCCTGAATGTGGTTGCCGCCGGTGGTCCTAGGCCTCTTTTCCCATACCCATGGAAAGACCTCCAGAAACTCGACTTCCTGGTCACCGAAAGGTTCATGGGACTGCTGACTTGCATGCTACAGGCTCATACCCTTGGGTGGGACATCACATACGTGCCACCGGTCCTGCCCTCAACTGCGTCGTGCTCGACCACCACCCTGGTTCAGACATTTGGGGCTTTGTTGGGCTACGAGGTCGATTCTGTGCACATGTACAAAGAATTGGGAGGACGGGAGTTAATCATGCGGAGGAAGATTGAGGACGGCGGAGCAACGTCCTGGGAACCGAGGTCGGTAGTTCGTTGTAATGGTGTTCCTGCACATGACTGAACGAAGCTCGGTGTCAGTCCATTGATTGAAGGTGCCTGGGAAGGTAGACTGGTCCATCTTTCAGGCATAGACGTCATTGGCCCAACTGCAGGCTCGCTTGCCCGACTCATGCAAGATAGGGAAGCTGAGCTTTGGGAGGGAAAGCGGCTTGTCCAACAAGCAGATCCAGAGGAGGCATGATTAAAATTGAGCCTTCAAGCATCATCATATTGACATCACTCGTCAGATCTCCACGGGACAACTCTCTGTGCCGCATCGTGCCTTCCGTGTCATCGTCACTGCTTCCAAATCTCTCCCTTTGAAAGACTGGCTGTCAGACGAACATTCTAATATGTTCTTTCCTGTGCCGGCACTTCCCATGACTAACCAAGAGGAATACACTGTACTTTGCCAGACAGAGTGCTCGGCAGACCTCGTGGATGTATTGCTCCAGTTCGCCGACAAGTACCGGTCGAACATGACTTCCGATCTAGTACAAAAGAATAGGAAGCTGGGCACGAGAGCTTTGATCAGGCTTGCGAAGCGGTTGGCACGATTCCCTGGGCGCGTGGATTTGCATGCACTGCTCAGTCATGCAGTTTTGGCCGAGTTTTTACCTGCTGCGGAGAGGATGAGCCTTGACAACATATTCGAGGAGCTCAAGATTCGAAAGAAGACGCCACCGGTATATGGTCCATATCCTTACGTGAACGTTACGTTTACTGACACTCTGGTCTTATAGTATCACCCTCCTCCGAGCATAGTAGACAATGCTCTGGAATTTCCGCCTCCCAGCGATCCTTCTGCACCAGATACTACATCCGTTCGCATACATCGCTTCGCTGTGGACCAGGATCCGGACGGTGTTGCTTCTTACATTCCACACATGAACGGCTTCTACGACAACAGCCTGCAGACGTCTCTCATGCAAGAACTAGCCATTGACATGGAGATCTTGGGAGAACACCTTGTTTTGCTGGGAAACCAGGTAATATTCCCACTCTTGTCGGTTTTTCGCACAATACTCATCAACTGTAGGGCGTCGGCAAAAACAAAGTTGTAGATCGGTGAGTAGCACATGAATATGTAAAACGCGCATCGACTCATGTACCTTCAATAGCTTGTGCCAAGTATGGAAAATGTTTCACCGCCATTGCCGATACTGATTATTCGCAGCTTCTCAACAGACCGCGAGAATACATACAATTGCACAGGGACAGCACAGTCAATCAACTCATGTTCACGACATCGTTAGAAGGTGGTACCATGAAGTATATCGATTCTCCTTTGCTTAGGGCTATCAAGCACGGGCGAGTCATCATCATCGATGAAGCAGACAAGGCTGCTGAACACGTAGTCGCCGTTTTCAAAAGTCTTGCCGGCCAAGGAGAATTGACCCTCACCAACGGACACCGAGTGCGTCGTCAGAAGGAACGGACCACAGACATCGTCGTTCATCCTAACTTTCGCCTGGTTCTCTTGGCGAACAGACCTGGATACCGTAGGTTTCTCGTCAGAGCAACCAACACTGCAATGAGTTAGCTGACGTCTTCATCATGTAGCATTCCTCGGTAACCACTTCTTGCAAGTTCTTGGAGACAACTTTAGCTGTCACTCTGTTACAAATCCTGACATGCAGAGCGAAAGGAAGCTTTTGGAGCAACTCGCACCTGAACTCACGGAGGATCTGATCCTTCGTCTTGTTGCTGCATTCCATGACTTACGACATGCGTATGAAGCAGGCAGCCTTATGTATCCGTACTCCCTACGAGGTGTGACTCTTTATTTGCGGTCTCGCCCCTTTGACTGACTAGTATCGCTGCGTAGAGCTGATAAACCTGATTCGACATATCCAAGCCTACCCTCAAGACCCACTTGAGTTGGCCATCCGAAATATCTTTGATTTCGATGTGTACCGGCCTGCCACCATTGCAAAACTCGCCGAGATTCTCGACCATCACGGGTATGTAGTCAACATACGCTGCCGGCCAAAGCTGGTAGTAAATTCTCATTTAGATTGATTGTGAAATACTTGGGTATTGAGGCGGCTCGCGAAGGGACACGGAAGCGGGTTCTCGATGTGACGTACCAGCCAAAAAACACGTCTCTTTCGGAGCCTAAACACGGGAAGGACGACCCAAAGAACGAAGAACACGTAGGCGGTAATTCATGGGCTGGAGGAGTGAGTCGCAACGTTTGTTCAACCTCGCGCCAAACTCATACTTCCCTTGCAGTCTGGAGGCCGTGACACTGCTGGCATGGGCGGAAGAGGCGGTTACAAGCGTCTGCACAAAGGACATGACATCAAGCAGGTATCTGACCAGCTGAAGATTGACGTTCCAGATCATATCAAAGAGAAAGCGCGCGGGATGGCTCGACAAGAACTCGCGCGCCGTCTAGAGGACCTCAACATGTCGGAAGCGGATGCTCGTAGTTACGGAACTCACCTAGAAGCAGTACAAGGTCATATTACTCAGCTTCATGATCTTCTCGAGAGTAAGTATACGTTACCTGTATTGCCTACTCTGACATTGACAACCTGCCTCTTCAGATCTTGCTGCCAAAGAGGAGGAACGGGTCTGGGTGAAGCGTCAAACGGACGGAGAGTTGGATGACGCTCGTCTGACGGAAGGCCTGACGGGTGAAGCAGCTGTTTACAAGCGACGGGGGATGGCGAAGCCAGAAATGGGTCGTCCACAAATCAAGTTCGTGCGCATGCACTCTACCCCTTCCAACTATATACTCACCTGTGAATTGCGCTATCGCACAGGCCCAAACGAATCAGATTCCTTTTCGATATTAGCGCATCGATGTACGTAATGATGATTTTGAACTATCTGGTGCCATGCTGATATATCTCACTTTACTAGGTATCGCTTCCAGTATGACGGTCGCTTAGCTCGAAGCTTGGAGACCGCTGTAATGCTGATGGAGACCTTCGCGCAACTGTCTAGGCAGGACAAATACGTGTGGGACGTCAGTATTCTGTAGCGTGTCTACTCAGGCGATTGCTAACTAGTGACATAGATGGTTGGGCATGTAAGTCGACGGCAAATTACTCGTCATACTAAGAGCTAACGCATTGAAAAGTCTGGAGACTCGCCCGACATCAAGTTAGTAGAGGCTCACCATCCACCAGCTGATCTTCGGGACAGGTGGAAAATCCTGGAAAAGATGGAGTTGACTACTCAGTACTCGTTCGCTGGTGACTACACGGGTAAGCATACTTACTCGTGTAAGTTGCGGTGACACTACTCATCAACTGCAGTCGAGGCGCTTAACCATGCTGTCACTGAAGTGGCTAAATTCGACGCCGGTCAGTCAAACCTCGCGCGCAAGTTAGCGTGTAATCTATCTAAATATTATCGGCAGATGAATGGTTTGTGATTGCAATTACGGACGCAAACTTTGGACGGTACAATATCTCTCCTCAACAACTGAAAAGGGCTATGGCGATGCACCCGAAGGTAAAAACTGCTTTGATATGTATTGGAGAAGGCGCAGAGGCAACGTGGTGAGCTATTTCTGCTATCTCGGCCATGTTCCTGGTACCAACAATCATACTCTGCCAATTTTTAGGATACCGAAGCAGCTGCCTGGTAGTGGTTTCCGGGTGGGCAATACCGCAGAAATACCGGCGGTGTTTAAGAGTATATTGTCAACGATGGTTGATCATTAGAGCTGAGTGGTAGACTGGTAATGGAAATTGCGTTGGTTCTGGCATCTAATTCGCATTGAAACCTTCACTCCGTTGAATTATCCATGCCGGGCAGAAATTATTGATAGGGCCGAGTTTCCTTGGCCATCGGATTGTAAACCACCATATGACTTTGACGCAATGTTATCAAAGAGTACATTACATGCGCACAACTGATACTCTGGACTGTAGACGAAGCTAAGGCCCGGCTTGGAGCCCAAGAACTGAATAGCTACGCATATAAGAGACCCGCTTTGATAATCAAACACCAGTAATGCCGAGCTCTGCAGCGATAATGAGAGCCGCCTTTTCAGCGACAGCCAAAGTCGTTGAGTATGTGTTCTACACATCAAGGGTCAGTGGCACGTTGATCACCGCTCAGCATCACTGGATAACTTGAAGACGTACGGCGGCGACGTTTGAGGGAGGAATGGACAAATCAGCCACTTTGAGGTTCTTGACACCATATACGTTCAAATTCGAATCTACGACGCCTCCTTCAGCGCGAGGCTTCATCGCACAGGTGCCGAGCTAGATCCCAAAAAATAAACATCTGGTCTCACACTCCGCCATGTCACTCTAAATAACAGCTCAGGTACTCACCGAGTGCCACGCTGTCCCAACTACTCCAAGAACAGTCAGCATGAGTACTCGTACAAAACCACTGTGGATCACCGTCTGCTACGCACCAGCCTTCCGCGTGTATGCCTCGACCGCTTCATTGTCTTCTTCAGTATATCCGATGTCAGGGGCGCCGAGGGCAACGGGCTGGATCTCCTCCTTGCACAGCGCCAAACTAGTTTTCGCAAATTCAGGGTGGTTAGGAACGTACTCGCCGCGGTAGCATCGCATGCGACGGGCATACTCGCGAGAGCGCTTGTACCCGTATACGAGCAACTCGAGGTCTTGCTTCTGTTTCAGGTAGCCAGTTTCGAACTCGGGAGGAACAGTCGGGTCTGTTCCAGAGCGCATGTGGACGAAGCCGAGTGACGAGGGGTGTTCGACGTAGTAGCCGACGCTAAAGTACTTGCGGGAAGGAGTGGAAGAGGGGTCACCAACGAACCTTCGAGCAATAAGCTTCAGTACGTTGCGCTGCCTGAGGTGTGGCATAGAATGGGCATTCTTACATGGAGACAGGGCCAATCCACATGGCAGGACTATCTTTTCTAGACGCGTAGTATGATTCCCATTTCTCGGTGAAAACAGGTCCGATGATCTTTAGTTCCTCCTGAGTAAAGCGTAGTTTCACACCCGCATCAAGTGCGCTGCGTAGTATGTTAGTAAGAGCTTCGTATAGTTCGTCAAGGGGCCACACTTAGATGCCATCAAACCTGTGCCAGATTTCTTCCATTCTTCGGAGAATGCTAAGGATTACTTTAGATAGTTGTTCCCAGATTGAGAGTGCAGTGAAATAGATTTACAGTCAAAAGCAGGCTGCTCATTCCTAACGATAGCATCGATGGTGTCCGACTCCTCGCTGGCAAGGTAAGGAGCAAAGATGACTTGGTGATCTGAAGACAAATTGCTATAACCCTTAAGTCGAAAAACCGTGGTGCGAGCGCACCTTGATAGTTCTCCCCAACGCCTGGAAGGTCGATAAGTTGCTCCACGCCATACTTTTCTATGACTTCTTTGGCACCGATACCGGAGCGTTCAAGAATGATAGGCGATCCAAAAGCACCTCCGGAAACAACGACAAGACTCTTTGCATGCGCCGTCATGACCTCGAGAGATACGGCCTCGGGGTGAAATTTGGGGTTCTTGACATACTCTATTCCAACTGCACGCTTACCCCTGCATATTCCGTTAGACGCGTCGACATTGGCATACATTGATGGAGATCCTCACTCGAAAATGACACGCTTGACCAGATGTCCCACAGTCAGTGTGATGTTGTCGCGATTCTTGTCATACATGAAGTGATGGGCTACGTCGGACCTCTTGCCTTCCTCACTGATCCATTTCTGCCATCGCTGTCAGTAGAGAACCGACAGTCGGCATTTTGTTATTATAGGATTGAGAGAAGGTAGCGTACACCGTGTGAATTGACGTCGTATAAATTGTTAGGATCTTCGATTGACCCCCGCTTAGGGTCGTACTTCTGTCCCACTGTCAAAAAATCCTTTCCAATATTGGTCAACGGGCCCCCATAGGATACCTTCAAAGGACCTGAGTAACCGTGGACGGAATCTTTCCCGGAGGCAACTTGGTACGTCTCCGTCTGGGTGAAGTTGATTAACAAACTCGACGTCCGCTCTGGTTTGACATGCCTTTTTTAGCAGAGGGATGATGTCCTTTGAGCCCCACCCTGTATTCTTATATCTCACCTCCCACTCATCATAGTCAGAAGCTGCAGCTCGAGTGTACATCATGACTGTCGGAGGCGCTTTGGGATAAGCTTCATCGGAGTGTAGATGAGGTCTCTCACAATTAATACTCGAGCCACCACCCACACATGCACCGGCAGGTACGATGGTCTGACGGTCTGCCAGCTCTTTCTCTGTGTTTGCGACCATAAAGGTCGTGGTTGTGCTGGATGGGCTCAAGTGGCTTAGAAACCTGGCGGGCTGGACGTGGGCTAAATCATTCTGAGTGTGAGGGCCTGCTTCGACGATGAGGATGCTGAGACTGGGGTCGGCTTCTGCGAGGCGACTGGCAATCAAGCAGGCTGAAGTTCCTCCTGCATGGACGAAGATCAGCATAATATAGCAAGTTGTGAAGCTTCACTGTGCTTACCTCCTGCAAAGATGATATCGTACTCCGAGTCGGTTTGGGACGAAGACATGTTCAGGAATTTCCAAGGTTACAGTGGGAGGTCAGTGTACAGATACTGGGCAGGTCGCAAGGATGCTGCCATCCTCTCATACCGAATATCAACTTGAATGCAACTTTGCCCGATAGAATCGCCAGAATAATTCAGCCGTGAGTATTGACACCTTGCAGATCCCATTGCTTCAACTTGAGAGTAACCTCGACTCGGAAAGCCTAGCTGAAGAGGAGAAGAATAAATCGTAGGCATCCACGAGCAGGACGATGAGAGACATTTCTACCTAGTAGCCATGTTTTGTAACTAGCCTCAGCCACGTTCGGACGAAGCGGAGGCGAAGCGGAGTACGTCGACTAGTGATTCGCCGCAATGCCGTACGGCTTAACCCCATGCGGATCTCGAATTCTTACTTCATTCATGGTCCGATCCGCTACATGATCAGTGCTGCCCATTGACAATCTCATCTGTTGGTTTAGATAGGACGGCTCTGCGTATCTCGAACGTCTGAGCGGTCATTGAATAGGAAAAGATGCCTAACAGAATATCCCTCAAAGGTCATGTTTACAGTGTTGATTTCGCGGCGCTGTATCGAGCGTGTTTGGCGTTGGTCAACTCTATGAAGTCTAAAGAATACAGAAACACGCCATCCAATATTTCCAAATCTTGTAAAGTGAATTCAAAGCCTTCCAAGTTCTAGGCTTCTTGGTTCATTGGGCAAAGCAAGCATCCTCCACGCCATCATGGCAGCCTTAGCCTCCTCCTGTAGAATATACCACGCATGTTCTATATGTTCCTTTTTTGTCCTCGCAGCCCCGTTTACGAGGCGGATGCAGAACTTGCCGTTCAAGTTTGTCTGTGTCAGCGCTATATCATGCCGCGCTGCGAGACGGGTGTAAAACGATTTGTTGAGGTGGTTCAGCATCGCCTCACGTTTGGTTTCGTCTGATTCTGCGGAAGTGATCCACGCAGGTGTGAGCCTGAAGACAGACAGAGCAAAGGAGGGCTCCGTGACAAGTGAGAAGTCCGGCGATGAGCGAAGAAGGGTGACAAGGTAGTCATTCAGCTTGACGCTCTAGCGCTCCCATGTCAAATGTTTTTAAACCTCGACTTTTCGTGAAGAAACTAACCTTGCGAATCTGTGCTCTAAAACCCTCCGCGCCAAAGCTCCTCAGCACGAACCATATTTTCAGTGACCTGAAGCGGCGACTGAGTACAAGGTGCCAGTTTCGATAATCTGTCACTTTTCCTAAAGTACGAATGAGACGTATGCAAACGAAATCAATAAGAAAGGACGCACCTTCAGTCGCTTCCTTAGTACGCAGGAACTCCGGTGTAACATCCAGCGCATTGGTCAGGTGCGTCGTGTCCTTAACCCAAAGAGCCGAAGCGTCGAAATTGACCAACCCCCACTGCTTCGTATTAAGAACAGGAGATCGTCACAAAGAACAAGAAGAACACTATACCTTGTGGAAATTCGTGCAAAACGAATCCGCGTATTTGTTGATACTGTCCAGCTGGGCGATCTCTCGGAACTCAGGACATGCCAGAGTAACCCCACCGTACGCAGCATCGACATGGATCCAGAGCGACGGATGGTCCTTGGCTGCGCAAACACGGCAATGAGCCACCGTAAAACAGATGCACAGGAGAATGTAAACGTACCGACTTCACCGATTTCACCTAGACGGTCTACAGCGCCCGAAGACGTCGTTCCTACTGTGGCAACTGCAGCGAACAAGTAAGCAAGGTCAGTGAACAGCATGAGACGGTCAAGGTAAAATCAACCTACCTAAAACGAAAGGATGTTTCCCGCGTGCCTTGTCTTCTTCAATGGCGCGCCTCAATGTCTCTCCTCGTAGAGCAAACTTATCCTCAGCGGTGACATTCAATGAGCGAGATGTAAGCCCAAGAACAAGTCCAGCTTTCACGCCCAGAGAGTGAGTCTGAGTCGTCGTGTAGATTATCAAGTCCTCCATTTTCACCGAGGCATGTCTGCTTGTATACAAAGACCTCGCCGCCACGATAGCCACCAACGCTGAATCAGAAGCAGATGTCTGCTTGTTGTAAGTCCCAAGAACGGGAAGAAGGCGATCACATTTGTCCCTCACCTGGATTACACCTCCACCAACTTTCGAAGTATTCAGGAATTGTTCTGCTAATCCGAACAGTTTTGCAGCCCAGTCCATCACAATAGCTTCAAGTTCAGTACAGGCTGGACTGCATGACCACTACGAATGCAGGCGTCAGGGTAGATCAAAACCGTCAAGGAGTTGTACAGACGTTAAAGCCAGGATTCGCAGTGCTTGTGGCATAGAGATCTCCGAGTATGCTTTCGAATGTGCAAGGTGTCGGGTAGTACGCGAAGAAGCTCGGGTGCTGCCAATGCGTGAGCCCTTATACCACGCGTAAGTTAGTAGGATACTATAGACCGTGATCATACTACCATACATACCCGGTATGATGTAGCTTTGATAATCATCGGCTATTTGCTGAAAGTCTTCACCTTCCTCGGGGGCACTGGCTGAAGTCGAGAGTAAAATCAAGCCCTCCAGTTGATGCAAATAGATGACCGGCGACATACAAGGAATGAGATCTTTGAGATATCCTGGACGAACTTGTGACACAACTGGAAGCTGCTCGAGGGAATAATGGTAGTCACAGATTCTATCGATGGCCTGGTAACCAGCTTTCCTGAACCTATGAAACCACGTTGAGCTCTCTTCCGTGAAGAGGAATTCAAGAACCTACTGTTCGATATTCATGGTAACCAGAGACGTTAGGCGGAGGAGGCAGCGGCAGACGGTGAGGAGGCGAATTTTTGAGACGAACGAGAGCATTATAACGTCTCTTGTCTGCTCCCGTATGTTTTGCCTAAACTTCCACAAACCTGAAAGAATTCCGTGGCTGGACCCATCGGCAGCGTGGAATCTGTACTAGTAAATCGTCGTGATGTCCCTACACGGAATATTACTGGGTACCTGTCTTCAAGCGTTCAAGTATGACAAAACCTCCTATACATGCCCGTAAAGCGGATATACAATCTCACCCTGAGAGTCCTGATGCTCTTGAGCTTCAAGGAACCTTGCAGAGTCTGGATCCGGCCAGCAGTAGAGTCTTTCGTGCAGCACCATGTCTGTGCTTGGTATACGCAGTCAGAAGTATTTTCGCCTTCAGATACCCATGGAAAGTCATCCAAAATTTCAAACCTTTTCCCGTCTCAGCGTGGCACCGTGGCCGCGACTCACCGTAGACCAAAAATGCTTGAGGCCGTGAAGTGCCCATCGGCTGAGAAATTTGGTTTGGTTCGCGCTCTCTGTTTTACGGCATGAGCACAAAGCTTGCCGTATATGGTGGCTTGGCTCCAATATAGAATAGGAGTAGTAATCAGCTTGATACGAGACACGTGCTAAAGGCTCTGTCAATTTTTAAATAGCCCTCGCCAGTCTAATCATCATGCATCAAGTACTGCGTGTAATTAAGAGGTATATGAACTTACCAGGAGGAAATCCCCCTTCATTACAATCGCCCGCCAGCCAGCCCGGCCGCAAGCTGTCACGCGCGCCGACCGGAGACAAGCAAAGGAGGCGCGAACTTGAACGGCTGGGGACGAGCCTACGGACTCAAGTCGATGGCTAGTATACGAGGCTTGCTGATTTTGTTGTACTCCGAGTGTTGATGTCCTCAACCAAATGATATCGGCCGATACCAATGCACGACCTAACAAAGGACGGTCGACGTAGGGAATGATGGTCGATATTCGCACTAGATGCCATACAGCGCTGTTTGATGTATGAGTTCCATGACCTGTTGGTCTTGATAAATAATGGCGCGGATCTGAAAACTTTCATTCATGATGATAGTCAGTCGTATTACATCTCGCGCAAGATTTTGACGGTCTACTGACATATGCAACGTAACAGCAGTGCCAGTTCCGTACGCCAATAACAAGCCTCTAGCTCCTCGTAAGTATCTCAAAATCATTTCCGTACGTACTGCGGGACCGCGGAGGGACCGGCAAAATTCCGTCACCTGCAGAAACGTTAGTTGCTCAGCGAGTGAAAGCCATCTCGCCGATGATGCGACCTCGAGCTCTCTGAACGGCTGTAGTGGGCCAGCGTAAGATATGGCGATGAGCACTAGCTCATAGCAGGATGATTACAAGACACTGGCACATTTGAAAGCTATCTTGTCAGTGCAGCGGCAGCGATAGGTGAAGACCTGCATCGTTCTAGCTTGTGGCTGACGATACGTTGCACATTAGACGTTAAGGCAGGCGTGGCGTAAGGACGCTGATAGCAGGGCGTACGGTACTCCGTCTGAGGTTCAAAAAGTCTGGCAGACCCGTTCTTGGAACTTCGTGCGAATTCAATACTATGAGTTCAAAATGAGATATGTTTCGTCTGTGATTGGGAAACTCAACTGTGCCACATCTGTAGGGAACAAAGGTAGATAAAAGTGAGTAGAGCGTCAGTCTACACTTTGGTGAACCTTCTGTAGTTCAATGAGACTACGCCAGCAGAGTCAGCGGGTAGCCTACTGACGAAGCTTGCCCGGGCCCTGAGAGCTCTCGAGCTTGATACCTGAGGAGACTGGTTGTTGTATAGGATATACAGTACCTCGCTGATGCAGAACCTTGAAGGAGTAGCGTATGGCAAGAACAAAATCAGGACGTCCAAGTCTGTGTCGACGTTGAGGTTGCGGTTGAGTTCTGTGAGACTTTCAAGGCGGCGTAGTATATCGAAGCGCCCGAGGTTACAGTGACCGCGCCAGAGATTGAGACGGTATGTTCAGCAACCCTCACGTCCACCATTCTTCAATCCGACCCACCGTAGGTCGACCACTGCGGCATTGTAAACCCACACCACTGTCAAAGGGGTTCCCTGATTCACTATGGCCGCGTTCTTCTTCGCCTCACCGGTGGACGTCGAAATCAAGCTGGATGGAGAGGATGAGAGGAAGAAGATGGACTTGAAGACGGAGAAGGAGAAGATGATAACGTGCCCTGTGTATTACGACGGAGACCCTGTAGCCGGTCAGGTGCGTTTTCCTGCTCCTTGGCCGCTATATTGAATCTCACAGGTTGTGCTTGTGCTATAGGTTACGGTACGCGTCAGGGACGGCAAGAGACTGGCTCATGACGGTATCAAGGTTGAATTTGTAGGAAGCATAGGTCAGTCTCTGTGGACTTCATAGTTCTGAGTCGCACTCAATGTCTGTTTCGCAGAACTGTTCTATGACAGGGGGCACCATCATGAATTCCTCTCGCTATCACAAGAGTTGGCTGCGCCTAGTGAAATGCGACAGGCACAGACATTCGATTTTCTGTTCAAGAATGTTGAGAAGCAGTATGAGAGCTACCAAGGGATTAACGTCAAGCTACGGTGCGTGCCGCAATGAGACGCAGCGAACGCGAATTCACTTCCTGCCTGTGTTCCAGGTACTTTGTCAAAGTCACGATTTCTCGCAGGATGGCCGACGTGACAAAAGAGCAAGATGTGTGGGTACACTCATTCCGAATGCCTCCAGATAGCAACAATTCTATCAAAATGGAGGTCGGTATCGAGGACTGTCTGCACATCGAATTCGAATACAACAAGTCGAAGCAAGTGCCAGGGTACAGTCTGACGGTGCTGGAAATGCTGACATACATTCCAGATACCACTTGAAAGATGTCATTGTCGGCAAGATCTACTTCTTGCTCGTCCGAATCAAGATCAAGCATATGGAGCTTTCTATTATACGACGAGAAACAACTGGTTCACCACCAAATCAATACAACGAAAGCGAGACAATCACCAAGTTTGAGATTATGGACGGTGCACCTGTTCGAGGTAGGTACATGTCAAGTCATGTTGTCTTGGTGACTAAATATCTTCGCGCAGGAGAAACGATTCCTATCCGTCTTTTCCTCGGTGGTTTCGACCTGACGCCTACGTTCCGAGAAGTAAACAAGAAGTTCAGCGTCCGCTACTACCTCAACCTCGTCCTCATCGACGAGGAGAACAGGCGATACTTTAAGCAGCAGGAGATCACCATCTTCAGGATACCAGAAGTACGTCTTATTCTTAGTGGTATAAGTTACACATGCTAACACCTTGCTTAGAACTGATTCCCGGCCGTATTTATTCCTGTTTAACTATTTTGTCAGGTATTCCTTGCTGGACGGATATGTCGCATTGATATAAATCGGCTTCCAGCCTCATTCGTGCAAACCTCGGAAGACCAACAAAGTTAATCGCAACGATTGCTTTCGTTGAGTCAGTGTCTGTCCAGTCCCATTGTTCCAGTACAAACCAACAACGTACATCACACATATGTACACAAAATCCGATCTGGAAACTCCTATACTCCATTCATCGAGTCGACCGAGAACCTACTAACTCTACCGCGCTGGGAACCACTGACAACCACAGATTCGTGTTTCTCAGGCATGTTATGCCATTCCGGGACCAAACTGCTCCTCTGAGACGACGCACTGATCGACGGCGTAGGCGTCCGCTTGATAGCGACGCTCCCAATACTCTTAATGCTCGCCGCCCTCGGGCGTCTCTTTTTCTCTCCTAGCTGTTTCCATGCCGCGTCCAGCTCGGCTTGGTCCTGCGCCAATATATCCGCAAGTACTGGTATTCCAGCCTGAGGATAATCGACCCCGAGGTTGCTAAATCTCCCCCTTGAGGATGACCTCGATCGTCCTGTAGAGCGACTACGTCGTGTGCCAGATCTCACTGCCGCTGGTACATGAGTAACAGGCCTTTGTCTCTGCTCGTGCTTCGCAGGATCGTCGTTTTCTGTGCCTGGGGTGTACGTCTTCGGCCGCGTCTTCATCCTCATCTGCATACCTTCCTCCGCTGCCTCGAGATCCTCCAGTCTCGGCACAGGCTTGCGCTTTACAGAACTACTCCGCCTCACCAGCCCACTCCTGCTGGTCGTGCTCCTCTCACTGTTCGAGCGTGTGATGTCGCCATCGGACAGTTCGAAAAAACTGTCATCTGCGACTGCGGTAGACATGTGTCGTTGGAGTGCGGCGAGTCTCCAGGCTGGCACACCAGGGAACTGAACGGCGAGTGCGCGGACGACTTCGAGAGAGTCGGAGCCGTGGGTGCCGAGAGTCTTGGTACTGAATGGGGAGTTGCTTTCGGTGGTTGCGCTGGGGGTTGTGTCGTTCTGAGCAGAGCTAGGGTCGAAATTGCGTGAGGGCTTCACTGGAGGCATTGACAGCGTTGCAAGGCCCTGCTGAGGCGTTCGCTTGTTCTGGGAGGGAGGCAGGGAGAGCGCACGAGAAGGCTTTGTGTGTATTTCTGTATCTGTCGGCGAGTACGGGTTGGGAATTGGATCTATGTTGGTCGTTGATAAGTCCAGAGCTTTAGATGGATGTGTTGGAGACTCTTCCACAGCTGTCAAACTCTCTGGGGTGGGCAGAGGAACAGTCAGCTGTGAGAACCGTCGTAGATCCAGGGTTGGTGCACGACCATGCCTATATCGTACTACGACTTGCTTCCCATACATCGATATGCGTCTCTCATCCGAGTCGCGCACGCGAGCGGTCTGTGGCTGCGGCAAAGTTTGAGGCGGCTGGAACGGGAGAGCAGTTGGTGGAGATGGAGAAGTCGGGAAGATGAGAGGGGATGGGGTTATGACGTGTTGAATAGTAAAGGATTCGACCGTATGCGCTGACACAGGAGAGTCAAACTTGTAGTCCTTGTCGTACATTACGCTCATCGGTTGGAAGCTCTTGCGCCGATCTGGACTGAACAAGGTAGAGAGAATTGTAGCGCGAGACCGACGTGCGTCCAATCTCGACTGGCGTCGCTGGGTAAACATAGTGAAGTCCTCTACTACGCCCATTCTAGGTCGAGATGGCGTTGATGAGGGATGACGCTCAGGGGATGGATGTAAGCCAAGCACTCACCCTTTGACAGCGCCGATGATGAGACAAGCTCTTGATAGGAATCTCAGACTCCGCCGGAACAGTATCATGCTGAACGAGCCCGCTACGAAACCGATGATAGCCTCCACGAATCCAAGCTTAATTCCCGTCGCCATCCAGCCTAGGCCGTTAAACAAGGCCACTTCGTTGTCTCCATTCATGGTGGCTTCGATGCGTCTCTTTTCGAAAACGATTTTCGCGATTCGAGCCATGCATGACAAAAATGCAATGCCGTGGACAAAAATCAAAATTACCAATGTGAAGCTGTTCATGAATGTGACCACGTCTTCATTCGAGTATTTAACCCCGATGGAGGCAACGATCCCAGAAGGAGTATTCACGAAGCGGCCTGTTTGCGACATTGTGTGTGAGACACGCGTATAATCTGAGCAAAAAGGACGACTTACTGTAGCGCAGAGAAAGAAACGATCCCAAGGCATTGAAGACGACGGCAAGCAGTACACAAGCGAAATGGGTGTACTTGGTGATCCGTCGCATTATAGAAGGGAAGGCGACGAGGAGAAAGTCCTGAGTCAGAAGGGCGAGATACAAGGTCGACATGAGGAGAGGACCAGCTGAGAATGCTCCTGCAAAGTGGTGTATGAGAAGAGCAATTGTGGTAACAACGGAAATCACGCTCTTACCGATGATCAAATCCAGCGCCTTGAATGCAGAGAAAGAGTTATCTACGACGGTGAGCACGTGGGCTAGCATGTCTAACAATGCGAGCAAAAAGTAGAGAAAGCCATCGCCGGCGAGCAGAAGGTGTTTCCTAGGGCCCGGACAGTTATTGTTTACCTCCTTAGTGGATATCGCAATGCTCACCTATCAGTACCCCGCTTGATGATGCACAGGCTCACACAGAATAAAATCTCCAATGCCGGTGGAATAAGGACGAGAGACGACTCGAGGTGAGTGAGGGTTTGGCAGCGCAGGTTGGGTGCCAGAGAAAGACAGATTGCCGTCATGAAATCTCAACAGAAAGCGGGATTTCTCAGGACGAGTGTTTGCGAACAGCTCATTCCCAGCACGGAAGAGGAACGATAGCGAGAAGAGGAAAAGTTGAGGATGCCCGCCTCAACGTAAAGGAGTGGAACGCAGACTGGCTGCTAGAATTTGGGTGCGGCCAGCACCTGGAAGGCTGAACGTCGGTGGAAGAAGAGAAAAGAGAGTGTTGAACGTGGCTTTGCAAGATGGTGGTTTCTTTGGACCCTGCCTGAGCATCTGGGATCTAGACGATATGGCAACCGTCTTATGAGGGTCAGTCGCGACGAGACCAACAATGTCAGCCGTTACCTGTAGTGAAGTGTGATATTCAACCTGTTGATGGTAGATGTAGAAATCAATAATAGACAGCATTTGGTGAGCGAATTTAAACATAGTTTGGTAGTAATACTTCAGATCTTACCTGCGTGTCTCAGCCAAGTACGTGTAGTGTAGGGTAGTGTAGTACATCTTCTCTGGGTTATGCGACAACATAGTCACATAACGACACATTTGATCGGAGTGGTTACATTTGATCCGCAACGTTGACACGAGCGCTCCGTGCGTCAGAATGCGAAGGTGGCGGGATCCTGCAATATTGACGCCTTCAACCAGTACAACTGCTTTCCTCCTGGTCTCCTCGGCTCGTTCATTCATCCAACTATCTCCTCGTATTTTTGAGCTCTCTGCTACAGCTTGCCGCTGCAATCACGCTGTGGGAAGTGTTTGAAGGCTTTCGCATTAGGAACCTGTGGACTATCTGCTCTGCACAGTGGCCAGGGGACAAGTCCAGCTGAAAGCTACTCAATTTCGCGGATGTGCCTTGGTATTGTCGCATGGTGAACACTTCCACCCATCCACGTCCTCCTTCAGAAGCGTACGAGCTCGATTCTGCACCACAAATGAACAATACTGCAGCACTGGAACATCCTGCGAGCCCCGAAGAATCTGGCCCAGAAGATCATCTTTTAGCCGAGCCTACAGAAGAACCCAGTTACTGTAAGTTCATTTGAGGACCCATGGATGGAGTGGACTGCTTGCAGCATTAGAACAGAGTAGTGGTCCGCACGCTAAGCGTTCTTCGTTCTCTGGCTTGACTGACGCATCTAGCAGCACAAGCGAAGAGCCTCTTCTTCAAACTCGGTCTGTCATTCTTTCTCTTTGGACTCATTAATAACGGTGCGCACTATCTTTAAAGTGGCTTGTTGCTCGTGCTGAACGTTCATGACACAGTACTCTATGTAATAATCCTATCGGCGGCACTGGATCTGGTGCCTCCATCAACACCAAAGGGCATTATAGCATTTTGCAACATCTTCCCAGCACTGCTTGCGAAAATTGGCTGGCCTTACATCCTGAAAGGCAAGATAAGATACGCGAAGAGACTCATAGGTTGCTGTGTTGTGAGCGTGAGCGGTATGATTGTACGTCACTTGCTCCAATCAGGTTCATCGCAAGCTCACGATGCATAGGTGGTCGCGTCGTTTGACTCTCTCATCATGAGGTTGCTCGGCATTTGCCTGGCGTCGTTCTCGTCAGGTTGGTATTCGCTAGCTCCGTCGCAACTGTCTCAGTCTTACACCGTGAATCCATCCAGGCCTGGGAGAGCTGACCTTCCTCCAGTTATCTACAAGATACCATCCACCTTCGATAGCGGGTCACAGCGTGGGGTAAGCAGGCACCAAGTGTATTCTCGCATTCGCTATTGAGCTATTACAGCTATTTTGCCTCTGGCACAGGCGCTGCAGGTCTGGTAGGAGCCTCGATGTGGTGGGTACTTAGAGGGCTTGGCGTACGCATAGGCGTAGGGATATCATCCGTCCGTGCGATTCACCCCTCGAAGATGTCCCTGCTCACATCCTTTGGTAGGTGATGCCTCTCGTCATCCCCCTCGCATATTACTTCATACTACCACAACCGGAGGTTTTCGCATCTGTGCCCATCATGTCTTCCTACGAAGAAGAAGACGTTGATGCGCCGTATACTCCCCTACCTGCGGACGATGATATGACAGATGTACCAAAGGCACATGTCGCACTGTCATTTGAGGATAAGTGGGAGCTGGTCAAGCCTTTGTTGCTCAAGTATATGCTACCTCTTTGTGCGTACTCTCCTCCATATCTTGTTTCGCAGCTTGATTTGACAAATTCACGACGCAGTCGCTGTCTATACGGTACGAGTGCAGAGCTTAGCTTCTCATAGTCACTGACTTACATCGCCCAGTTCGAGTACACTATAAACCAGGTAAGCGCGGTTTTTGTGAGTGACAGACTTGCACACGATCTCATTGCATTTAGGGTATCGCGCCAACGCTGGTTTATCCAGTTCCCTCCCCAGACAACTACTGGCTTCTGAGCAAAATCATCAAATCCATCCGTGACTATTATCCACTCTGGCAGGTCAGTCCCACTGCAACATATAGAGCCCGTTATCTCACTGAACAGATTGCTGCTTTGACAATCATACGGCGTGTCCACGTCTCAAGCTCGTTTACCAGACAACTGTCTTCTTCTCTCGTTCGTCAATATCTCTTGGCATCTTGCCCCTCCCTGCTAGGCTTCTTCCGGCACCAGCGTTCGCCCAGGCCTTGATCCTCGCGCTACTTGCCATCGAATCCGGTGTCGGTATCTTCAGCGAGGACTCTCAAGCGCTCAGTTTCACCTTTGTATTTCTCCTCATCAGCATCGAGGGTATATGCGGTGGTCTTGCCTAGTACGCCCTCACCTCTCTCTCTCTCTCTCTCTCTCTCCGCATAGTGTTTGACCACCATCGACTTGTATAGTGTCAATGTCTTTTACCGCATCAACCAGGAACAGGCCGCACACTCCCACGGCGGCGCGAATCCCGAACGTGCTAAGCAAGAACGCGAGTTCAAGATCGGCTCAATCGGGTTTGCGGATTCGACGGGCATCTTGCTCGCTGCCATCCTTGCGGTGCCGACGGAGGTCGAGCTGTGCAATGCGCAGGCGGCGAGGGGGAAGTTGTTATGCAAGAGTTTATGAGGTGTTTCGGTGATTTCAATCGTGTCAACCATGCTGAGCTACGTGTAGAAAAGATGATGCTAAATTCTACGCGGCGGTTATCCAGATCCAGGGCCAAAAGACGTTACTTTCTGTCTGAAAATTGGATGATCATGTTGCCTTGATGAAGGGGACTCTAACAGATGTTTCGCTTAGACATGCAGCCCTTAGATACAGAGTCCTCGGTCGTAACTGAGAGCAACACAGCTAAGAAGGCAGCTGACGTTGTTGCGCAAACCGTAGTTTGACTTGAAGCTGAAACAGAGCTCGTGACAGCAACGGGCACCTGTTACTGCGAGTGCGAATCAGCAGTACAACACAACAGGACATTGAACATTGAAACATTGTTGAGAGACCTCAAGCAAGTCTTTAACTACTATGCTTTAGGTACTGTTCGTAAACGCCTGGTTTTACGAACACTGCTTCTTTCAACTCTTGTGCACCTCCAAAAATTCTGAGTATATTGCATAGATGCAAGGACCTCTACCGAGGGCTTTTGAAGTGAAAGAAGTATTTTATTTGTCAGACGTGGAGTTGCTGAAGACGATGCAGTGAGTTTCTGGGCTGTCCTTGGACTGATGGGAAGAGATTCTGGCTGATGCACTGGATATTTTTCAAAATACTTGGTGAAGCAAAGTGACCGAATTCACATGAGAATCTGCTCCAGCAGCCCGATTACTCAAAGTACATGTGCATAGTGGCTTTTACGAGCAATGTCGAACGATGCGTGACTTCGCACAGAGCGCGGTTCAAACTCCGCTGAGACGCATATTGCAGCCTCGTCGTAAACGTGTTGATGGCAGCACTACATATAGTAAGTCTTGATAATCTGCCGCCTCGAGCCGGTGTGACTAACCGTGACATTTTTGCGAACGCCCCATGTCTTTTATGCCCTTCGCCGGCATCCTGCCGTAGCCCTCTCTTCCTCTCTAAACTGTCTGAAAAAATCACAGTGTGTTAGACAGATGCACAGGTATACGTCCGTCTACTTTTTATCTATTTCCGTTGAGAATTATCAGCGCAATGGGCTGAGCGCCGAAGTTTTACGAACAGTACCTAAAGCATAGTAACCAGTGTTATATAACAACGTGATGGACTCGGAATGCAGGTCAGGTTCATGAACAAAATTCACGAGAGGTCGTGAGAGAGGGTACTAGATGCGCAGAAGCCTCAATTCCAATCCAGCAATCAAGCATCGACTTACCATTAAGTAGAACAGATGGCAAGCCAGTCCATAGTAGCATCCACTTCGTGTATATCCAACACTATGTACAACATAACACAAGATGTAGAGCATATGGCAGCGCCGCCAAAAAAAATGATAGGCAAAATTTGCAGTACAATCGTCGATACATTCGCTGCGCAGGACAAATATCAGCAAAATATGACACCACATGTACGCATGGCTCTGAGAACGACACACTCATAGACTCAAGCCTTCTCCTTGTTGAAGTACGCAACCAGCTGGCCGACAGGTACCTTAGGCTTCCCAGCCATGACCTTTGGCGCACTTTGCGCAGCGTTGACAGCTTCCGCTTCCATAGTTTGTCGTCTAACGAGGTACGGATCCACAAACCTGCCCGAGGTCGGCGTGGCTGGTGGGAATGAAGTGCTCGACGTTGAATCGGCGGACTGCGACCCCGTGCTGAATTTATCCGTAGAGCGCGATGGCCGTAGTTTGGTGTTTAGAGGAGTAATAGGGCGGGGGGTAGCGATGGTTTGAGACGGGGCGAGACCACTGTACATAGATTGGGGACGGGCGCGAGAGCGTTTCAATGGTTGTGATGGTTGCGACAACATCGTGTCAGCTGAGGGGGTGATAGAAGGTCTGCTAGACATTCCATTCGAGCCGTTCTTTGAAAGTCCAGAGTTGCGAGCGGCTGCCTTCCCAATAGTTTCGTCGTTTGCACCAGTATCTGAGTAGTCGTCGTTGTCGTCGTCGGTCGTGTCAAGGGAAGCAGACAAAGAGTTCGGAGAGCTGGAAAATATAGCGGTACCCATGTCTCGAGACGACCTGTGTGAGTGTGGGGTCATAGGTCGCTCCGTGGACTGTTCGCGGCTTGCTGCCATAATGGGACCACCTAGTGCGACGGTATATCGTTTGCGCGGTGTTGGACTGACACTTGCTTGGCGAAGGTCGGCTCGATGAGGTGGAGGAGGCAAAGACGGCGGACTGCTCGCTCCTAGAGATGGTAAACCGGACGGAGAATTACCGTTGGAAGAGGTGAAGTCGAAAGCATCCGACGATGGAAGGCCGGACAGAGACGGTCGGCGGATAGAGTCTCCTTGAGGGGGTGAGATTGGCGGTGAGAAAGGACCCTGCGAAAGTAGCCCAGAGTCTGGAGGAGTAGCGTAGTCTCCACTGGGATACGGCAAACGAGTTCGTGAAGCAGTGCTGGCAGGCACTGGAGGTGTTGTAATCGGTGGACTCACGGAACCTTGCCGTCTGGGCGAAGGAGTAGCTGCGAAAACCGAGCTGGACATGGATCGAACTGCGATAGATGAGCTTGTTGACGGTGCCCTGTTTACGGAAGCTGAAGCGCGGGATGGACCTGAGGAGAGATTGGCAGGCGCCGTCGCCATCTTCGCCATCTCCCGGCCCAGCTCGCCTATACGTCCTTGGACTTCCGCAAGCTCGTCACGCAACTCTGCTATAGCAGCATCAGTGTTTGCTGGTTCGCCCGTTCGATGACTGTTGACAAGAGCGACAGATGTGCCTTCTTCTTTGTCCTTCTCTTTTTCGACCAGCCATCTCTCCACGTCGTCCATTCGCTCCTCCAGTGCCCGCACATGACTGACCGTCCATCTCTCTAGTTTCTCGAAACGGCCCGCAATCGTAAGCAAAGTGGCTGCCACATCCAATGTCCCTTGGGCGTTGAATTGAGCGTACAAAGGGGGGCCTACACGTACCGGAGAAGACGAACCGGCGTCGTTAGATCGCATGGGGGACGGTGCGAGGCTGGGAGGCATGCTGTGCTGCCTAGCCGGTGTGGGAGATGCTGGGGAGGAGGTCATTTGTCTGAGAGGCGGAGGAGGTTGCGGCTGTGCAAGCTGTGTGTACGCGGGATCGTTGAACTTTCCTTCGGGCGACGATGGCCACTCGCCACTCTTCTGCTTACTTTGCTTCTTTACTTGTTTCTTCAACTCTTTCTCCGCCTCTTTTCTTTCTCTCTCCAGTTTCTTCTCCTCTTTCTCCATCTCCTTGTCTCTGACTTTCGTGTCGAGTATGATTTGTTGAGCTGGTGTCAGAGGCTCCTTCGTGGGTGTAAGTCTGTTCTTAACGGTGGATAACCAACTGGTCCCATCTTTGGGTGAAGAAGTTGGGGAAGGGGTGCAAGGAGCGACTGGAGGGGTCATGGTCTTCCTCATGTCGACATCTATCATAGCCAGAACGCGTTCTTCCAGCCTTCTGGTCTGCGCTTCGCGATTCATAATCACTTCTGCCTCCCGACGCGTCCTTTCACGCTCCCTTTCAGCCTCCGCCTCTAGCTCCTCGTCAGTTGGCAGATGTTGCTGTGACGAACGCGCACTCATGTTGTTCACGAAAGAGCCAAAGCGTTGCGCAAAGTTGGTAGCGAGTTTTGCCATAGAAGGCGAGGGAGAAACTGGTCTCTCTCCCCATGCATGCTCTCCATCGTCAGAGACAAAAGAACCATCTTCGCTAAGCTCGCCAGTATCAGGATCGGGGGTGAAGGCTTGTCGTAGTGGAGATGGAGGTCTGTTACGACTATAATTTACTGGTTCAGGCTACAGAAGGTGTTAGTTAGTAGGGGATGTATATTAGCAACGTGAATACCAACGAGATCGAGGGGCGATGGAGGTGGTGGGAGAGACGGGGAAGTCATTCGCCTTGGTCTTGCACCGCCCGGTGCCGGAGGGACTAGGTGTTGCGAGGTAGACATCTTGTAAGAGGTAGAGAGTGCTGCTGTTGTTCTCGACGAGCCGCGTTTGGCTCGTCGTCGTCGGTGGCGACGAGCAAGTGTTGGTTCTTCAGTAAACTCTAGAGCAGACACGCACAACGCAAGTAATAATCTCGGCACGGGGCGGACCGATTATTCAAGCGCCGAAGGATCTCTTTTAGATAAATCCTGAATTTCCTGTCCCGCTGTCTCTGACTCTCACGACTCGCTGACAACCGTCGTTCACGATGAACGCTACCACCACAAGCTTAGAACCACTATTCTCAGCTCTATCATACTCCTACACGACTATCGAAACGACATTCTACAAGATACCTGGCTCGGCCGTCGTCGCTCGCTACGTCAAGTCTTCACACCGAAATGACCCTGGAAGGACCGTGCTGGAAATAATCCTCATAATCTTTGCTATACGAACATTGCTACAGTCACGAACTCGCGCCGATAACTCTGGAAAACACTTTATCACCTTCGACGAAAAGGTGCGTCTGGCCTCTTTTGTCTCTCGTCTCTGCCTGACGACCACTTGACCAACGCAGGAGATTGATGAACTGGTAGACGAATGGGTCCCTGAATCCCTGGCAGCACCTCTCACGGAGCGAGAACAATATGAGCTGGATAACATGCCCGTAATCGCTGGTCCTACTGGCCCGAAGCCCAAGTTGACGAATGGAAAGACCGTTGTCAACCTCGCGAGCTACAACTTCACTGGACTTGCAGGGAATGAGATGATTAAGGAGAAGTCTATCGAAGCACTCGAAAAGTATGGGCTTGGAAGCTGCGGTCCTCCAGGTTTCTACGGCACGCAAGGTGAGCCAAGAGGGCATATCCTCACGCTGATTGTTTCTGACTGCGCGTGTACCTATAGACGTTCATATCAAACTGGAGGAAGATATCGCTGACTTCCTTGGTACCGAGTCTGCTATAATCTACTCCCAAGCGTTTTCGACCATCTCTTCTGTCATTCCGGCGTTCTGCAAGCGAGGCGACGTGATTGTTGCCGACCGCGGCGTGAACTTCGCCATCCAGAAAGGTCTTCAAATCTCGCGATGCACAATCCGTTGGTACGATCACAATGACATGAATAGCCTCGAACAGGTACTGGAGAGCACTGAGAAGGAGAGACGAAAGAAGAAAGGCCCTCTCACACGAAGATTCATCGTTACTGAAGGTGTCTTTGATCACGACGGCACTATGTCTGACCTTCCTAAGCTGGTACGCACATGACAAACTAGCATTCGCCACCTATGCTAATACATCATAGGTCGAGCTGAAATACAAGTATAAATATCGTTTAATCTTGGACGAGAGTGTTTCCTTCGGCAGCGTTGGTAGGACTGGTCGTGGTTTGACAGAACTGTACAACGTCCCGGTGCGTACCTATACTCAACTCGCGCCTGGCGTCTGTCTGACTTCGAGTAGGCATTACAAGTTGATATGCTTGTTGGGTCTCTCGCCAATGGCCTCACTGCTTGTGGAGGGTTTTGCGCTGGTACTCGTGTTGTTGTAAACCATCAGGTCAGTCGTATGCGGCTACGGCTGAGAGCTCAGTTTACTCAATCTAGGTCAGCGCATCAACGGGACGTCGTTCGTGTTCTCAGCTTCAATGCCTCCGCTTTTGAGTGTTGTCGCCTCAATCGGTATCAGCATCCTCCGCAGCACCCCATCCATTCTTAACACACTGCAGGACAACGTTCGCGCCGTTCGCGCTGTCCTCGAGAAAGTTGACTGCATTTACATTCCCTCGCATCCGGCTTCTGCGATGATTCACCTTCAGGTCCGCCATCCGCCTCCCACTCATCTCCTGCCGGCTTCGTCTTCCCATTCGGCATCGAACAAACTGTCGAACCCAGCTTCTCCATCTCCGAGAGACCCGGAACAGTTCGATGGAGAGCTGGAAGAGCGGGTCTTGCAGGAAATAGTGGATGAAGCTCTTACTCAAGGTGTGATGATTACGAGGGCGAAGAGGCTGAAAGGCCAGGAGCTCACGGAGGTAAGGCCTTCTATACGATTGGCAATCACAGCTGCTTTGAGCAAGAAGGACTGTGAGAAGGCGGCGAGTGTGGTGAAGGCAGCGTTCATCAAAGTCGTGGGCAAGAGACGATAGACAATCTAGCTATATATTATAATCCTCTGGGCTTGACATTGCATTATAGTACTGCGCATGTAATTTGAAGACTTTCAGACGGGTAGTTGACCATTCTAATGTCAGCTTGTTTGTCATGCTACACGAAACAACGAGGCTGTCCAGTCCCTTGACTCGGATTGAGACTCGTCAGGCGATTCGTCCGGGCCAACATAGATGGCTGGCTTCAATTGCTGCATGTCCCTCGCTCTCAAAGCCACGAACCACATGAGGTACACTGCTGACCACAGCTCCTCGAGCGATATACCCAGCGCCATCATGTTCCGCCACGTTGCTCTTATGTCGAGCAGATGAGCGTATATCATGTAAGGACTATGATGAGCGGCCAAGTGAGCTGCGTAATGCAGCCGGTATGCCTCCATAGTCATGTTGACAGGGCGCGGGACCCATTCCTTGACGAGGCTCGTCATGAATTCGGCACTGTTGTACTTGTGAAAGTAGGTGAGAAGGATGGGGAACACCGCTGGCTCGGGAACGCATACATGAGCCACGGGGAGACGGAGGGCGGTGGTATTGATCAGAATTGTGCGCGAAGAGGCTGAGCCTTCTGGTACTTCTTCTTGGCCAACCGGCGTGACCTGGGGCTTGCGAGAAGGTGGGAACCGTACTCCTGAGCAGAACAGCGCGACAAGGAATCCTTGCGCTGGGAATATTCTGACGACGCGCGGGTTCTTTTTTCTGGACACAGCCGGCGCGTACACCGCCAAGTAGTGCGTTGGGCATGTCGACAGGCCGTAGTCGTCTGTGACTAATTCAATCTCCTTTGGGAGAACGGATTGTGGCGGATCAGCCAAAATCTCTGCAACTGGGCCCCAAGGCCTCACGTCTAAGTTAGCATGCGAACTGAAACAGATGAGATGTTTGCAGCATACTTGAATTCAGCAGACTTTAATCGTAATCCAAGTAGGAGATCGTCGACTGACACGTCCGCTAGGTCTGGTTCTAATGCCGCAATCCTTTTCTGCTCCACAGGCTGCGTACGAGGTTTGTAGTAGAATCCGTGGGACACATAGTGCGTCTCCCAAAACCACCGGATAGCCTTGTCTTTCGTCGTGATGGTTTCCGCCACACGGGGCACGACCTCGGGTGGACATGCGACGCTGGGGGCGACGTGCGGCCCCGACCCTACCAGCACACGGGGCTGGCGCATGCGCCTTTTCCTGCATTGTGAGACCGATCGGGATGTGGCGAGACACTTTTCGGCGGCACGCAGTGCGAAAGCACGATTATTACAAGCAAGCGTGTAGTTCTTGATCATCTTGGTGTGGGAGGACTGTGTGTTGGACATATCCGACTTAGAGCCCGAATTTATACATGTGCTTGAATGTGGCTTGATCAACGCGAGGTGAGCCTTTGACTGGCGGAGGATGCTTTAAAGGCACGTACCAAAGACACGCCCACGAGACCAAACACATGTCCGTTCCAGTGAGATGAGCTGCGTCTCCTATCGAATGGTGCGTATGATATTTCGCGCGGCGAGAGTCGGTTTTATGAAGTACAAAGCACAACGAAGAGAGCCATGCTCAGGTTGTTGGAGGGAAATGTACCGTGGGGTCGTCGGAGAACAAAGCAGTTCGACTGGATTCGGGCTTTGCCGTTTATTGGTACCACTTGAAGATACAAACGCGTAGGAGAGCGAGTCACTGCCAGATATTCACACTGGCAAAAATCAACATATTTATCGTCAATCGCGAAGTTTGAAAAATGAAACTTCAGCTTCGAGCTCTGAGTGCGGCAGTGGCTGTAGATGAGTGTTTTCGAAATGCCACGTGGACGCCACCATCTCAGCGTCTTTCCCTATTGAGACTGCGCGCGCTTGTTGCCAAATTTCTATACCTCCCCCGCCATCTCCAGCCGTCAGCGATGGCACAAGCTGGACCTTCAACAACTCGTACGCTGAATCACAAGAAGGCTGGAAAGAAAGATGGTATTCGTTCTTCAAAAACTAAGAAGGTCACTGAAATCAGGTCTATCGAGGCGTTGGAAGATATAGCTACGAGTTATGTGAGTGAGCACTCTCCTTGCCACCGAACGTATTCCTTAGTTGGTTGAGCACTCTCCAATTTGATAGCAAGCACCGTTTGATTTGCACGCTTTCTCGCAACTTCCAATCTCAGACCAAACGAAACGAGGTAAGTAATCTGGTAGCTTTGTTCCGTTACAGCTCATGTAGCGCTCGTCATAGGTCTGAAAAAGGCCTCATTCGTCGATATGACAGATATACAAGCGAAAAGCTTGCCTGTATCACTCAAGGGCAAGGACGTCCTTGGGGCGGCGCGAACTGGCAGTGGCAAGACCCTCGCGTTCCTCGTCCCTGTGCTGGAGATGCTGTACCGAAGGAAGTGGGGTTCACAGGATGGCTTGGGTGCCCTCATCATTTCTCCCACACGCGAATTGGTACGTGTCTATATCAGCATCTGTAACGCTCAGAGGCTGATACGTTGTGTGGGCGAAGGCTGTTCAAATCTTCGAGGTCCTGCGGTCCATTGGAGGCTATCACACGTTCTCGGCGGGTTTGATTATCGGAGGAAAGAACCTGAAGGATGAAAGAGAGCGCCTCTCCAGGATGAATATTCTTGTTGCGACACCTGGCCGACTTTTGCAGCATATGGACCAGACGATCGGATTTGAGTGCGACAATCTGCAGACACTCGGTACGCTCTCCCCCAGTTGGGCTTATCGGGACTCACCAATTCGCGTCTCTCTACTCAGTGCTAGATGAAGCTGATCGAATACTTGACATGGGTTTTCAACGCACTCTGACCGCATTACTTTCCCACCTTCCGAAATCTCGCCAGACCCTCCTATTCTCAGCCACCCAAACGAAGTCTGTCTCTGATCTCGCACGATTGTCGCTCAAGGACCCCGTCTACATCTCCACTCAAGAAGGTAACGGCGAGGGTACAAGCAGTATGCCCACTACCCTTGAACAACATTATGTTGTCTGCGAGCTCGATAAAAAGCTCGACATTCTGTTCAGCTTCATCAAGACACACCTACAGACGAAAACGCTGGTGTTTTTGTCCAGCTGCAAACAGGTCCGGTTCGTATTCGAAACGTTCTGCAAATTGCATCCAGGAGTACCTCTCCTCCATCTGCACGGGAAACAGAAGCAGATGACCCGGTTGGCGACGTTCCAGCGCTTCACGTCCATGAAACATGCCGTCCTTCTTGCCACTGATATTGCCGCGCGTGGGTTGGATTTTCCGGCAGTCAACTGGGTGCTGCAGGTCGACGCGCCGGAGGACGCCGAGACATACATCCACCGTGTCGGGCGAACAGCTCGGTATGAGAGTGCCGGGAAAGGGCTGCTCTTTCTATTGCCCAGTGAGGAAGAGGGCATGAAGGTGGCTTTGGAAAAGAAAGGGATTTCTGTTGCGAAGATCAAGATAAAGTCAAGCAAGACGCAGAGTATCGAAAATCAGCTCCAGAAGCTCGCGTTCCAGGATCCTGAGGTCAAGTACCTAGGGCAACGAGTCAGTCTTTTCTCGTGCATCCCTGGCATAACACGCGGACTAAATTTAAACGTCTAGGCGTTTGTTTCGTACTTGCGCTCTGTGTACGTACACAAGGACAAGAACATCTTCAAGCTTGAAGAACTCCCTGTTCAGCGGTTTGCAGAGTCTTTGGGGCTGCCTGGAGCACCAAAGATCAAATTCTTGAATAAGGAAATTGCGAAGAAAAAGAAGAATGCTTCGCATATTGCTGCGAATCTGTCCTCGCGCGCTCAGACGTCCGCAGTTGCTGACTCTGCCGATGATTCAGATGAAAGTGAGGCAGACTTGTCCGAGCACAGCTCGAGCGAGGAGGAAGAACTCCATCCTTCTAGTGCTCCGAAGGTGGAAGACAAGGTGAGATGTCCCTTTTCCCCGTGTCGTCTTTCGCTCTTCCTGACCC
Source organism: Cytidiella melzeri (assembly GCA_022592445.1). Taxonomy (NCBI): domain Eukaryota; kingdom Fungi; phylum Basidiomycota; class Agaricomycetes; order Polyporales; family Irpicaceae; genus Cytidiella; species Cytidiella melzeri. Next base: position 200,735 of record JABYQR010000009.1, on the reverse strand, counting down.
TCGCGTAGCCCAAGGTCCGTACGAAGTACGACAGGATGTTCGAGCGCAAGAACCAGAACATACTTTCCGAGCACTTCACCAAGCTAATCGACCGCGGCGGCGATCGTGCTGCTAACGATTCTGACGACGACTTCATCACCCTCAAACGGGCTGATCACGAACTTAACGACGATGAACTTCCAGAGCACGAGTTCCATTCAAAGCGGAAGCAGAAGCTGGCGTTGACCAAGAAAGGTATTATGAAGGATGGCCCCAGAGGGAAGAAACTGGTATTCGATGACGAAGGCAGGCCGCATGAGATATATGAGTTGAAGAGCGCAGAGGAGGTGTTCAAGGGGCAAGATGACGTGCGAGAAGCAGGGAGGCAGTTTGCGGAGAGCGAGAGGGGAAGGCTGAGAGAGGCGGATGTAGTCGATAGGGCGGTAGCAAAGGAGAAGAAGCAAGAGAAAAAGCGGAAACGCAAAGACCGAGAACGAGAGGTGTGTGGCCTCATAGTGAAAATAGTCCTCCTTACTTTTTGCTTACTTTGTCTCAGGAGAACGGCGCCGATGCAGGGCCCATGCTTGCAGCTGCTGACGAAGACAATGGATATGTCAGCCCTGAAATTGACTTGCCTTCTGAGTCTGAACCAGAAGATGAGCCTGCGCCTCCCAACAAGCGCGCCCGCGGCTCAGAACACAACATCAACCGGCTGGCAGACGATGAGCAGCTAGCCTTGCAGCTCTTGCGGAGCAAACGATGACAGATACACAGATATCATGCCATATAAGTGACTGTTCCCCAATTACTGTCATACACGTCGTAATCCTATACCTACAAACACTTGCATGAGTTTGTACCCGTAGCAGCAACGAAGAGTAACCAAACGGTCAAGAGGCTCACCCAATAATCTTTCGTCAGAGCCAGCACCAAATTCGTACTCGACTCGACACCCTTTCCCTGCACAAGCTGCCTCTATCAATATCCACCCGCTCGATGAACACAAGAACGGATTTGTGCTGTCTGTGGCATTGAAACCTGCCACCAGCGAGCCCAACGTCCGCATAGGAGGGGGTCGCGTCGACCATGTCAGAGTTTTGAGGTCGAAGTTTAAGTCTTCACCAAGAGCTGCTAGTGAGATCGTGGGGCCTCTTAGGGGAGAGGTAGAGGGATTTTTCACGCTGGAGGATGAGGAGTCAAGCTCTATAGTCAATAGAGTATCTGAGGTTGCAATGTCGCGACGGGAGGGAAAGGACGCGTGAAGGATGCATTGGGTGCCAGGTCCAGATGGGATTGTTAAATTCATAATTGCGTGGTCCTGTAGTTAGCAGTCGGATCGTCAGACGCATTACAGAGTACAGGCAAGCTCTGAAAGGACTCACACTCTCCGTGATCAACACCCAACCGTTCAGCTCAAACCTCTCATCAGGGTACAGCGAGCTCACCCTGCCGACCTTCTCCCTCTGTCCACTCATAGTAGGTGCTGAACCCATGTCCATCATCCCGCCGCCGCCGCCGGTAGTAGACCCGAACGTGAGCCCGTTCGTCTTGATCTCAGACACACGGTCAAGTCCGAGGTAGAGACTCGGTCGCTTCAGGCTCCCTGCATCCACCTTTGTTTGAAGGTCATTCGCGGCAGCATTTCGTCTGGAGACGACAGTGGTGAGAGCAGCCAAACCAGAAACGATAGTCGTAGTCAAGAGCACCCCGGCGACGACTACGAGTATCGTCGGCACGTGTACAATAGGCCAGCTGGCACCTCGTCTACTGCTGGTGTGAGCTGACCTTTTCCTCCGAATTGTCGTCCCATCGGCAGGCTGTTCGATGAGTGGAATACCCTCCGCTCCTTGTCCGAGGTCGTCGTCGTCGTCGTCGTCGTGAGTCATGTTGCGAGTGCCACGCCATCTCCGTTCGTCGATGCAGTTTGGTGTCTTGCAATAGAAATCGTTCTCTTTGTGGCGCTCCAAAAAATACTGTCGTGGAAAGGTGGCTGCGAGAGGCGGCTATAGTCAACAGGGCACTCAGGCTGTACCAAAGGAAGAGAAGAAGCGGAAACGCAAAGAGCATTGGTTTACAGTCAAAATAGTCCTTTTATGACCTGCGTTCTGCAGTCTTGAACAACGAAGATAATGCAGGGCCCGTGCTCGACAATGGATGTGTCATGATCAGCCTTAGTATGACTTGCTCCGAGTCTCTGAGCCTAAGTCAGAAACTGAGCCCGCTGCGCCTCTAAACAAGTGTGCCCGCGGCTTAGGTCTCTTAGAACGCAGTTATTGCAGGGCAAACGGTGACATTTCATATCACATACATACTACATCTCTATACTACAAACCTGTTCAAACTCGGCAGGCTCGCCTCAATGTTTGCAGACACTGAAATCAACGATGAGAATTTCGGAAAAATAGGTGGTGCGAGTGAGGTGCGAGGGATGGTAGACGAGGATATGGGCTGCAAGTGCTGGGCATGGGTAGCCTGCTCTGAGGGCGATGGTTTGTTGACAAGGTGTGACTCCCCCGACTGTGCTGCCGGCCAGCCACAACATTATCACGAGAGGACCTCACAAAACTGGAATGATACGCCTTGAGGATCTGTTTAATGTTAGCCCGCGCAGTGTGACGAGGGTACGGGTCTGCTACAACAGCGTCCTTCACCCAACCTTCCTGTGTAAAGGCATTGCGGGATATGTCGCGCCAGTGATCTGCGTTGCTTAGCTTTGTGTGCAGCGCCTTACAGCTTGAGCGGATGTCAGTTGCAGCACCCGCGCAATTATTACTGGCGGCTCGGGAAGCAAGCGTTCGTTGGGTGTAGTACTCGTCCCATTCCTTGGCAAGTGTGCAGAAAAGGGCTTGCAGGGGAGGAATCTTAAAGTGTACAATTGTGTGGGTTTCGGTGAGTGCAACCCTCTTTCCACTGTCGCCAACGTACGCAGAGCCGTCGGGCAGCTCAGTGAGGGTTTCTCGTCAAAAATGCGTATGAGGGAGGTGTTGTTAATGGTATGGTGAAAACGGTGTAACGCCCCGTGGAGAAGGGCCCAGAGGACGGACTCTGAAATCGTCAAGAGGCTCGTGAGTTTTTCTGGGGTCTCTGAGTAAGGCAATGGACTTGAATTGCCACGTGCCCTACAAAGCTTGTCAGCGATACAAGCGTGTCGATGAGGGGAACGGAACCAGTCACGTACAGGGGGGAAGTAGCGATGGGCCTGGCTTGCAGAAAGTTCCACCTCCTCCACTGCGTGATCCCAGTCTGAGAAAACACCTTCTGCCTCTGTGCCAGCACTAAGCATTACGTTCCCAGGATTGATGCATGGGGAACATTCTTTTCGAGTCAGTGTGGGCTAAGTTTGTCGAACTTGACGTTCTTGGGCAAACGCTCAACCTCTTCGTCAGAAATGGGCATGAACTCCTTCATGAAGTCGGCGGGAGGGATGGGGCCAACATAGTGTCCATCCATATGAAAATTATGTAATGCTTGCAAGCAATGGATTTCGGGGGTTTCGTGATTGTATCTGCTAGTGTAGACCATGGGAGATTCATAGGGCGCGTGGTGAGCGTTGTAAAGCGTAGAAGGACGGCACGACGAGAGACATGGTGGTAGTAGGAATGGAAACTCACCGGTAGGAGTCCCGAGCTGTTATATACTGGGCGTCAGCCACTCGATAGTGATGGCTTCTGGCAGAAGCTCAGAGGCATTGCCTATTCAGGAGCTGGCTGACGATCGTGGCCAGTCACTTGTCCAATTAAGGCAGTTGGCCGCCGTGAGTCACTTGGAGCTTCAATGGAATCTTCAATTTCTACAGTACATACATTGATTCATGCCAAACCTCTAATCTTCATCGTCCGATACAATGAGTGCTTTGCGTTTGTTGCCCGTAGAACGCTGTGTGATGACCACATTCTCGTCGTCGTCGTCGTCGTCGATGTCCAATGGAGTTGTCTTGCGAGAGCTCGCATTCGACAATTGCTGTCGCGGAGACGAGGAAAGCGGTGGAGTGTCGATCAACGTAGGAGAAGCAGACTTCCTCACTCTCGGCTTGGGTCGTGGCTTCGGTCTCGGTTTGTTGGGTGTCGGGAGTGTTCTACCTTCGGGGCTTGAAGCAGTGGCAATACTCCCTGCTGCGCTCTTTGGTCTACTCAGCACGTCCACATCCGAGCCAGAGTCGCTCTTAGCAGTATCGCTATCCTGAGCTTGCGCCTCCTTGTCCGAGATCACCTCAACCTCGCCATCGTTTGCTTTCATTCTCCTGCGCCGCTTCTTTGTGCCGGTAGCTTTCATAGTCGCTACCTTTCCGGACGAAACTCCCGCAAGAGCCATCTTCTCTCGGAGAACTTTCTCCTGCTCCAAGAACGCAGCGATGGTATCCTCATCTAGGTCACTGTCGTCGATAAACTGCGCAGACCTGTACTGCGTGTCCTCCTTCTTTTTCTTCTCTTTCCGCTTGCGTTTTCTTGGCTCGTCCTCCTCCATGTGTTCCTCATCTGAATCCGATGGCGCACGACGGGTCCTGCGTGTGCGACGTTTCTTCGAGAGCAGCTGCGATGCCTTCTTGTCGCCTAGATCGATGGGCATTTCCAGGAAGTGGTTGATAATATCGAGACTTCGTTGCAAGTCAGTGGGAAGGATAGCCGCAGGGACATACCACTCGAGCTCGTCGGCATCTGAACTGTAACGTTAGTCAGCGCATCGTGGGCATTCAGGAGCTCACAGCGTACCCTCATCCAGGATCGAGAAGTAGAGAAGACGGAACATGAGTTTCAGTTGTGAATTCCTCGTCGCTGCTGTAGCCTGCTCTTCCGTGACGTAGGGAATCACTGTGATACAAGCGAGATTGTCAATGGCAAGATAGTGCAGAGTCCCCTTGAGCAGACGTACAGTAATCTGTCAACTTGTCCTTGGCCTCAGCAGGCGGAAGATTGCGACGGGCACGAATGGCATCCTCAACGTTGTCGTCGCCGTTAGGTAAGCCACTCGTTTTTGAGGATTGCTCGTTTACACCTTCAATAATACGTTGCCGTATGCCAATAACCATAGACAAGATCTAGTAGAGATCAGCGAACGAACCGCTCGGGAACAATACACGCACCTCTTTTACCCAGTCAATCAGCGAAGTCTTCGAATCCTCGACAATGCATTTGACTGCAATGCCTAGTTGCTCACTCCATGAGAAGCCCTTCTTGATCTTAACCTCCGCTGGCCATCGGTTCTCGACCGTAGCGTCGTCACGACGTGTACCCTTCTCTGGCGGCTCCCAACTGGAATGCTGCTTCCACCGCCCTTTGTTCTTGGGGTAAAAGGCCTAAGTGATAATAAGGTTGGTGACGCGAACACGGCAATTCAATCTGTACAGCACATACCTCTACAAGCAGAAACGGATCTTCTGCGACGTCTTTGAAGAACTTGCGCAAAATATAGTTGATGAGCGCTACCAGGTCTTTGTAGGCTTGCTCCCGGGGAAGGCTCTTCTCTTCCGAGAGAATAGCCTTGAATAGATTCAAAGTCGAAACCTGCCGAAAATATCAAGGTCTGTCGATCGGGTCATCTAACAGCTGCGAACCTTGAAGAACAGCCCTTCAGCTTTTGCTCGGATCGCCTGCCGATGCAACAGGGATACAACGCGTTTCATGTTTTCCGGAGATTTGAACTCTCTGTACCGCGCGAGGTACAACATGAGTGTTTGCGTAACATCAGGATGGGCAAACCGCTTCCAAAAACTCTGTCATCGCTCGTCCTCATATGAGTGTACAGAACATACCTGCTCGAAAGAATCAAACGTAAAGACAGTCTCGCCGCGCTCCTCTTCCGACTCAACGGGATCTTCTTCGACGTCAGGGACAGCGGAATCGTTCAGGTTCTTTTTCCCTAGTTTCGCTTAGTGTCAGCGATACCGTGACGTGCGTATGCCACATGATGCATGAGCGGCGGTAACTCACGTTTAGGAGCCCTTTTCTTCCTTACCAATCCGGTACCCCCGTTCTTAGATGATTTCTCCAACAGCCTCAGAAGAGCGTACGCAAGATGTACACTCGAGTCAAGGTAAGTCAAGCTCTGTGTTCCCTCCTTGTAGACGCGCACGCTTTCCAGAGAAGTGTCCAACACTTCTCCGTTGTAGATGATCTGTATCTGGAGTGTTTCAGCCGCTTGTGCTATAGTCTCGTCACTGGAAGAGATCATGCAATCAATCAGGAGGATGAGCTGGGTAAGGCATTCAACCCCAGCTTGGAGCTCAGTCCACAGTTTCGGCTTCAAGGGAATATTGGGGTCAGCCCGCAGTTACAAATGGTGTTAGTCGTACCTTCTCTTCCATCGCTTCACGCATACGCCTGAGGACCCACACGATCCAGCCTGCTTCAGTTACCTCCGTGATCATGCTGAATTCCCAGGTGGCACTCTTGTCGGAAGCCCGCTGGCTCAAAAAGAACTCAAGGAACCATTTCGTAAGATAGAGCAACCGCAGATGATCCTTCTCAGTAATCTTCGGGCGTTCTGCTTTGATGTCTTTCAGCAGCGATGCCAAGAATGCTGTCATGATCGGTAAGCATCTATCCGACGCCGTCAAGGAAGACACCTACAATTGAAGGCAGTCTCGAGAAATGTTCTTGCTGCGTTCTGGAGAATCAGCCTCGACTCCAGCGACAGGTTATCGTCCCTAGCTAGCTCGTCAACCTTAACCTTGGGCAGCTTTGTCCGTTTTCCTGCATCCAGCATGCTACCAGCCTCACGATGAAGTGCCCGTTGCCTGTGTAGTACAAACGCGGGAGAGGACGAGCTCCCTTCTCCCGCGTTATCGCCAGCATCGGCCCCGGACCTAGCGTTCGACTTGGCTTTGGGGTTTAACGTGACAGAAATCGTGGTTCCAAAACGTGAGTGACGCGAGGATGCATTGCGAGCTATGTCCCGTTTGCGATGATCCTCTACTGTTAGCAGGCGGCGGAGGTTCTGCGCCGGCTCCTACAGGCAGTGAGAATTGTACAAGCTTACGGAGCTGTAAGACGTACTTTCGACTGATCTGCAGCCAAAGACGCTGGTCTCACGCCTCTGAGGAGCAAGTAGAAAATCTCCAGCAGGAGTGAGTTATAGCTGTCGTACATGGGGTCTCCATCGCCGTTGGATGCCATCGTCAACAATAGCTCCAGGAATTGCGTCTCAGAGAGAACCTTGACCAGCCGGTTTTGAAGAGAGGAGTATTCTGCCTGATCCGCAGATCCGTGCATGTTTGCGGGCAGGTCCCTAATGAAAGCGAGGTTGCGAATGAGATACAGAATGACGCCGATGACCTGGTTGTCCCGCTGCGCTCGCTTTTTCTTAGACTTCGCAAAGCACGGTAGCACAATTCCAAGAAGGGCCTGCATAACGTCTATCCGTACGATGGCTGCCTTGTATCTGAGGTGGCTCTGCACAAGCTGAGTGTAGTCGGTGCCCTTGTCCATCACTTCGTCAAGTTCCCTCAGTTCCTCGGCGACGTCAATTGGCCAGGTCATCGCGGTCATGAGATCTGCACAAGCTACTGCACGTTTGTCTTCGAACAGCCCTTTGCCTGCGGTTTCAAGGAGGATGGGAACTAGGTCATTTGGTAGGACTCGTGTCTCCCAGAAGATGCGTGCGACAGTTCGTTCATCGTCTGTTTCGTCTTTCCTCCAAAATTTCTTCAAATCCTTCAGACACCCATAGCACTCATCACCAAGCCTGTACCTCCCTCCCTCTTGTCCACCTAGTGCGTCAACTACACTTCGTATTGGCTCCAGCAAGATTGAGCGGCGTTCGTTGTGAGACTCTTCCTCTCCTGAGGATATATCCACCACGTCGTCAACGTCCATCTACAGCACACATAAAATGAGTAAGGTCACGATGAGCAGCAATTAGCGCACCTTTGTGTTTGCTTATCTAGAAGTGGAGGTGTTGGAGGTATAGAGGGTGTTTCGTAAGTTATTGGCATGAGTGACTAGCACTTAGCCGCGTGGCAGTTCGACGCGTCGTGTCGCGAGGAGTCACGGTGTGACTGTGCGTGTTTTCAGTCAGATCCACTTGTCACGCGGTTGTTCGTCTGTTTTCGTACCCATGCTAGTCCCAGCCTCTAGCGTTCAAATCTTGAAGGCGAGAAGGTGACCTTGAGTTACAGCTCTCTGCCTTGATCCACCTGTTACTTACAGTCTCACTTCAGCACAATGCCTCGGTCAAGTGTCCACTCCTTCCCATCGTTCTATGCTTGCTACTTACTCAAGAGCATCAAAAGCCCACGCGCAACCTCGTACGTGCTGATCAATGTCACTGTCGAGGGGCCAAAAATCACCTCTTGTTAATCTCTCAGGACCTACATCGGCAGTACACCCAACCCTCCTCGTCGGATACGGTGAGCTGTGTCGATCCGTTCCTGTCCATCAAGTGCCCATTCAGTCTTAGGCAGCACAACGGTGAACTCGTCCAAGGAGCGTGGAAAACGAAGCACCACAGACCATGGGTCATGCAGATGATTGTTCATGGCTTCCCTTCCAGGCTCGCTGCGTTGCAGTTTGAATGGGCATGGCAGCATCCCTATATTTCACGTCATTTGCGACATGAGTCTGGAAGTCCTCGCTTCAAGAGAGGAATGAAGGGAATGAGACACAACATTCTGTGAGTGAAGCGATTGTTATGCCACTTTTTGCCTTCACGAGTCAATAGGGTCGCTTGTGGTATGGTGGCAGCACACCCTTACAATACTTGGCCTCTCCGGGTGAAGCTCTTCACTAAAGAGGCTCATAAATTGTGGAACGTTGCTGCGACGTCTGTGAACTTACCCCCTGGATTCACAGCTTCAGTAGAACTGGAAGGGGTTGACGGACGCAGTGGGGAAGCAGGCTCTGGTCGGACTGCTCCTATTGACGTTACCGACAGTAGGGTGGTTCGTACGCAGTATTGACGTCGGATTGAACATGGGTCTGTAGGCGCATTTGTTCAGACGCATCTCAGAAAGACCGCAGGCATTCCATCGAATTGCCTATGCACTATCTGCCATAAGCAGGTTCATGTAGTGCAAGTGCGTCTGTTTCTACTTCATTGTGACTTGTTCTGAAACAAACCTCGACAGCAACCACTTGAAAATGCCCTCTGCCCCACAGATAAATGCACCGCAGTCTCACATCTTGCTTGCTTGGCTGAGGCATTTCTCGGTGCAAGCAGGACATCCACCGGCATGATACCACGTGGAGGCGACTGTCGGTCCTGTGGCAAGTTCACACTTTGGGGCGATATAATCCGGGGCTGCTATCGGCGGGACGCAGGCGGAGCCATCGTTGAAGAGGAAGAGGAAGATGCATCACCGGAGGAGCGTAAATCCATACTCGACAACGAAGCGTCAGACGATGCTACTGAGGACGACTTGCAAATTGCCGTACCAAATAAGAAGCCATCTAGGAGGGCCAAGCCCAGTACTGGAAGACCGCGTGGGAGACCGAGGAAGAGCATTACAGCTACTACGGTTACGAAGAGAACTCATCATACCAGAGCTGTCAGAGTGCGTGTAACACATCTCCACTAAGCAATTCGCTCATCACGGTCTATAGCATCGGTACTCTAGTGAACGAGAGTTTTTCGACCTCGACGCTGGTAGCTCAAGCGAAGACTCTGTTGACTTGTCAAAACCCTCATTGCACGGAAATACCAGGACGAAATTCACTCCTCCTCCACGAACAAAGCAGCCGAGAGTGGAAGAGTCTCCCTCCGCTGCTCTAGACGCTTTGTCTTCTCTCTATATATCCTCACCCGATGCCTCTTTTGAAGATCTGCGGCTGACAGCTACCTTGGCTGCTGGCTCGTTTCATCCCACAGTTATAGCAACAATGCGCCGACAAGACCTAGAGTACATCGAAATTTCGGACTAGCTAACGTTGAATATCTAGGGCCCGGGACGGGCCGAGACGACGTCACCAGTTATCGATCAGTCAATGTATCCCCTCTTAACCTTCAAGTCGCCAACACAGCCATTCTGACCCTCCAGCTCTTAGAGGTGAAAGCTGGAAGACGCGATCTAACTCCCGGTAAAAACAATACTCAGGCTTGCAATCATGTCATCCGAACAGCACATTGTCATCATAGGAGGCGGAATCATAGGATGCACCACCGCGTACTATCTTAGCCACCATCCTGCTTATGCGCCAAACACCAGAGTTACTCTGCTTGAAGCATCCAAGATTGGTGTTGCTCAAGGAGCATCGGGTAAAGCGGGTGGCCTGGTTGCGAAATGGGCCTATCCAAAAGAGCTCGTCAGCATCTCATTCCCGGAGCATGTCAAGCTCGCAGAGAAACACGATGGAATCAACCGGTGGGGATGGAGATTTGTTGGATGCGGAAGCTGGGAAGGACGGGGAATGGTCGCTGAGGATCCTGGTACGGGTGTAGGCAGCAATAGCAAGAAGAAGAGTCTAGAGAAGACGCTGGGGTTGGATGAGGATTGGAAGAAGAAACGTGCTGCACTTGGTCTTCCCGATGACCTTGACTGGGTAGATGAAACGTTGACAGACGGGTACTCGCCCATGGCACCTGCGGGTGATACCGCGCAAATTCACCCGTATCTATTCACCACCAGCATGCTCCAACTAGCAAAGGACAAAGGTGTCACATTCATTTCTGGCAGAGTGACTGAGATCAACACCAACAGCAGCTCACGCACACTCTCCGAGGTCCAATATGCAGACCCATCCACCGGCGAGTTGCACACTATACCAGCGACGCATGTCGTCCTAGCAGCAGGTGCCTGGTCTTCGCACATCCTCCCATCGCTACCGATCAAGGGTACCCGTGCGCACAGTATTACCATACGGCCAGCAGAGACCATCTCACCATATGTCATCTTCACCGAGATTCATCTCAAAAATTCTGCCAAGCAACCCACAAAACAGGCGAGTCCCGAAATCTACGCTCGACCTGACAACGAAGTGTATTGCTGCGGACCAGGAGATGACAGCGCTGTCCCGAAGACTGTCGATGACGTCGAAGTCGACCAAGCGGCGTGCAAGAGCATCGTCGAGCATGTTTCTAGTATCTCTAAGCAGCTGAGGGCCGGTAGCGTAGAGAAGCGTCAGGCATGCTTCCTGCCAGTGGTCGATATCGGTGGGGGACCTATCATCGGCGAGGCGAGCGCCATTGCAAAAGACCTGATCATTGCGACAGGTCATACTTGCTGGGTACGTGTATAATCACCCGCGAGAACGTCTTTGATCAACGCTGGTCGTTGCAGGGTATATGCAACGCGCCAGGAACAGCGAAGGCTATCGCAGAGTTGATTTTGGAAGGACAGATCAGTTGTGGAAATTTGAAGAGCCTACACCCCTCTCGTTTTCAAATTTAGGCTGTGGCTGAATCATTTGACACAGGAGATGAAGCATGTTTCTGTATCTCAACTTCACGCACGAACTCGCCGTCACTCTGCTTTCGTCAGGACGAACGCAAGGGTCTGTTAGGGAGTCCGACTCTCGTTGCCGAATCATAGTCGAGATAGCTTCCAAGTACGTAGAGACTTATCGGTACTGCAATCAAGGCTTCCTCCTCTTCAGTACGTTGGAACACTGATTAGATAAAGGCCCAGATGTACTATGTGTAGGTTAAAGTAATAAGAACGAGATTCGAGTCCAGCGCACCAAGCGGATTATTATACTAAGTATTACGAGTAAGTTCTTGTGCGTGAGTAATAACTCCGGAAAACAAACAAAAAGCGAGAGACAAAATGACCAGCTGGAATACTGATTCACATATTAGTCCGAGAGAGCACAGATTATGGTGTGTTGTTTACCACACACTTGAGTATTTGAGCCACCAGAGCTGAGACCACCTCCGAATTCCTTCAGCCCACCATGCCTCAGTCTGAACGCTGAACCCCCGTTGCTAGTCGCTGTCGTCAGACTCCTCAGCGTATGAGTCGTTCTTGAATTCGTTCACCTCCTTCATCCGATCCCGATGCTTCCTCGCCTCCGCCGTCACATTCCACGCCGTCCTCACAATCTCTCCGATCCTCGTGTCAAGAGGCGCAAGAAGCAGCAGGTTTCTCCACATCCCCTGGTTGTGAACGACGTACGCCTGAAGTTCCTCGTCCGAGGAGACAGCGGTTTGCGCAAAGACCTCGGACATCATTGCGAACGCTGGGAACTCTTCGATGACAGAGATAGGGAGGAGGTAGGTCGCGAGGAGGCCGGTGGGAAGGTCTGTGCGTAAAGGTTTGGTGAGCGAGAGTGGATATGGAATCGTTGGGGAGCCAGACGGGGAGGGGGGAGATGATGCTGAGGCTGGAACTGCGAGACAGGTTGAGAGCGGAACAAGAGGCGGAACGCTCGACGCTGGTGGGGATGGCAATTTTGGATTATTATTGGGTGTTATAGGGGTAGGTGGGGCACATAGCGGGAGAGAAACAGATACAAGCGATTGTGAGGTGGCCTGCTTCACGTTATCAAGCCTCAGATGCGGCGCGAGAACGAATAGGATGAGAAGTGGAAGAGAAGGAGGGTGAGGAACACGAGCCACGATTGTTGGAAGTTGAATGACACCTGTCTTTCGGCAACTCACTGGAGAGTCTGAAGGCTTGTTTGCGGTGCGATGGTATCGTAAAAGATCACTATTGAATACTTGGTCGAAGATGGTCGCGTTGATGGGTACTATGAGTGGAGAGACCACCGACTGCTTTCCTTTGGATTCAGTTGTACGCGGGGTGTCCAGCACTACCAGCGCGTGTGTAGGAATAGGTGCAGAAGGATCGTCATTATCGCAGTCAAGGAGTCGCATCTCAATCGTTGGTGGGACCGCGTCAGCGGTGCGAAGAGCTACGGAAAGTTTCTTGAGGTTGAAGGCACGGCAGAGCTCCCTGTGTCGACTGTGCGTCAGCAGAGGAAGATTTGTTGGTGAGCTGAGTAAAATAGACACGCACTCCAAGGCGTCCGAGAAAGGCTGCTTGAGCAGTGACGGGTAATGTGGAATAAGCGATTTGTCGGCAACTCCGATGCTTGGTGTGCTACCGGCAGCTGTGTTTGGCCGTGTCGTGAAGACATACGTCGAGCGAAACCCTGAATGCGTGTGCAGCAACGAAGACGTGGCTGGACGAGCTGGTTCGCCTGGCACACTCAACTTCGACACGGGGCTCGCCATTCCAGTGAATGCCTGCATACGATTTAACTCGTCACGGTTTGCACCTGCAAAGTCGAAGACTGAGTGGTGACCACGTACCGCTGGTTGTCTGCCCCACGTCTTACTCATATCACCACGTCCTGGAATTTGGGAAGCGGTACGGCGACCGGCAGGAAACCACTATGCAGGGCGACTATGATGAGGCTGGGAGGCAGCTTTCAAACACATAACGCCAGTCGTTTCGCAACCACTTCAATGAGTCAGGCAGTGGATGGTGGGCTAGTATCAAGCGGGTTTTGCGACGATTGTGGTTGTAACAATGAAGTTCAAGACCCTTGTAATAAACAAGAAATGAGAGGGCCCTCAATTAGCGCTCTACTAAGTTGTATGTATGTAGCTCACAACTGAAGTGAGGCTGTTCTGATGTTGGACCATTTGAATGCTATACAATCTTTATTGAGTTGTTCTCTTTGTATGATATCGTAATTTAAACATGTGGCTAAGCAGCAAAAGTGCGAAAAGACGAAGACGAAGGTAGACAGCAGTACGAGAGCAAAAGTCCCGCGCATAGCTTGCAGCGCATATGGATGGTGATGACGATGAGCGAGGAAAGCATGTAGCGATACGAATAGGTTACAAATAATTACTCTTGCATGTTGAACAAAAGTGTTCAGAGCAATGGTGCCAGATGAGGCGCTTTTGCGCTGACAGCGAGCGCCGTGAGGAGCACCTCCCAGGCCACGTTGATGAGCTGCCACACGAGGTCCTCCTGCACTTCGAGCGCGCATAAGTTGCGGTACGTGCCGTGCACGTTGCGTAGGAGAGCGAGAATCTTCTGCGTCGTGAACGTGGCCGCAACATCTTTAGCATATTGAGCTGTGGCCGAGGAGGAGCCACTGAGCACGCCTTGAGGAGGGATGGAAGGCAGCATCGACATGATGAAGCTCACACGATCCTTCGTGTAGAGGTACTGTTGAATGTGTGCGTAGGACTGCGGGTGGGGGAGATTGACAGGCACGACAGGAAGCTGAACCGGTCCTCCCTGCTGCGCTGGAGCAGGGGGCGACGAATACGGAAGGCTGGGCATGTTGGCGCAATACGCGGAGAGGACGATGTTGTGTGCGGGGAAGAGAGACATGCTGGCTTTCGCTGAGCTCTCGGTTTGGCCGTAGACAGCAAGAAGATGCGTGGGCATCTGCGCTGAGAGGTCGTGTGCGAGGACGACGAGCTCTTTGGGGAGGCCATTGGTCGAAGAAAAAGGGGGCGCTCGGATACCTGAGCATACTTTCATCATCCTGCAAGATATGTCACTTTAGTCTTCTCGTAACAAGCAAAATTACCATCAGATACGTACTGGGGACCCAAAATATCCAAAGCTTCCTGGACATAGCGAACCGGAACCTCCTTCAGCCCCTCCGGGTCACAAGCCGCCACAGCCTCCTGCTTCACGAGCTTGGTCTGGGGACGAACAAGTCGCTTGGGAAACTGGATCGTAACTCTGTGTTTCTGGCTTTCCTTATCGCAGTCCGGAGTTATGCACATGGGAGAGGCGGGAGGTGTGGGAAGCGTGTAGGTGAAGCAAAAGTCGGCGGCGACTTTGACTTGGGCCTTTTGGCGGCGCGCGCTGCTCATGATGTATTTGGGTACAGTAAGACCGCTGATGACGCGGTTCCTACGACGCAAGGACGAATCTCGAAGCGTGCTCGAGGAGGCGACACGGTTCATCTTGCGGTACGCTTTGGGCTTGAGGCCGAAGTTCTCTGCGTCGGAGGACTTGCGGATCGAATGGTACTTGGGAGACATGGTGTAGTTGCAAATTGAATCGTAGAGGTGAAGTCAGGTTATGTGAGGAGACGACCGAGGCGTCGAACAAGAAGATGAACTAGCTGGGGAGTTCTGTCGAAACATGGCGGCAGAGTGCGCGGATTTATACTGACTTGAGGCGGCCTGCACAAGTGACATAATAGTGTGACTAAACGACGGTCACGATTGCTTTCGCGCCATATAAGGCAGAAATAGCGTCACGCACTTCGATGCACACACGGACCCACAAACAATTCGCCCACGAAGTCGACGAAACACAAAAAACGCCCACACACGAACCGCGCACTCGACTTTCGAGGTTTGGAGTCATCTTTATCGATGGCTGGCTTTGTTCTGCGAGGGAGCATGGTGTCCTTGTGATCAGTATAATGGCCACGGCTACTTACTGAGAGTGCGGTGGGAGAATCTGGGCTAGAGAATGAGCATCGAAGACAACAGTAATAGCACTCACGATCCAATGAGGTATTGTGGCCAAAGCTGACTGCATTGTAATTCACGTAGTATATCTCAGGATACAGACTTGCTTCTTCAGTTCGATGAGCTGCGTGACCCGTCCCAACGCTGCAGGTAAGGCGGTTCGAATTCCGCTCGTATCGTGGGCACCCCCCAGCGGAACGACTTGAGATGTAACGTGTGTTTGGTCAAGACCTACACTGTAACACTCTTCGCCTTGCGTGTCGGATGATCGATGGAGAGGTATCAGCGGAACCGGACGAGGCTAATAACTGTTAGTGCGTTGCGAGAATGGTCACTGCGAGCTCACAGCGTCAACTCATTGCAGACACGAGAGGGCGTGTTGACCTTAATGATCCGTTGCACTGCTCAAGAGCCTCGTGTAGCTGTCGTTGAAGTCTCCCTGCAAGGTCGTGATGCACATCATGATCAGTGTGAGATAGCCAGCAATGCGACACTGAGAGCCAAAGTTCAAGTGGGCAAGCCTGGTGGTGCCAGTGGGTGAGAGGGTCGTAAGTGCTCGAGACGGCGACTCTTAAAACTGGGTGCTCAACAAAGGATAAAGGCCCAAGCGTGGCTGAACACGCGGCGGCCATGTGCAGGGGACGGATGGTCTACGCCACAGGCGATGGCCCTAGCATCGACTTGGATTCTATGTAGGTAGGGGTGTAGGGTACAGGTGCTCGCCTGAAAGTTGCCAGACAAAGGGCAGGCTTTAATGTCTCGCAGCATAGGCCATAGTGTTTCGGTGGATCAGCATGGTCTGCGCGATGAGCACTGCCAGTGGCTGTCGGATATAAACATCGCCTTTCACTGCGCCACTAGTAGCGGGTACTGGGGTGTGTGCAGCGTGCTTTGCAATGGTGCCGAAGTTTATGTCTAGTGAACTTGTTAGCATCACAAACTTGCCGGCGCAGCCTCTTCAATTGCGTGAAGGTCACTGAAGGATAGTATTCCTACAGGAATATGCGATGTCGTTCGGGCAACTCAAGACTCAGCATCAAAGTTGCACTCCGTCTGCCTGTTTCAGAGAGAGTTGTTCTTCTCGAGGTGAGGTTCACTTGAACTTAGGGTACTCCTCGACATACGAACACTGCTTGTGGCCAACCGAAAACGCAGGAAACCTTCGAAGCCGCCTGACGCGACGCGCAAAGTGTAAACGCGGTCACATGACTGTTCGCATCCTTAGTTCAACGCGATGGGAGCTTCGGCGTTTGCTCAACTGAAGTTCAACGTTCAACTCTCATCCTCACAACACATTCGACGCGAAACCTTTATTCGTCACCTTGAAAACCACCCAAACACCCGTTGACACGCTAACCCTTTGACCCAAAGACGATTCTCTCACCACGCTTCGCATACAGCTCTCTTGCAGCTCAACCCCCACAAGGCCACACAAACAGAAACCACTGCGGCTTTGAACAACAATGTCCCACAACGCAATTTTACAAAACTCCCCGGCTCTGCATTCTCTGAAAAGAGAACAACTCGTTAAGCTGTGCAAGAAGCATTCTCTCAAAGCGAATGGAAAAAGCATCGAGCTCGTCCAGCGTCTAAAACAGCATGGTTCAACCCTGCCCCCCGAGGCCCTCGAATACCGTTGGAGCGACGGCTCTGACGAAGAGCAGAATGGGTCTATGTCTCCCAGTCCCTCCAAAAACCCTCCTAGGCCCAGTGAGCAATGGGAGATTGTCATGGATAACATCGAAGAGGTAGAGGAGAACGGTATGTCTGCCATACACACTCTCAAGTCCACGAAGAGCCCAGGTGGAACCGGCGAGTTTGGAACGGGTGGCTCTAAAAGTAAGTCTTCATTGTCCTGTTCTCATGTCTAAGGTCGCCACGGCTTTCATCCCTCACACCCGCAGTACATACGACGTCAGTGACATTCACTCACGCCATTTTCAGGCACAGTCAAGTCTTCTTTGAAGGCAGCTATTGTCAGCTCGTTTGGAATTCGGCGAGCTGACACCAGCAATTCAGCTGGGAGCAGCTTCCATGCTGGTTCGATTAACATGGCCACAGCGGATTTCGAGAACACGTCCTCCGACCCATGCCCTTCACACGGAGGCCCCTTCGATTTCCCCGAATCTCCGGGACTAGAACCCATACCAGGTACTTTGGCGAAACCTGGCGCACCAGCTCCTGCCAATGCACGATTAAGTACGGGTACTGGTGCCCAGCCTGGTGTCACTACAACCATTCGACTCATCCCCTCAAACTCAGTGACGTGCGACATTCCAACACCGCCACGCATCCCACCTTTCCACACTACTTTCGATCTCGACCTGAGCAGCCCTGATGGTGGAGCGAAGCGTCAAGTGTGGCCAGCCTCACCTATGGGTACCAACAACACCAGAAAGTCAGCGCGGATCTACCCTGCCATCCCCTACGAGGATATAGCGCCTTCTCCCTTCAAAAGTAACTTTGGTACACCGGTTGCTCCTTCTGTGAGGGTTTCGGAGGCAACGCCTGCGAAGTCTCCCTATACGCGGTTAATGCCCTTAGACGCAGCAGACGATGTCTTCTCGCCCGCCAAGCCCGCGCCCAGTGGGAAGCAAGCAGAGATGAAAGAGCTCCGCCTCTCGATGCCTAACAATCAACCTTTCCTGTTCGGTTCTCCAATCGTGCAGCCCAATTTCTCAAGCGCGCAATTCAACGCGGCAGCTGCAGGTGTTTTGGAGGAGATGAACAAGCGATTAGAGGAGGCTGGAGTCCAGAAGATCGAGAAGACCGTACTCGCTTCTATCGACAAGACTAGGGTTGTCGGCGCTGCCAGCCAGCAGCACCAGAGAACAGACAGCGATGCGTCGGGTGTCGCACGCTTTGCCAAAGCCCACGACGAGGCCTTCAACAAGATGGACTCGATCGCCAATCATTATGCTGCACGTCGTCCTCTTCCTGTACCTCCAGTGGCGCTTGGGAAGAAAAGGAAATCGGACGCAGCTGGTCTTGGGCACGGCCCTGCTCCAAACATTAAGCGTCAAAGCAGTGTCGCTGAGACAAGAGTTATCAGCAATGGGGTAAGGAAGAAGATGGGCATCCCGGGAGGGTTTGGAGACGATGAAGACGACGAAGACGAGGAGGAGCGAGAGGACCCGGGCGACCGTCGTTCCTCTAAGCGCATTCGCATCGCTGATAGCCAGGATATTCACAAAGGCAAACGACCGTCCTTGTTGCCGACAGAGAAGACGGAGGAAGAAGTGAGAAAGCAGGAGAGGGAACGCGAGGCCGCTCGACGATACCTCAATGCTGCCAGACGACGAAGCAGTCGAGGGAGGGCTAGTTTGGCAGGCAAAGCTGCGGTTCCTCCGCGTAAGCTATATTCAGTCGTCCTCCTAGTATCAGTAGCTTACGAGCCCTCTCCTTCCTAGCTAAATCATCTCGTTTTGGTTTCCTGTCTTCCGCCAAGTCACTGGTGCGCAATGTCTGGAATATGGGCGCGGGAGGTAGCAAGGCGTCCGGTATCCCTGTGGCCAAGCCCGTGTCGAAATCGGCGCTATTGGCTGAGAAGGTGAAGCCAACAAAATCCACACCATCATTGCCCAGCGCAGCATCTGCAGTTGCAAAGAGCTCACGATCCACCTTGCTCGAAGTGTCTGATAGCCGAAGCGGGGCGACAAACGGCAGTGCGAATACCGTCGGGAACACATCCCGTTCGAGGTCACCAATCCCGTCCTTCGCTCAGCCGTCTTCCATCGCCCCTCGTGTCAATACCACATCTAGCACAACAGCACCTCTCGACCTCAAGCCCCGGTCTTCGAGCCTCAATGCAAACCGTTCAAAGACCTCTTTCGGAACAGGAGGGACGTCTTCCTTGGGTGCGCGAACAAGCGGGGCTAGCTCATGCAAAGCGGGAGTCGATGGACACAGCTCCGATACTGCGAAGCCCCCACACCCTCCCCGCAAACGAACGAATTCGACCCTCATGCAGCCTACGGCTAGCTTCTTGGCAAAACAGCAGCAGAACAAACCACTACCTTCCGTGGGCGAACACCCTTCGCGCGTGTTGTCCCCAACTAATCTCCGGCAAATCACGAACAGCCCTCGCAGCCCCACGTCCAAGATCTTCTCGAAGCCAGTGACGGCCCAGACATTCGGCGGTAGCAGTCCTGTAAGTCCCAGTGCCGACCAGAACGTTGCGTCACTCGGGGGTGCAGCCGCGTCCATGCTCGCGAACACAACATCAGCCAAGCCGACCCAGAGAGTACCACTGGCGGCTCGCAAGCCTCGAGTCTCTCGTTCGCGAGTCACAGCGAAGCTCCAACAACAGCGGGATGCGGCTGGTACCACGAGCACTTCTGGACCTCTTACGGCAGCGACGCGTGCGCGATCGAGCACCGGTGCCACTCCGAGGAGGTCGCTCGGAGCAATGAAGAACCAGCGGATCTCTGCGGGAGGCGAGGCGTTGAAAATGAAGGCGAGGCAGAGTGAGTTTGCGAGGAGGAGGAGGAGCGCTGCGAGGAGTTCTGTTGGGTTGGTTATGAATCTTGATAGATGAGAAGTTGAACCCTCCCGAGTACATGGCTTCGATGGTACACCCTATATTTTTTCAGTATTATTTCGGCTCGGCTGATTGTTATTGTCGATATTCACATATATGGTTGCGGTCCTCGCGATGTGGCATGTGTTCTTGCTTGGCGAAAGCAATGCTGCAGGCTGAATATGATTGATCCCGTCGAGGGCGTAGCTGAACGTGGAGGTATTTCTGCATGCTACCAGTTCCTGAGACAAAGCCATACTGTACGAATACCTCGAATTTGTACGCGCATGCTAAGGCCCTCCAGTTATGTCTCGTCCACATCGTTCTAAACACAAACATTAAGGGTTGTCGAGTAGATAAAGGGAAAATACAGAGCATAACCCGCAATCATAACCAGAAAACAGACTGGCTATATCTCGCCACACTCCCTACCCTCCACCTGCGCTACGTGTACAGCAATAATAAGCCTCCGCAAACCTCATGGTCCCATAGCTCAATTCATAAATTTGGAAACGCGAGGGACCACCCAGCACCACAAACCGTAGAAACTGGGGGAGGGCGCGGGGTGGGGGAGACAATGTGAGGCGTTAGCATTTGATAAAGTTGCCTACGATCAACGTCGGGATGCCATACGGGTCCCGTCGAATGGTGAACGAAAAACAGCAGTCGATGAACCCTTCTTCCTTTGGCTCTTCCTCGCCGTGCTCGCCTGACGTTCTGCGCGGGTTGCCCGGGGTAGTCGAGCCAGAGGCAGGAAGAACGGGCTTGAAGCGCAGTTCGCACGAGGTGAGGACAGCCTTCTGGTTAGAGTCAAACGCGACTTGGCCGTATTTCTGCACACGAAAAAGGGTGAATGAGTTCATCTAGGAACGGGATTAAGCAACCAAAGTAACACAAACCTCCCAATAGTTGACGGCCGAGTCTTCTGCCATTAGTTCGTAGATACACAGACGTCCCTGAGGCAAACCGAAACCCGATTCGTAAGCAAATTCCGGCGCTTGGGAAGGACAAAAAAACTTTGAGCCGGACTCACATCACGGAGCATGTAATTGTCGACACCGACCAACTCGGCGAATTCACGGTTGGCCTTGTAAATCTCTCCCGTTCTTCGCCAAAGACACGCAGGGATGGCCATGGCAGAGAATACACGATCATAATCGAGCAGGAGCCTTTCGAAGGCTTCTTCGATGAACACTAGGTCCTAAGATGCAGGTAAGCACGGCATATGGTGGCGGATGCTGTGAGGGCATACTATATCGGTTAGAGACTCGGACTGGGCGATAGACTATGGGGCAGTAAGATTTACAAGGCTAAGCACCATAGATGAGCCCAGACACTCACTCGGAATTTGGGTCGGAGGATGGATAACGGCTGGAGAATCTTCTGTTTGGATTCCGGCGAGACACTGCAACCATACATCAATGAAACGTCACAAGAGTTGCTTGGACGACGTTTACTTTCTGTCCATCCAACGGGACAGCCGCGCGTAGCCCTTCACGTAGTTGTATGGCTTCAACAAGCCTGCCTCGTATTTGCTTCGAATGACCATGTTGAGTCGCTCGTTTCGGGTCCCAGATGCTTGATCTGCAGCGGTCAAGAAGAACCGTTCCGTTTTTGTGGCTGCTGGAAGGACGACAGGTACCGGTTCCTCAGGAGCTTTCTCAGGAGGAGCAGGCGGCTGGGCTTCCACCGGAGCTGAAGACGCAGAGGCTGGGGCTGCAGGCACTGACAAGAAGGCGTTGTCAACAGCCAACGCCATGGGGTTGTTATAAGGAGATGAGCCCATGAGTCCCGATCCGACATTGGACTGATCAAAAAATGATCCTTCGTCTAGCGACTCGAGAAAATCGCTTGAGAGACAGAGTGAGGGATTCGTCCAAACATAGGCTGTAAAATTACGTACGATAATACGGAGAATTCGTTCCCTAATGTTTCCGGTTGGTAGAGGTAAGCGTTTTGCGGCGTCATATTCATGCTGGGCCACGCAGGGTTGATGCCTGGGACGGCCGCGACGGTGAACGGGGGGACTAGATGGTTGGAAAGGGGTCAAGGTCAAGAGGAAAGATGCTTTCGCGAACTTCAAAGTATGCTTGCCAGGTAGAGCTCGTGCAACGTCTATAGGGGGATTGGGCACGGCTGTCGGTTGTGGTGTGGTTGACTGGGCCTTGTCTTTCGAGCTTGTTCGTCTTTCGTCGTGGCAGAGATGTCCAATTTCGCGTTTGATGCTGGAACCACGGAGATTAGAGATGAATACGAACGCTTTGCATCCCACTCTGCAGACAGAGCGTTGAGGGGCGGGGAATGTACGACGCACCAACGCTGACACGGGCGACCCTCGTCGCAAGTCATATGGCTCCTTCTGCAGTAGAGACAAGCATGGTTGACCTTTCTCCTCTTTCCGCCCTTTTTTTTCCCGCTGGGGTCGTCGTCGTGGTCGTTGCTGCCAGCGGCCTCGGGGCTGTTGCGCGCACGGGTTCCAGAGTCAGTGGGAGTGGCTGACTCGGCGTGGGCCGGGTCGCTTGCGTAAGTCGCCATCGCAAGACACTGCCGGGGACGGTCGGAGGAGGGAGAGGAAGGAGGAGGTGAGTAGACAGTCTGTGGCTGGCGTTTATGTCAATAGGGCGGTCGAGGACGCCCAGGGCTCATAATGACCGTCGTGTCTCACTAGAACTCGCTCACAACGTCCAAGCATCGCCGTTCGTCGTGCAGCCATCTCAATGCGACATGCAGGCCTTGAATCACGGTGTGCATACAAAGCCGCGCCAATCACCAGCTCAAGCAGAGTATCGCCCGAAATCATAATGATGTCCCTCCTACGAAGGAGAATAAAGTTACATGTGTGCAAATGGCTTTGTTTTGTTCCTCTCGGCCGCATCTACAACTTGACCTTCGTTCCATATATTGTCATTTTGTGACTCCCCCCATTTGCCCTTCTTTGCCTCTGAACCCTTGAGAGTGGTATATGGCGCTGGTCACTCCGGACCCCACTGTTTAGGTGAAAGTGACACAGGGTGAGAAATATGCACTGCGGAGTTGCTCAAGACGTGAGGGGGAAAGTTGCAGGGGCAGACTTGAGGGGAAAATAGTGCAGGTGTCATATTCTGAGCAAAGCAAAGTACAAACACAGCGTATATAAATAAAATGCAATAGGGGTTATAGAAAATTGAAGTCCATGTGATAGCAAGGCAAGGAAAGGAGCATTGCACAATGAAACAAGAGACAAACACCAAACATTTCACAAGGGCAATGGGACACTGCTGTTGGTGCAGATAAACTGCAAGCAGCCAATCAAGCCATAGCTCAATGATGCAAGGCTGTGCAATGAGAAGCAAAGTAGTGCAATGGAAGCAAATCCTTAGCAGTGCTGTGACCAAGGGACTTGATGGAAGGAGAGAGGCTGCTTGCAAGGTACTGCTATCAAAGGGAAAGAGCCGCGAAATCCGAGGGAGCAAGTGAGAAAATGAGGTACTGACAGGCATGAGCTTGAATGCAAAGGACGGCAAGAGTGCAATACGCAGAAACAAGATGCACGACATCACGAGTCATGCGAGTAACGAGGCTGCTGCTAGTCCATGCCAATATGTTCATGTTCGGACCTGCTGCACATCCAGCGGTTTTCAGGTGTATCAGTGGTACAACAAACTATTCCCTAATGAGGAATGTGGAAACTCTACTACCTTGAAACAACCTTGAAGCAAGGTGTGGGAAACTGCATTATATCATATAGTTTCAACAATCTGATTCAGAGCTCGGCCACCTATTGGAGTAACGGCCTCCAACAAGCCCTAAAAGATACTCAAAGATGAGATCTATCACGACGTCCTACTTTTTTCCTGTCCTCGCAGTCTTGTAATTTTCCAAGAACCACTGCACAGTCTCGTCCAACGCTGCAAAACGAATCAAGCATCGCTTCACAGGACAAACGGAGATACACGTACCCTGCTCAAACGGTGTGAACTCAAAGCCACCCATGAGATCCAAAAGCTTCTTGTTCGAAGCCGGTTTGCGGAACTGTCCGTCCGCCTTGGACGTGTCAAACGAGTAATCGCCGTCAAACTTCATCGCTTTCACGATGGCGTCCGTCACCTGCTTGATACTGACTTCCTCATCTTCTCCGACTACACGACATGCGCAAATTTGCTATCAAGATTGCCCGAAACAGAAAACGAACAATTATCACTCACCAGACAAGATCACAGGCTCTACATCGTCGTATTCGCGCAACTGCCATATGAAGAGTTTCGCGAGGTCGCGAGAGTAGATGAACTGGCGAAGGGGCTTGCCAGTACCTGCCACGACGAAGGGCGTGCCGTTCTCTGTGTTTGACACGGAAATAATGAGCACCCGCTGTTGGTCTTCATCAACGGAAAACAAAAAGAAACACACTCTGCGACAGGTAGCACTTGTGGATTAAAGCAGGAATGACATGTGCGTCCTCTAGATCGCTAGATAGCTTAAGATGTCAGCGAGGTAGATTCTCGCAATGTTGCACACTCACAAGTTATCATACGGTCCGAACACGTTTGTGGGGATCGCTGAAGTGAAATTGCATCCGAACTGGTCCTTGTATGCACTAACAGCAACGAACATTTCATATCACCACCGAGAAAGAGAACCAAGCGTGCTTACTGGTTGGCGACGTCAACCATACGTTTAGAATGCGCATACCCAAAGTTGCTCTCGTGCGGTAGCCCGAGGTGGATCTTGTTCTCGTTCAGAGGGTAGTCGACCTTGTCCGGGAAGACACATGTCGAAAGACAAGAGATAACTTTCTTCGTTTGGGTGAGGTAGGCGGTGTGAAGTACGTTGTCGTTGATGAGTGTGTTATCCCGCAAGAACGTGAGCTGAGGAAACACAATGACGTTTTCTTAGAAAGGACAAGTTCATAGTGGACGGCAGTCAGCAAAAGACTCACTTTGTACTTCATGTTCTTGAACAACCCGCCGACTTGAACAAACAGGTCAGCAAGTTTTGTGTGCTTTCATCTAGTGAACATACATACCCAGTGCCGCAAGGTGGATGACATGGGTAGGCTTGTACTTCTCGAACAGCTTCTTCGACTGCTCTGGATCCCTGCGTAGACAACCACACTTCAACTTTTCTGTTCTATTCCTGAATAAGCGAGATGAAATCGTGCTTTTACCTGAGATCGCCCTCAGAGGACGCAGCGAATATCCATGTCTCCCCTTCCTTCTTGCCAAAGCGCGATCCAGCAGGTTCAGTCTCGATCACATACTTGATAGCTTGTCCGATGAGACCAGTGCCTCCCGTAACAAGAATAACATCAGGCATGATGCTTAGCGAAGGAGTGGGAGGGAGGAGGAAATGGCTAGGAGAGACTGCGATATGACTTGACCTTAAAGGAGCCCACGTTTTATCAATGCTTATAGGCGCTAAGTTGAGTCGTTCAAAGCTGCGGCGTACTAGCTATCATGAATCATGATGTACATAGCTCTGCCCACCAAGATTGCTGCGAGCTGCGAGCTGCGCCGACTTCATCTTTCAGACCAGCCGGTTCCACTATATCGTTCGTTATGGTGTTACTAGTAATGTACGGAATTCAGAAAGGTATCTATCAATACATGTATACACTAAGAACAGTCCGTAGCACAGTCCTTGAGAGCCGCAGCAATAGCAACGGCGACGACGTCCATAACGCATCGGGATTCAGACTTCAGTCTCAACCCCCGGCCTCCGCCCCTTCATAGCAAATCGCGTCTTCAAAGCATGCGCACCCTCCTCCACATTATCCTTGATCCACTCTGCTGTCCGCACAGGTTTCATCTGCATGAGCCCTCGATGGTCACGGTGTAGCTCCTGCTCATTCTCCTTCCAATCCTTCAGCCTCTGCACAATACCCCTCTTCCCTTCTCCTCCTGCTTCTCCGTCGTCGTCACCACCAGCTCCGTCCTGAGGTGCTCGACGAACTTGCTCGTTCTCCACTGCTGCAGCAGAGACCATTGTAGTCATTTCTGGCCTCCTCTCCTCCGACTCGCCCCCATCTCGTAACGTGACAGACGAGCTCAAATCATCATCCGACGACCCCTCGTCACGTCGCGGTTCCGAGCTCCCCACAGATCCCGCACGCCTCCTAGTGTACTTCTCCGGCGCCCTCTCCGGGTCCCGCTGATCCTGCCCCAGCTCCCCCACCTCCTCCCTCAGCCCCCCATCCTTCTCCCTCAAATACGCGTCCCACGCCTCTCTCCTCTTCGCCCCTCCCCCATTCATCGTCTCCCGATGTCTACCCCCAATGCCAGGTCTGAACAAGACCCTCACCCGCACCATACCCACCCGCCTCATGCCATTTTCCCTCTCCCTCTCCTCATCCTCCATTTCTTTCCCATCCGGCGCCGAATAATTCATCTTCAACCTCGCATAATCCCCACTCGGAATATACCACAACGCCACCTCCACTACGCTCTCCTCATTATCCACCACATCCCTTAACCACAACACCGCCATCGCCCTCCGACTAGCCCTTCTCATCCCGTGCCCAGCAGACGTCGACGTGTCCTTGAACGACACAAACAGCGC
This sequence comes from Cytidiella melzeri, assembly GCA_022592445.1. Taxonomy (NCBI): domain Eukaryota; kingdom Fungi; phylum Basidiomycota; class Agaricomycetes; order Polyporales; family Irpicaceae; genus Cytidiella; species Cytidiella melzeri. Next base: position 174,379 of record JABYQR010000009.1, on the reverse strand, counting down.
AGACCCGTACCGTGCACGCACAGGCATCCCTCTCAGATCCTCCTCCTCACCATCCCCAGCAGCAGCCCCCCAAACGACGCTCCCGTCTTCCGATCTCCTACCCAACTTCCTCGCAACCTTGTCTTCCTTGCTCGACTTCGACGTCCTCAGGCGCATCTCACACTTGAACAGGTCCACATTGATCTCGGCGGCGTCGTCTAATATGGCGGTGACATCGTGCACCACTACGGTTCCCGTATCGAAACCGAGGAGGTTCATCGGGAGCTTAGCCTCCACGGGGCGAAACAGAAGAGAGAGACGAAGGCGGCCGTACCCGAGACCTTGCTCCAGGGAGTACAACCGCGTGATTTGCGACGCATTCACCAGAACGTCGGATAGCTGACAAGTGTTTTCTCATGAGCACTTCTCTATGGCGTGCTATAGAGAACGAAGACTAACCTTCACCATGACCACACCCAAGATCGCATCCTTCTCTCGCATCCGAGAATCCTTGACAGCCACCGTCACATGCGCCGTCCTCCAATCCCTCACGAACCGCTCCGTCCCAGCATTGAAAATCGGCGTGCTCGTAATCGGCTTGACACGCGTCTGATACACCAGCTCGTCACTCAAAGATCTGTCCATGTCCATCAGCATCTCGAACCTAGAACAGAGACTCGACTCACATCGTGCAATACGCCGACGGCAACCCTTCCGCCTCCTCCATCTCCTCCTGATCCTCGTCCTGCCCCTTCTCCCCCTCATCTGACTTTATCCACCCCAACAGGCTCTTCCCCCTCCCCTCGTTCTTCACTCCCAGCCCCCGGATCTCATGCACCTGTACGCTCAACACCCCACTCGGCCACGCCGGATCCGGAGGTGTCACCAACACCGCCGCCTCCACCTCGTTCATCGCTACCTCCTTCGCGTTCTGAAACTCGGGCTTGTCCCGCAAGTCCGCCGGGATCCCAGGGTCCATCCCGTCCGACGTCTTGAGCGTCGACGTCGGAGCGCGTTTTGCGTAGTAGCCAATGGTATATTCGAGGTGGCCGGGTACCTGCCGAGTGCGGGAGTCGAAGAGGGAAGCGGTACGTCGGTGTGGTGTTGCGTTGTCTCGGACGAGGTCCACCACGTCGACCTCTGTCACACCGAGCAGGTCGTCCTACATCATAACAATGTGCACGCGTGCTTCAGTGTAAAGCCGTGGAGTGGATGAGTGAACACGCACGACGCTCATCCGATCAGAGTCCCACAGCTGGAAACTCAGCCTCTCTCTCAGCCTGATCGTGTTGACATCGACGAGGATGACCGCGGTCTCTTCAAATACCGGGTTCACATCGCCCTTGATAATTCGCGTCGAGTACAATGGCTTGTCCAACCTCGAGTACGTCAGCGTCAAGTACGGATCTACTGATCATCATAAAAACCCAAGTTACAAATGCACCACGGCACAGGAAAAACCGTGACAAAAACAAACCTGAACTACCCGAGGCGTCCGCCTTCCTGACGCCTTTTGCGCGATGAATATGTACAACAAGCACGCCGATCGCGTCTGTGTCTTTCTTGATGTCGTCACCGCTGATCAGCCTCTGCAGGTCCAGCGTGAGACTCTTCGGCGCGACGTATTCGGCTGCTGCGGTGTTGATGGCGCTGGAGACGAAACCAGAGATGAAGGGTAGGTTCATGATGTTGGGAAGTATTCTGTTGATGGGTACAACCGAGATTGTCACGCGAGGAAGGCCGAGGAGGGTCACCATTGTCTTTTTTACGCTAGAGGAGGATGGTTCAGGTAACCCCCACATGTGGGAGAGGGAGAGAGGAAATCTTACAATGGAGGATCAGAGATGAGCTGGAGACGAGCACGAGCAACACCTGTAGCGCCAGTGACCTCCACCCAGATGGCTACGCACGAATGAGTTTGCCATCACGGATGAAAGGACAATAAACTCACGGATCTTGAAGCCGTAAAGACCTTTCAGCCCCAGGAAGAACTCCACCAACAGATGCGCGTTCTGCGCCTTGCTAGCTGCACTCTGTCCACTCGGTAGACCACGATACGCAAACGACACCTCGAGATTGACATGATGCTCGTCCAGAGCCTCTACGTCTTCTTCGTCTTGGTTGTCTTGGTCTTTTTTGTTTGTGGCCTCGCGTGACTGGGTGTCGGGGAGAGACCGAATGGCAGTGATGCGCGCAGCGTTCGACCCAAGTCCAATGTCGGATATCCGCACAGAATGCTGCAAAACGTTTCTCAGGTGTGTATTCATGCTGGATTGACAGCCACTTACAATGAAGTGAGGAACCGAGGCCTGCATGATGTCCTCCAACATGTCCACCATGCCGCTGAATCTGCCATTGACGGTCAGTACTTTACGTTATCCCGACATTATACAGGCGCGGAGGGTGACGTACAGGTCGGGGTTCATGATGGGCCAAATGCCCCTGAGGAGCGCGTTTGCCCACTCTGCACTCTCATTCGTTCTCTCCTCGGTGGTAACCTGACCGTCTCCGTCGACGTCAGAGCCAGCGCGCAAGCCACGCATACGCTCCGAATGCCACACGCGGTCGTCAAAGTCGACCTGGGATGCGCGGTGCACACGGAAGTTCATGGTGTACGCGACGAGGGTTGGGATGACGAGCGCAAAGGATGCAGAGAGGAGTGCGTTGGGTATGAGATGGGATATTAGGAAGCAGGCAGCGTATGTGAAGGCGATGGCGAGGATGCTTGGTGTTACTGTTCCTGCGACCTGTTTTCTGTGTTGGTCCCAGTCTGATACGAAGGTGAGACGAGTACGTAGGTCACAGGATGGCACTAGTCACCTGGAGGGGGGAAATCGGTTTCGAGCACGTTCGCTCCTGTGCTCTTCAGGTCGGGCTCTTGGTCGGCATTCTTGATGTCGAGCTCCTCGCCGGTAACGGGGTCGACGACACGCATGACATGGCCCTTTGCGAGACGCGAGGCGGTTTTCTTTGTCTGGTCTGCCTCGTTCTTGTCGCTCTGGTTCTGGAGCTGGGCTGCTTTGGCATTCGTGGCATGCTCGGGGTTGACGAGAGAGGTGAGTTTAGTGGCGATGTTAGGAACGGGGTTTTTGCCCGAGTAGGGCTCCTGAAATGCGTGACCCATGACAGACTGTGTTGTGAGCTCGCCTGCTAGTAGTCAGTCATTGCGCTGCTGTGAGGGAGACTACTCACCATCCGCCCTGCGACGGGGGTTCCTCATGATATGTTTTGAGCATGAAGAGGGTTGGGGCGGATGCTATATACTCGCCAAATTCGAAGTCGTGGTTGTGTCGCGTCATCGGTGGATACTGTGTGTATAAATAAGTGTAATGTACTAACTGCGCCTGATAATTGGGCCCACTTGAGCATGTTGACTGTGCATATAGCACTGGCAAACTCAAGGACTGCAGCCTGAGTACGGTATGTACATAGTAACATATCGTGTACACTGTGTCCAACGCTGAGGACTTGCACTACTTCAATGATGTCACCTGCTATGTCGGGGATCTCCAGATCTTGCGTGATCCTTTGAGCGAACAAAGCTGTTTTTTAACCGCGAACAACTTGCAATCCGTCCGCCGTCGATGGCACAAGCCCAAACTCATCCCAACAACCCCCCGAGACGCGATATTGGACCTCGTCACTCACTGGCCCGTTGTCATTAATACCGACTGCACCGACCGTTTAGCAAGACAACCACAGCATGCGGCAAGCAGTCCACAGTCACTAAGGGAGAACGACTCTCTTCTCCCTCGTGGTTGGCTACGGAGACTTGCCCCCAGTGAACGCTCATACCCAAGGCATTTTTCGTCTACCTGATGAGATCCTATGCGAAGATTCGCTACGAACACACATTACTCAAGACGAAGCTCCTTTGGGGCGCTTCAAGGCCCAACTTCCTGTCCCCAGCTCTACCAGTGGCTCATAGTGTCGCACATCTATCGTCGCTGGAGACACGCCGCGATGGCTAATCCGCGTATGTGGGCCACCATTCAGCTCATCTCGAACACCGACTGCGTCTCTGCCATGCTCAAGCGCTCCGGACAAGTGCCTCTGACGAGTTTCGAAGACGTCTTCAGGTGGGCCGTTACCTTCGTTAGCTAATCTCACATTCCACAAATCCAACAATAGACGTACAACAGATAATATCCCAAAGCTTACACTCATTCGACCGTTTCTCCGACCGACCATTGTGCGACTCAACATTGACAGCGTGCGACCTCCAATATCTGTCGATACGTGCCTTGACATACTGGCCGCTCTGCTGATGCTTGAGATTCTCAATTTTCAGGACGTACGTACTTTCAAGCCACTGATTTTCCCGAGCATCGACACGCGGCTACCTATACCCAATTGCATTGTCAGCCTTTCCCGCCTCCATCGAAGCTCTCTCCAAGTGCGGTCTCTATGGTATCCCCGGCTTGTTAGAGACCTGTCTCGGGATTAGGAGCTGCAGGCCTGCTACGCAACCTCACTGTGCCCGCGTTCACGAGCTTGTTCTTAGTAGGCGGACATCAAGCCCTCTCCATAGAAGAGCTGAACTCCATTTTCTCGGCGCTGCGCCACAAAGTCACTGCTGACCATGGAGATATGATTGGACCCGCTAGGCTGTTTCCTTTCGTGAGCTGTAAAGTCACCTTCTCGCTATCCAAATGCGAGGGCTATTTTGGTACGTCCAGCTGCACAATGCATTCAAGGGCAAGTTAGAGCTTGCATCATATCATGATCACTGGACGGGCAGTGACGACCAGATAATCTCAAAACTTGTGTTGTTCATGCGCCTCTGGCTTCCCATTGTCCACCATCACAACAATCGATCGGCATAGCCTACCAGACAACTTAGCTGGAGATTACTGGCCCACGGTTTTCTCCGCTGTTCACAACTTGAAACAGGTCACGGTCGGTCCGCATGCTCGGAGCTTTGTACGCGCACTCTGCACAGTTTCAGCCTTGGAGTTTGCCGACCTGCTGATATAGACATTCAGAAATCGGCGTGCGCTGCAAGAACTGCCGATTAGCGTCCCGTTCTGTAAGCAAAACGCAGACTTGATGAAGCTCGAGTCCTCTGGCTTGGCTCAGTCTGTGAAGTGTTCGTGGCTCCTAAAAGGGCCCACACAGGGGATGTGCGACATCTGTCGTGGTTGTTGTTTGGTATGCATGAGGTGTACTACTGGTATTGATCACTTGACTCAGTTGGACGAGAACCAGGGTCAACTCCTTCTCATTGAGATTGACTCCGGTGTACAGAATAGCTTGTGATAAGCATACAGAAGTACATGATAGTCCAGACAATACTGATCCAAAGACGTACAACTAATGAAGAAATTGATTAAATTTGAGCAGCGTGGAGAGGAAGGTCGCAGGGATCCTGTTGAAAGGGTACGGTCGCCATTTCTACCAGTATGTACTGCTTAACTGAAAGGACGTCCGCGACCCCTTCGGTTCCATGCCGTTACCACGATAAAAGTAAGACTGCTGAAATCGTCACCACTATCAGCCCACGGCCCTTCTTCGTCTTGCCAGCCCATTGAAGACAGTCTCGCAGCGCTCTTCGGCCTCGACGGTTTATTTTTTTTTGTGGCAGAGGCCCCGGACAGAGTCTCCAGGACGCTGGTTGTGCTGACATTTCCGGCGAGTAATGGGGTAGGCTGCGGGAGGTGAATTAGTGACAGACCGGTTTCGTTGCATACTAAACATGTTGCAACTAATGTGGCCATCTCAGGTCGGTGCAGCAGGATAACGCTTGGCTTCTCCTTGGTAAGAGTAACGACGAGGCCCTAGCTAGGCAAGTACTGACCCGCAATTCTCTATGGTTTCCACCAAGTAGATGCAGGTAATTGCAGTCGACAAGTCCGCTCTGAGTTCGATCCATGCGGTCGGAGTATACACGCGGTCATCAAGAACGACAGGAGAATTGCGCGCTGTGTTACCGAGCTTGGTGACGTTGACAATCTCAGATGCGGACTGGTGCTTTGATGATGAAGGCAGAGACAGCCTGAGACCGACGCTGCAGCGTAAGAGATAGATCGAGCCCTTCGATATGTTGATGCGAACACTTGACATTTCGCGTATGTGCTTCAGCAGGGCCTGGATGCAGGACGAATACTTTTAGGGAAAGTGCAAGACTTGGCGAAAATCAAGTCGCCTGGTCGGTGAAATACCTGTGAACGGCTGCAGCAATCTGACAAGCTGTGCGAGCATCAGTCCAAGCAAGTAACTTGCGATGTTCCGAATCTTTGACCCAACAGAGGGCATGAGTTGATTCGCTGGCATCCAAAGTTCTGCATTAATAAGCGGCGACCGCGTAGATGTCAGAGATGCCGTACCGTGATAAGGAGTGACACATTCGACTGTTGGATGCATGACTCTCTCTTCCGTGACGGCGAGGGGTGAATTTGCCTGAAACTTACCAGCGACTGCGTCGTGGGCAGGAGGATGTACTAGCAAACGACCTGAAATAGGTAGGAGTGCGTTGAGTAGATCTGGAGATCTCCGAGACCGAGAGGCATGCATGATCGTCCCGCCACTTGCCAGTTTGAGCCAGCGGCGGCCCTTGACATGGAACTCTCTGCTGGCGGGTGCTACTTGCCCGTAGCATGTAGATTTGGTACGTCTTCACAGACAAAAGTTCACCTCTATCTTCACGTTGGCCCCTGTAGTTCCATACGATCAATGGCTGGTCACCCATCTCAACCCTTCTTGGAAGATATCGCAGGTCAAGCAATGGTTGCTCGCAAAGTACTTTCCTGCGCTGTTCACGCCAACATCCGACGCCACTCGTTCCAGTCAGAGAAGGCGGCCTGTGTCCCCAATCATGTTTGCGCGTCGCGGCGAGGCAGAGCCAGACGAGGCCCGGCGCACCGATGTGTACACCGGAGCCGATGACGACGAAGACGACGCGTTGCTGGATCTCAGTGACAAGTTCAAGTATGTTCCTACTCGTCCGCCCGCCTCTACGGGCATATCAGATCAGATTCCGAAAACAACACCATTTGCGACGCTACCGCAGTACACCTTGCTCTCTTTTTCTAGCGGTCAGGTTCTCGAAGATCATTACGAGCTCTCGTGGTATTCAGTATATCCCCATGAGCTGTTCGAGCTTCATTTGCCCACCTCGATCATCAACCTCCCAAGAGGTAACGTCGTCGACTACGCTAAGCCTTACTTCGAAGCCCGCGTTTGGGCGCTGAAGGTTGTCACAAAGGAAGACGACGGTGGTCTCGGTGTCCCCCGGTCGGTGGACAAGTTGGGATGGGGAGTGGACCCTGCTGATTACGACAAAGAGAAGTTATTGAGGAAGCGGAGGACAAAATACCAATGGCAAGAGCGATGGGTTATCATTCATCGAGGTGTGTTCCAGTTGTGCAAAGATCGGAATGTAATATGGTACACCTCCTGGCCTCGACCTCTCTCACTGAAAACATCTTGTTACGTAGGATCGTGCACCCACCCACATTTCACAGCTTTCTTCACTCGTGTCTTTGCGCGGTGCAGAGCACCTCCAGTACTTGCAGGCGGGAGCTGCAGTCACATCGTCTCTGTCTCTTGTTTCGCCTCCATCTTCGTATAGCGCATCTCCACACCTGGAACATAGCCCTGGCAGCAACGAAAAGCGCATTATATGCGCCAAGTTTCGAAAGACTCAACGTCCTGCTGAAAGTTCTGCACCGTGGTGGAGACGCGGCTCTCGAGATGCAGGCTTTAGCGAAGAGCCGCGAAAAACCAGCGGATCTGGACCTGAACCTACGAGTGCCGACGAGGACTGTGAAATTGACATTGAGGACAGAAATGACGACAGTGTCGTGATCGTCATGAAGATGCTAGATGACGGCGGTAGGTGTTTCCATATGCTCATTGTATGCTCATAACTCTGATCAGTCCTAGCATACAACAACATGCTTAGGATCTTGCATCGACATGAACCTATCACTTCTACATTCCTTCCGGTTTCTGGTCGCACGCGTTCACCCCGTCGGCGCTCATTTTCACCCATATCCTTCGCTTCTGGTTCTCCAGGTGGCACTCCGAGCACTTCTCCAGAGCGGGATCTTCGCTCGTCAACACCAGACCGCGATCCACCGCAACGATCGGTAAGGTATCCGGAATGGCGCCAAGAACTCGTTCGTAAGGCCAGACGGGCGGGTTTGGGCGATGTTGGTAAAGCCATGGAAATCATCATGTTCGGCCAAACGCTAGAAGACAACGAAGAGGAGTCGGACCTGGAGCAATCTTCCGAACGCGCCAGATCAACCGGCGCGAGAGGCAGGCGAGGGGTGCCCAACGGCTCTGATGATAGTGAAGACGAAAGCGCGAGTGAGAAAGAATGGGAGGGGTGGGAAGCTGACTTGCTCAGTCGTAGAGCTCGCCGCAAGATCTCGACAGAGTCTGCGATATGGGGATCAAGCTGGGGACAACGATCGGGTGGTTTCTCTGTGTCGCCAAGCATGGACTATACCTTCCCTGTCCCTGCCTCCCGCCCAGGGACAGACAACGACTCGGGCACGAGCACAGGCACCCCTCGGCAGACACTGTCCAGCTACGCTTCTGCCGAATCACTTTACAAACGCACTATCAAACGCGCGAGTCCAAAACAGCAAGCTTCTACTCCCGGCCGGTCAGGTTCACCTTCTCAAATACATCGCGCGCGTCCTCGATCCCCTTTGGCGGAGCACTCAGACTTTGACGAGGACGATCAGGTCGCATGGCAATCTATGCTCACAGAATCACCTCCTGCAAACACCACATCACATCCCTCCCGCCAGTCATCATTTGAGTCTAACTCTTCACACATCAGCCGCACCAGTGGTGCTCAGCCTGCAGCTCGTGTTCCGATGTCCATGACGATGACAAGCATGGCGTCTCACGAGCGCCGCGGCGTTGTCGAGGACAGAAAAGGCAAAGGCAAAATGCACCAGAAAGACAAGAAGCCCTCTGCCAGTCCTGTGCATGCGCCGCGCCAGACAACGCGGAAACGCTCATCCACCGTACAGTCCCCTTCCACGCAATCCCCACAGTCGGCCTATCCGTGGAGCTCAGACGTGAGTAAGCCACGATCTCGTCCCAAGACCGCATCCGTCGTAGCCCCTGCGCTCGAACGGACAGGCTCTAACCGGCCCGAGGTCGATAAACCGGAGGCCAAGTCTGGGAGAATGAAACTGACGCTGTCGTTTGCGCAGGTGGCGGCGATGAGCACCCTTACAGCTTCTTCTGGCCGTTTACCCTCCAGCGACACGAGCGTCAGCGATTTCGAGAGCCCGAAGTTTGCGCATCCGGAAGAGAGCGAGTAAAAGTCGCTTTTTGATCTTAGATTGTTGTAACACACAAGAACGGGCGCGAGACGTCTTTCTTTTCTCTCTCTCTCTCTGTTCTGCAAGCAGGGTTCGTAACATATAACATGTCATTCGCTGTAGCTGTACGAGATTGTGTGGCCAGGAGAGCCATCACTGTGGGCTTTGTCGATGTATCAAATTTTCGTTGTCATTTGTGGTAGATGCCGCAAGAAATCATAATAATTCTTGCCACGCTTGTCATGAACTTTGGAATTGAGAGTACTGTACAATGGGGGAATGGAGAAAAGGCTCGAGTATAAAGGAGGATATAAACAAGCTCATCGTCCGTATCTGAATAATGCATGAGTCAGAACTTTTGCTCGAGACATGCTTCGTCAAGCAGACGTACCTCTGGAGTTCCCACTCACGGTTATCCAACGGACAAACGTTACGGGTCTTGAGCCAGCGAGAAATGCAGTGGAAGTGAAACGCGTGCTGTGGAAAGAATGAGACGTCAATCAAGCTCCACAAGTCGGAATGCGTAGAAATGTATGCGTACATTGCAGATACCCCAAGCAGCGTTGCACTCTTCGTTGGTGGCGGACACTTGATTGGCTTGACATTCGATACCTGGAAAAACCACATTCCCTCAAAAACACGGTCAAATCATCAGGAAGTACAGAAAGCCTACTTACAAAGCTCCATAATGTGGTTCCTGCATATAGCGCAGTTGTCGACGACGATATCTACAGCGCACACAAGTGAGCGCCAAGTCACCACAATACCATCGATGCTTGGTTGAGAGACGTACCCCAAGCCCACAACGCTACCGCGTTCCACTGTAAAAGCAGTGTAAGAGGTGTATGCTCTTCATGCAGCTACGCCGGGGAGCAGCACAGACTGAGCTCACCTTCTTGACCTCGAATCTCTTCTTCCCGTCCTTGCCATCGTCTTTGGCTACGCCTTTGCCCTTGGCGATGGGAGCGGGATCAACGTCCATATCAGCCATAGTGGATTCTACTGTAAACGTTCAGGGGTCGAGAAGGACGCGGTCGTCGTCGTGGTCGTCTGCCGAGTGGGAACAGTGCGTCCAGTGGCTTATAATTGGGTGTGACCGAGTGTGACATCTTGTAACTCCCCTCTTTGTCTTCACACTACTCGCTCGTCCTCGGCGGCACCTCCACAGTGTCGTCCTCGCAATTGGAGAGGTTCGCAACAGCACGCATTGACACATAAAATGTCGGGCGCAGACAAGGACCTGGCACAAACCTTCTACACCGATTTTCAGGCTTCCCGCACTGGTCCGCCCAGTTCATTCGCATCCCTCTCTCTCCTGTAACCTGAACTGCGGTTCGAACGGCCCCCGACAGACCTCACGAAACGTTTAGACGACTTGAAGGAGAGGGTCACTCCGGCCACGGATGGTGTGAACGATCTGGCACTAGACGTCGCAAAGTTGCGCAAGGTCTTTATCGATGCTCGGGAATATCTGCCTACGTATGATCAGAGGCAGTACGAGAACGTATGCGACATCTTTTGTATCTTCCTTATTTTGAGATTTCCTGACCACAGTTGCGTGAGACAGTTTCTGAAATTGATGGAACAGTCTGTAGAGGAGCTGCGCGCGACTTCGGCCAGCAAACCTAAATTCGTTTTCCAACGGAAGACGAACAAAGGAAAGGAGGCCATCGCGTTGACTTCCTCCGTGAAAATGGACGCGCAAGCCAGTCAGACCACCGACCTAGACTCGCCTGCGACGTTGACCAAGGAAGAGTCAACCTCCACTCACGTCGCGCTCAACGGTTATTTTAACAGCTACCTATCCTGGTCCTCTCTGCCGTCACCGACGTCTGCGGCTACAGACGTTGCTGTATCCGACCTCACCCGCTGCGTGGTCAATTTCCTTTCTGAAGGACCCGATGTCCCTACAAGAGTTGTATCTGCGCTGCATGCGCGAAACCTCGTGGACACAGTGCTACTTTTACCTCGCATCGCGGGCAGCGCGCTTTTACATGATTTAGCAAACTGCGTGATCGTCCTGGGCTGTCACCAGGTATGCAACGAATGCCTCACGACATTGATGCGTCGACCTTTAGCTGAGCGATTTCGTTCTACAGTTCCGGATGCATACGTCGTCAAACGTCCGCATCCACCTGGCCATACAATCAAACCCGATCATCGAACATTGCTCTTCCATCTCCTTTGCAGGCTACCCATCATCTCTGCAGGGGGGCCACATTACGCCTGATGTACGTTCCACAACTGATCGTGTCAATCTCCTATGACTTTGATCTGACGTGCATGCCGGCTTTACAGAGCAAACATCTATCCGTGCAAGATTTCTCACATATCCGTGCGACACCCTCGCCGAACTGGTCTGCGCTGCCGGACGAGAAGAATATGCTGGACGAAGAATGGGAGAGTCTTGCAAAAGTGCGATCAGACGAGGAGGTGGTTGCTACGTTGTGGCATGTACTGCCATTGTCGAAAGAACATGAGACTTGAGGCTGTGCAGTTGGGTTGACGACGTATCTGTTGCTCTACCTCTTGAATTTTACGATCGGATTTTCCGACGCTGTGTATGTGTGATCCACCGTACTGCGACATACTTACTAATACAGGCTTGTCTCGAAAGCAGCAACTTGTGCCATGACTTTACAGTACATCCTGCAAGATGGTTACGATGAGTCAGACGGCGTTCCATCATCTTCTGATCCGCTGCTGGTATGCTTAAGGAGGCTGTGTGGATCTTTCTTTCGCCCTTGATCATATCATTGCATTCTTGTTAACGAAGCCACATAAATGTAGAGTGATCTGGAGGACAAGGGTCGAATACGCCATCCCTCTTCCACCAGCGTATACTAGGCCTCATCGCTTGACGTGAAAGCCCAGACTCTAGTATCTTTGTCTCACAAGAACCAACTCCACAACCAGGAAACTCATGTCAGATCCATGCTGTGACTGCCTCGCAGGGCTCTGCGGGATACTCTTCTGCTGTGCGTGACCTTGTACTATCCCAGTAGCTGCTTCCGTTCTATTGCTGACAGTTTCCCTGGGTGTTTAGGCTTTGGCTTTGCGGGAACTTGTGGTCCCACTAGCAGACACGGGTGTTGCTCGCGTAAGTAGTAGATCCTCACTACCACAGTAAAACCTGTGTTCCACGCTGATTGCTGCTCTGTTTTGACTTTTAGGGAGGCGCCATGGAGACGATGGCGACGATGGCGACGGAGAGTTAGGAGAGATGGACATGACGAGCCCGGGGTTCAAGCCAGGGGTGACGGCAACGAAGTCTGCTTGGCCATGGAAACGGCCGAACAAGGAGGACGAGGACTTTGCTGACCAGGTTACGAGAGAGGCAGTGAAGCAGCGGATGCAGGGGAGCGGTGCAGCACAGGAACCACTGGCTGGGCGACCGCTTCCGCTCAACGGAAGGGTAATGGGTGCCGCAGGTCAAGGCAACGATCGCTCTGCCGTTGTGGACACGCAGCCTGCTGGTGCTAGGTCGATGGAAGATGGGAGGAGGTCGTTGAGCCGCGGTACAAGATGAGGAGGCAGTGCGAAACATGTATTATCACCGTAGCGACGACTAACCTAGTTACATAGTCGATAAGCATTTTTGTCTTATCACTCGGGAGATCCTCGGTCGACCCACAGAGCAAAGCTCAAAAACGTGTTTGGGACAAACTGTGCGAGCGAGCATCGTGGCTTGGTTCTTCCTTGAATCAGAGGTCGGAGCCTTCACGAGCTCTGTCGTCCACACTGGAGTGTATGTCGTGGAGAGCGAAACACTGCACCGAGCTGAACTCGTAAAGCAAACGTTGCAATTGTGTTACCAACTGCAATCATATGCAAGTCTGTGCCGGATTTGAGGGGCACTGCCATCTCGCCACACAGTCAGTTCGCAGGCGCCCAGCTCAGCCTCGTACAACATGAGCCTTAGTGAGCGTCGTTCGCTGGTTGCAGCACAAGTAACACCTATACCCGCCTCTCCTTGCGCGTGCATGGATAGGGCTATTGTGAGTGATAGGGCCAAGAACACACTGTCTACCTGCAGAACGACATTCAGGAGAAACAACGTTCGACCTGTGCAGCGGTTACCGGTTTGTCGATGCATGTTTCAGCCAGCACAGACTTGATCATGATTTCGTTCAGCTAAGGGGCTCACATAAATACCGCTTTCAGTGCACACTTGAGCCCGCAGCTCTGAGAGTTACCCTTCGTTCCACCCATTCACACAAGTTTAGCACCGGTTGGTGAGTTTCACATCCAACTCTGCAATCCCAGCCGCTTCTTCTAACGACGACATGCTAGCTCATCTTGGATAGTGCATTCAATCAACATCTCGCCTATTTCCTCTCTCCATTCCTCAGTCTTCATCATGCGCTCCTATACCATCTACGCTCTCACCCTTCTTGTCACCGCTGGCACCACTCTGTCTGCACCTCTCGAGTCTCTCTCCGTGTTTGGCAGAGACATCTCAGACGTCACACAGGCCAGCCCGCTTGCCAGCACAAGCACTACTCAGTGAGTCAACTCTGCTCATCGATTTACGGCACGCATACCCAGTTTCTTTGCTCTACCGCAGCTCCACCACTAAGACTGAAACGTATCACCATATCCGTGACTATGTAGCAGTACCCATCCGCCCCAACTCCGACGACACACCCGGACCCGGCAACGCATCCGAACCCGGCAACACACCCAGCACATCCCAATCCGGCCACAAACCCGAACCCGAACCCGAACCCACACCCAGAGCCTCTTCCGAGCCTACAGCCATTCTCGCACCCGCAGTCTCTCCCGCACCCGCAGCCTCTCCCGCAACCACAGCCTCTTCCAAATGGGCTTTTTGGAGAAAGAAACCCGCCACCGGCACTGACCCCGCAAAGACAATCGACACCCTGGCAGAAAAGGCAGCCACAATCCCGAACCCCCGGAAAAAAATTGCTCGATGTTACTCAGAGTGCTATATCTCATGGCTTTGTGGTTTCCTTGCCATGGGCGTGTCTGGCGTCACTGGTGCGCTCCTTGGCGTCTTGAACATAACAGCCGTGAGAAAGAGAGATAAATCTTTCGAGGGGGTTACGGAATACCTCCCCAGTCACACCCAGTACGGAATTCCCTCGCGGTAAGTCGTCTCCTTCCCACTTTGTTGTTGCCAGCGCTGACCTTGCAGAACGACAGAGCCGATGCCGAAGACCTGATCGAACCGTCGGTGGATGGGAATAATTTTCTTCCGAGTCTATTAGCAGAAACTCATAAGGATGTTGCAAGCACCTTGGGAGATGACAGCCTCATTGACAGTCTTGATTAATATGTGGGCACAATGGACCTTGAGACCTCACGCTCTGTATGATATCGCAGTATGTAGGCGGAAGTGCGAGTAGGAATGGCTGCCAGTGTGAACCAGGAGTTCGAGTTGATCTTACCAATAGCAGGAAGTTGGCGGGCATGTGTGCGACTCGCTAGCAAATGTATTGTGATAGTATTGGCACATTGGCTTATCGGTACAATATAAACGTGTTACTTTTACCGTGACGTTCAGATGGACGACTTGGCTGTCAATGACTCTGTTAGAGGCTGATGCTCTCGTAAACGACCCTGATATCGAACTTACATACCGTACACGGGAACCGCGACGACTTCAGTTGCGTCGAGAGTCACGACACGTGTGCGGACAGCTGAAAGCAGAAGTCTGAAGGCTTGGCGCATAGAGAGGTCGAGTTTATGAAACTAGATGTGGCGAATCGCTTTGGGGTTGAAGTCATGATCACGCAGCGTATGTCGATGAAATTATGTAGAACGTTTGTCTGTTCCTATATCAATCGACCTCATATATATGAAATTATCCAATTATGATATCTGATAAAACTGAGGAGGGCTGTGCTACGGGCTGCTGAGACCGGTAGAGAGTCGGATAGTTCAAGTTGAGCTACTTGCCAAAAGCGGAATACGGGTGTGTTTGCCGCTTCGTAGATCGAGATCTGTGCACTTGGTGCCTTTATAACACTCATGCTCGACTGCCCATTTCTTTTTTTTTTTTTTTTTTTTTTTTTTTTTTTTTTTTTTTTTTTTTGGTAGAGCGTAACAGGAGATGGGCAGTCCGCATAACGATCCCCCATCTCCCTGCTAGAAGCGAGGGGATTCCACCCTCTAGTGATACTAAGTTTTGTCATACCGCGGGGGAAATGCATTCGTGCACGCCTCCCTTCAGGGTGGTTGTGTGGGGCTAGATTGTCTTTCATCGCCCGGAGCTCGACTCGGCCTCACTCTCGAGCCCTCCGTCGGGTCCTGCTCCAGTCCAATCCTACCCACTAAAACCCCCGCATGGTGTATCCAGTCGTCCGGCAGGACGTGTTCATCGTGTAATGTCCCAGACCACGTCCTCAGCACAAGCTCGCGGTTAAGGCGTTTCGCCTCAGGAATCCTTGGGTGAGTGAGTGCTATATCGACTTGCAGTCGTCTATTCATTGACCCATGCCACTTCCGGGTTATTTCTCTCTTTGTGTGGGCCCATCCTGGCATCGCTGCCTTCTCTATCACCCGTTCGCATCTCAGCCTCCATATGAGGTGTGCGGACTCCGTTATCACGATGTGGTACAGGCGGGAGGACCCTCGTGCAGTCTCTCCATCCGTCGTCTTGATCGCGATCAGGTTGGCCCCCACTATTGTCCCTAGTGAGAGTTCAGGTTGCTGACCTGTCTTCCTCTTCATGATCTCCCTTGCCAGGGTCCAGACGGTGAGCTGGCCCGGCACTTGGCATTGCAGCAGGATATGCTCTACTGACTCCACTTGCCCGCAGTGGCTGCATTCACTCCTTTGTTCATACCCTGGGATGTTCAGCCACCATCTTCCGCATCGGAACGCGTCGTGTAAGACCCTCCAAAGGAAGTACTGTATTTTCCTACTGTTCTCCTTGTGTCTTATAGCTTTCCAGAGCGCTCCTTCTGTCGGCTCCAGAACCGTTTCATCCTTGATCTCGGTAATGATTCTGCATACCTGCTCCCTGGTGCTTTTCCGCCGGATGAAGGGTTTCCTGTCGGTCAGTCCTTTGTTGAGAGTTTTCTGGGTCGCCGTACTTATTTGGGCCCCTTCCAGCAGGAACCTCGTGGGGTTCTCATATCCCCCCTCCAGTGGCAGGGGCATCTGGGCTCCCTTAGCCGCTAGTTTGTCCGCCTCCTCGTTTCCCTCTACGCCTGTGTGTCCTTTGACCCAGCATAGTTCGGTTGTCGCAGATCTCGCACGGCACCAGGCAATAACTGCCTTGAATAGGTCCTTGTTACCAACGCCTATCCAGCCTTTTTCCTCCCATGCTTTTGCATGGACTGTGATGCCGTCTACGCAGTATCTCGAGTCGGTAACGATCCGCAGCGGGATTACCTTAGGTACCGAGGAGACGGCGTGCAGTATTGCCGTCAGCTCCCCAGTTTGGTTCGTCTGCTCTGGTGCTCTCACTCTTATTGCTGCATTTAGGTCGTGGCCCTCTGCCACCCATACTCCTGCTCCGGCTCTCGCGTTCCCCGAACCGTTATCCGTGCAGGACCCATCGGTGTATACCACCAATGTCTCGCGTTCGATTCGCCTGGTGAGGGGTCGGTCTACGGGGTTGCGGCATTGGGGTTTGTTGTCTGTGAATATCCTGAAGCACTTGGAGAGGTCGCTTCGGACTGTTAGTGATGGGTCATATAGCATCGGCTGGTCCGTCCCTCTCCTGTTTCTATTCGCCCTCCTGCGTTTTCTCGTAAGTGAGAGTCCGTCTGCTACCGGCTCGTGGCTAGGGTGCCACTTTGGGGCGAGATCGTTGTACAGGGCTGTTGCTGCCTCATAGCACTCGTATGGGCTAGGGCACCCATGGATTTCGCGCATCTTGGCACAGAAGTTACAGCAGTGTCGTTTGGGGAAGTGTCGCAGGTCGTCCCCTGTTGTCAGTCTTCCGTACTCCACCAGGGTCTTGAGTTGCGCCACCGTACGGATGTGGTGACGTTGTCGGAGGCATTTGCTTGCTTTCCTGTTGTGGAGGTCCCGGACTTCATTCCCTATCCCTATGTGCAGCCAAATGGGAAGCTTCTTTTTTAGCTTGGGCCCTAATTTTACCGCGCCGAAGCTGACCCCTGTTTTCTTTGCCAGGTTAATTAGTGTTTTTAGGTAGGGGGGGAGGTCCGAGCTGCTGCTCGCATTCACGCTCCATGTTTGCAAAAAATATTGGAGTTTGGACTCCCTGTCATATCTCGGCCCTGTTCGGGTTGCATTCTTTGCTAGGATGGCATCTACCGCGAACGCCCATGCCGGTCTGGTTTTCGTGAGGTCTAGGAAGGGCTTCAACCAGGTGAGGGATATCGCCTCTATCCTGGACTTGATGTCTAAGAGGCCTATCCCTCCTTCCTTCGCTGGTCTGTATAGGGTTTCCAAACCCACTGGTGGTGTCGATGTGTCAGGCCAGAGGAAATTGCGTGACACCCTGGTGAGTTCCTCACACACGTGGTTCGGCATCCCCTGTACCTTGGTAAGATATTGGATCCTTCCTCCAATTTCCATATTGATGATTAGTTTCTTCCCGAAGATAGTTAATCCTGGCCTGGTCCATTCCTTCAGTCTTGTTTTTATTTTTTGGATTACCGGCTGCCACGGGGCCGCCTCGTCGATCTGGTTTCCAATCCAGACCCCGAGGATCCGTATCATGGAGCCGTCTTCCGCAATCCTGATCCCTGGTGGTATTTTCTCCCCTGACCTGCTAAAAATCCGGTGTTCGACCACCTGTTGGCGGAATTCCGCGCTTCCAATTGGGATGACTTCTGTTTTCTCTAGGTTGAATTTTGCCTTGGATGCCTTGCACCATTGCGTTAATATCCCTTGCAGGCTTGAGTACTCATCTTCCTCTGACAGGTAAACGGTGGTGTCGTCTGCGAAGAGCGTTGTGATCACCCGTTCCGCCCTACCCGGGATGGCGAAACCCTTGAGGCCTGACGCTCTTAGCATGCACGCCAAAGGTTCAATTGCCATGTCAAACAGTAGGCACGATAGGGGGTCCCCCTGCCTAACTCCCCTCGTAATCTTGTAGGTGTTGCTTTTCACCCCGTTGATCATTATACTCGATTTTGCTGATTCATACAGCGATCTTACAGTCCGTATATACTCCTCAGGCGTCCCTAGACCTTCGAGTGTGCGCCATAGGTAGTCATGCGCAATCCTGTCGTACGCCTTCTCTTGGTCGAGTGCCACTATAACCCCGTTTTCCTCTGTTGCTTCTGCGTAGTCCATCATCACTCTGGCCAGGTTCGTCTGGTCGAAAATTGATCTGTTCGGGATGAAACCCGCCTGCGCTGGGTGGACTACCTGGTGTATCCACACCGCTAGTTTCATGGACATCGCCTTGGTGAGTAGTTTATAGTCCGTGTTTAGTAGGGTAATTGGGCGGTAGTTCGCTATTTCCCTCCGGTCGTTCTTTTTATATATCGGAGCTATCCACCCTTCTGCAAAGGTGGAATCGGGCTCCGCCCCGTGGGACTCAATGTCGTTGAAGACTCGGCAGAAGATCTCCAGGACGTCCACCACTCCCTCTCGTTGCTGTGGCGTTGCGTGCTCATTTTTGGTCACTGTCGTGTACTGACGGTTTATTTCCTTCCAGAGTTCGTATGGTATTCCGTCGATGCCCGGCGCCCTACCCACTTTGCAGAGTTTTAACGCTTCCTCAAGGTCATGGTACGTGAGTTTTGCTCTCAACGCATTTCGAGCTCGGTGTTTAAATTTACTTTCAATGTGGTTCAGCACCTGTGCAATCTCTTGTTGGCGTTCCTGTGGGTCAGTGTCCGCCCCGTCCGTGTTTTGTATCTCGTCGTGGTACCGTGCTGCCGCCTTCGCCATGAGGTCTGACCTGTCTAGGTATTTTGGAGGGTGGTACGGGTCGTGTTCTGGGTGGCCCTCCGGGTATCCTGACTTGGGGTCACGCATGGTCATCATAATATCCCGTGGTACGGCGGGTTTGTTTGTTCTCACCCAGTTTTTATTGATTCGCTCTCCGTAGATCCAATCATTTGTCGCGACTGCCCTCCTGGCCGTATTGAAGCGTCTTGCTTCCATCTCTTTTATCTTGGCC
Organism: Cytidiella melzeri; assembly: GCA_022592445.1. Lineage (NCBI taxonomy): Eukaryota > Fungi > Basidiomycota > Agaricomycetes > Polyporales > Irpicaceae > Cytidiella > Cytidiella melzeri. The sequence goes on along the minus strand of JABYQR010000009.1, from coordinate 155,038 downwards.
AGGAGTGTTGCCGCCTCCTGACCCCGTTCTTCCTCTGTCTCGAAGGGCCGTTCGTTGAGTATCTTTTCCCGTTCTGTTTTGAGCGCCATAATGCGTCTTGTTAGTTTAGGTATTTTCTTTTTTGCCAGGGCTCTTGCCGTCGTGAGTATGTCCTTTTTAAAACTGGCATATAGGGTCTGGGCGTTATTTGTTGGCGAGCGTCGTTCTTGGGGCGGAATGTCTCGCAGTAGGTCTCTTCCTTTCTCTACAACATACTTCCTAAAGCTTTGGTCTGTCATCACTAGCCTGGGTATGACCCATCTCCCTTCTCCCACAAAGGGGATTTTCTTGTCCGTCAGTGACACCGACACCATCATGTGGTCCGAGGGTATCCCCTCAACTGATTCTGTTGCCCAATTCGTTGCTGTTTTTGCCAGGTTTGGTGCTAAGTACATTCTATCTAGCCTCGACATTGCCCTACCAGACTCCTGGCTGAAGGTATACATCCGGGTGGTCGGGTACGTCTCCCTCCATGCATCCGTTATGCTCATATTCATACATAGGTCTTGAAGGGCATATTTTGGGCCACTCGGGTCCTGTCGTGCTGGCAGGCGGTCGATCTTCTCTTCAACTATGTTGAAGTCGCCCACCATCGCATCTGGCTTCGGGATATCCAGTTCCCCCCAACGTTCGTTCAGCGTTTTCCAAAAGGCCTCATTTTCTCCACTGTCGTTTGGGGCGTACACGTTTAGTATTCTCATCGTGACCACTTTGTGCCAGGTGAGTGTGATCAGGAGAGCTCTCCCCGGTATAATTTCCTTAACTTTTATTTGTTTAGGGTCTAGTCTTTCCTTGTTTATCACAAAAGCCACGCCTCTCGACGCGCTCGCCCTGTCTGGGGGCTCAGAGTGCAGGATCAGCAGTCTTTTTTCGAAGAGGGCATGGAGGTCGTCCACATGGGATTGGGTAAGGTGCGTCTCTTGTACTGCTATGAGAGCAAGCTTTTTTTCCCTGACTATTTGGTTGATTTTGTTCCATTTCTCGCTGACCACCGTGCCTGGGGCTGTGGCTCCCCTCCCCTTCATGTTGAGGGTGGCAATTTGGATGGTCGCTGCTGTGCGGCGTTTGTTGGGTTTTCTAGTCGGGGTTCCACCGCTGTTGCTTTCCTGGTGCGGGCCCCTAAGAGGGTCAGGGCCCCTTGCACCTGCTCCGTCCCCGACTGTCGCAGGCTGGTTGTGCGTGTGTGGTTGGGTTAGAGGAGGAGGGGGAGTAGGAGGAGGGGGGTTGGGGGGGTTGACTTGCCCGTCGCCGAACTCTCCGTGACCTTCATCGGCAGGATTTACGGCGGGCAGAGAATCTCTGCCTCTGGTCTCGGAGAGGCTGAACACCGTGCCGTTTTGCTGTACCGTAAGTAGATGTGAATTTATAATTTGTGAAGGATTTGGCGATCGGCCTGAAAAGGCTGTGTCCGCTCACCATACGATCGATAGGTGAGCGTGAGGACTTATTTGGCGTTCTTCCCGTGCTGGTTTAGAAGTCCGTCTCCTCCAGCTCGTGAATCGCGCCATGACGGGCGTACCTCCCCCGTCGGAGTCTGGGGGTCTGAAATTCATTTTCCATCCCCGAGGACCGTCCGGCTTTCCTGTCACCAGGAATTATCTCCCTGGTCAGTATATGTGGGCCCTTCGGTCAACGCCCTGAGTCGCGTTGTGGTTCGGCAAATCTTCCTGGGATATTACGGACTGCGACATAGGTGCGGTGTGGATGTCTCTCCCTTTTCCTCCCACCGCTGGCATGTGGGCACTTGTGCTCACCTTTTCGTGGGCTTTCGCTGGTGGGATTTATGTCTTTACAGTGTGCCACGCTCGAGTTAGTACAGACTGTTATAATATTATTCGTAGACGGCTATGTGTGCGAAGGGTCTCGTAACAAGGATTCTACCGGGGCCCGCATGGTGGGCGGGTCACCCGCTGGGCTCAAGGCCTCCCCTTGCCGCCTCTGCCTCTGTCTCCCCTGCTGCTGTTGCCTCGCCCCCGGCCCCCTCTCCCGCCTCTACCCGGCTTGAGGTCATTCCCCGCATTTCCAGCCCTTACCGTGGAGAAAGACAACGGAGGTGGGCGACTCGCCTTTGTCTCTGGTTGCTTTTTGATCTGCGGCTTGCTTTTCAGGTCTTGGTCGTAAATCCAACCTCTTTCCGTGACTATCGGACAGATCGCGGTCGTGTGGAGCTTGCTCGTGCATATTCCGCAGAGCCATCCGGGGAAGGCCGCGATATGCATGCCCAAGAAAGGGTCCTTGAAGTTTACCTGCATGGCGTGGTCCCTAAATTCTCGCCACTGGGTGATGTCGTGCGTTGGTGGATCCATGAATATGTGTGCCGCGCGAATTGCGTCCTCTCCGTCTGCCCTTGGCGAGACAATCCTGACCCCTAGAGAACGCCTGATCCTCGTGATCGCCTCCTCTGTCGTGAGCTTACCTCCCAGGTCCTGCCCCTCGATGATCCTTTTGAGCACGGCGTTAAGGTTGCCCTTGTCGAGGGCCCTGTTCACGAGCGCGTGTATCTGGTCCGCTGTTGCGTCACCGAAACCGTTGATGCTCCCTAGAAGCGAGTCGAAAACGGGGAAGTTGGGCGAGAAGAATAGCGTGCCTTCCTTCGTCGATATACATCCTCCGAAGCTCGTGGTGCTGTCGAAGTAGGCTTGGTCGATGTTGTAGACAAGGAAGTTGTGGGGCGGATGTCTGTTGCCGGAGAAGGGCGCAGTTGCTGCTGGTGCAGTGATGCGCGCGTTCTTCGGGAGCCCTATTGTCCTCCTCAAGAGTGACAGTATTTCGTCCTTTCTGGATTGCTCGGTGGCTGCCGTTGGGCAACCCCGTCCGGCCTGTCGTACCAGGAAGGAGTGGCCCTCCGTCTCCGGCCAGCCCTCCATTTGTTCGTTATCGAGGTTGTCATAGGCAAAGCATGGGTCGTTACCTCGTGGAAGCTCGAAGTCTTCCGTCGGGAACGAGAACTCGAGTTCGTGTATTTTCGCGGTGGTGGGCTCGTGCGTAGGGACTGGCTGGGTGATTATTTGAGGCATCTCGTCGTCTACAGTCATCGCGGCGCTCGCTTCCCTGTCCACGCTAGGATCGCGGTCGTCGATGCCCTTGGGGGGGTCGTTTGTTGTTTCTGGCACAGCCTCCCCATTTTCCGCGCCTATCATCTCGTCTGTTTGCGTTCTGCTTGTCGTGTGTGCGGCTTTCGCCTGCGAGGTGTGGTGAGGGGTGACGTTGGCGTTCGGCGAAGAGAATTGGTTCGACCAGTCTGGAACTGGGGTTGGAGGCGGCAACCCTTGTGATCCTGTGAGTAGGAGATGCTCTCGTGCTTCTGCTGGCTCGTCCGCAGATGCCGGAGCAATCCTCGCATCTGTGAGCGCACTGATATCTAGTCCATCCAGATCCTCTACATCCCTCCACTCCGGGTCCTCGTCCGCGCGTTCGACTTGGTCGTTGTGTAGCCCGCTCTCCCTGCGTTCTTGTCTGCCCCTGGCCCTATGTTCCGCGAGAGGGGAGTCTCTCCCGTCGTACGGGGTCCCGCTCCTTCGCGACTTCGGCGTTGGGGTGTTGGGCCTGGAGATGAGCCTCCCTTCCTCAGTCGTTATTTCCCCTCGAGGGCGGAGCTACGTAGGGTGTTAGCATTTTTGGGGCCTTCTCGAGTCTGGTAGGTCCGTACCTTCCCTTTCTTTGTTGCTTTGCGTGGTTTGGGCACTCTCAGGCTGTTCTGCCGGGCGGCTTCGGCTTCAGAGGTCTGTTTCAAGGGAGGGGGGGACGTAGTTAGCCCTTCTGCGCCGTGGTGCTGCAGATGTCCCTTACCTGAGGTGCTATGCCGCTTGTTCCGTCGTCGAGTGCAGGGGTGGTCTGCCCAAGGACCTCGAAGCGGTTTTGCGACTGGATGGCTCCCTCGTCCTTGCGGGCAGGCAGGTCTGCCTTCCCCTGAACGTGCTTTGCCTTTCCACCCTTGGCCCTTCTCAGAACGGGGCTGAACAGGCTGTCCCCACGGTCAGAGGCGTGGGGGCTCTGTCCGCTGTTGCCGCTCTCCACCTCAGCTTCCGGCTCCGACTCGAGCGTATGCTCCGCGGGCATGGCGGGCCTATGCGGAGCAGCGGAGAGTGGTGTTGGCAGAGCTTGCTCGGCAGTATGGCTCACTGCTGCGTCCTTCTTCTCCCACGCGTCCTTGGCTCCCGTTCCTGCCTTTCGCTCCTTCAGGGCGTCGGCTCGCGCTTTCTTCTCCTCGGCGGCTATTCTCGCTGCGGCAGTTGGAGTAGGGAATTCGACCTCGTTAATGAGGCGAGGGGAGGGAGGTGGAGTTTTGTTCCAGACACTCTGCGCAACGGCGGCGTTGGTGTTGGTGTTGGACACTTGTTGTGACATAGTTGAGTGTGTGTGAGATGTGTTGTTTAGCACAGGTGAGTTGCTGGATTATGCGCTCTCTTACCCTCCTCTTTTAACCCTCTCTCCGTCTTTCGTCCCTGCGCTCTCGTCAGTTTGTTTCCCTTGTCTGCGTGTCACGGCGTCCAGTTTCCCCTGTCGCGTTCGCGGTAGGTCAGGGTTCTTGGCATGCTGAACAAGGGTGGACGGGTTCGTTGTGGATGAGGATCGAGTTGATCTTGCAACCTGTCTGCCCTGGGCGTCGAGTCTTGGTGTTGGGTTGGGTGGGTGGACGCTGGCTGCTGTCGTTGAGTTTCCCTTAGTTGGGGGTTTCTTATTTTATTTTTTATTGTTTTTTTACTTATTATTTATTTCTCTACTGCCTGTTTTGGGCTAGAGTTTTTTGGCCCTTATTTCTGGCGTTTCACCTGTCTCGCTCTTTGGTTTTTCCGTTTCCCAGGTGCCCTTGCATGTTATGTGCCTTGCAGGGCCGACGTATACTATTCAAAACGTTATTTACATGTGGGTCGTGAAACGCTCTGGGTGGTAGTTGTGGGCATGGTGGGCGTTGCGTGATGGTGATGGAGAGTGTTCTCCCGGCTTACTTTCCTGCCCCTACTCTGACCATGTGTGAGTCGACGTCTCTCTCTCGTATTTCTCGTCCATCCCTTTGGTGTCGTTTGCTTTGTGCAGGGGGTTTTCGTAACGGATCCGCATGAGCTTGCATATTTTTGCCTTGAGGCGCTCAGGCATGGATAAGGGGGAGTAGTCTTCGGGGTCGACGATGATGAAGGCGGTCTTTCCTCCCCGTCTCGGTGCCGCTGAGAGGATTAGTCTACCTTCCCGAGTACCCGTCTGACCCGTGATTTTGTATTCATGGTACCGGTTATTCGGGGACTGAAGGGTGCACTTTGTTCCGGGGGAGAGTTTCCTCAGTGGGCGACGGTGGGTAGACCACGTCGGTTGGCTGTATAGATGGGTCAGGAAGACGTCTACGTGGGCCGGGAGGGCCTGTTTCGAGAAAGCGTTGATGTTCGTTATCAGGAGCTTCGTCTTGTCCCACAGTGTGGTCGAGTTTGGATTTGCTTTTGCAGTCTGGGTGGGTTGTGATGAGGGGCATGTGCCACGGGTTCTGTTGGTCTCTTACCTGATTGGCTTCCCCCTCGTCTTTCTCTCCTTTACTTCCACCCTCCCCACCGCTTCTGTCCTCCAGCTGCTCTTGGGTGATCGAAATGATCAGTGACGATATTGTGAGCGGGATGCGGGGGATGCTGGGGGAGCGGAGGCTTAAGACACTTTCATCAAACTCGTACCAGGCTTCACTCTCCTCTATCGTGGTTAGGTGGTGATGGGAGGAGGAGTGCTGGGAAGGCTGGCAGGACGTGCGTGCTAGGTTCTCTTCCTTAGGCTAGTGTCAGTCAGGATTCTCACTATCTCTGCTACAGTGCTCTGGAAGCGTGGCCACTCACCATTGTTGGCCTGGGTATGGAGGAGGTTGTTGCCCACTGAGGAAAGGACTGGCACGCCTGTCGGGGATTTTGAAGACGGGGATTATATCGCTTCCTACAGGCGTCTTCATGGGCGGAGGGCGGGCATATGTTATGGCATTTTTTGACATGTACGTAACGTTCCTTGAGTCGCGAGTTCAGGAGCGTTTGTTTTCCATTACTTGTTGGAGTATGTATTATGCATATGTCCTAGGTGGGCGAGGTCCAGGTGGTGGAATGCGTTCAGGTTTGCCCTCTTATTGCGTGTGCCCACGCTCGGCCGTTTTGTCTTCGGGTGGTTGGTTTACATGGTTGTGCTTTCTCTTCCTCCTTAGCCCTGTTCGATATGCGTGTTCCCGCAATCCAATCTTCGTGGGCATTTTGTGACCCTGGATGTTCCGTTCGTATAGGCGCCCTCTTCGGCACTTACGCTTCGTTTTTATTTTATTTTATTTATTTACTATCGTACACCCGTGCGCCGTACAGGGAGCCCGATTTTGGTGGAGGAGGTAGTATGGCTCCCCATTGGTTAAATTCACAGTCCTATTCGCTGCCAGTAGACAGCATGTATATTTACACTGTGACCCAAATAACAAGTTGGGGGGTACACGGCCGACTGAGTGCGCATCAGGACCGGTCTCCTTATTCGGATGGAGCGGCTGTCGTTGTGGGTCAGGTGGCGTGTGACTCACACGTTCGACCGCGTTTCGTTATTCAGGGAGTATTTTTGCTCATTTGTATTTCTTTAGTTAATTGTTTTTTTTTTTTTTTTTTTTTTTTTTTTTTTTTTTTTTTTTCTTTTCGTGCGACTGGCGCCGGTGTTCGTCGTCGTCGTCGTCGTTGGGCCACATCGCCTGTTGTGTGCTGCGTCGTGCCATGGCCATCCCCCTTCGCACTTCTTGTCACTCGTCTGGAGCGGTCATGGCTCAGGTGGTGACTTTTCACGTTTTGTGGGCTGGTGTGCTGCAAATACCCTCTCCGGCCTACTGGTCGTCCCTTATTGTTCAGGTCGTCGCGCTCTCGTTCGTGCTTAAGTCTACTCTACTCAAAACAGCACTGGTTTTGCTAAGGTGTGCTTAGGAGGGTTAGCTTCCATTCTTTTCCGCCTTAGTTTCCAGTCTATGGCTCGTTTGCTCTCAGCCTGCCAGGTGTTCCTGCTGGCGGTTAGGCCCGTTGTTGTACGCATTTTTCTGGGCGGGAGGATCCTTGAGTGTAGGTTCTCTACACTCCATAGCTTCCGCTATGCTCTCCTAGAGGGTTTCTCTAGTTTTCCGGGGCCTCTGGGGGCACCCGTGGCATTTGCCTTTTAAGAGATGGTGGTGGTTCCTCCTCGTCGTGTCGCTTTCCCGAATTTATTCTCTTCGAAAAGCTGCGCTTTCCAGTATAAAGGCATTACATGAGGCAGAAAGTAAGTCTAACGCATATCCAATCTAATACTATACGTGACCATCACAAGAAGGAACGCAAGGAGCGGATCTCGACTGCCCATTTCCCCCTACAACAGCACCCCTCTCACACCAAATTTCCTTGCCAATTACCCTTCGACCGACTTTAAAGCGATGGCCGACGCTTTTGGTGAATGTGTCGCAGTACTCTGCGGTTTCTGCTGTGAGTTTCCCATGCGGTGACACCGTGCACACTCTGCTTAACCAGTACAACTACCATAGGCATATGCTGTGGGGAGGGCATTGAACAGTGGTGCTTCTTCAGTGCGCACACCCATCCGGCTTGATCTACTTCCTCACACTAACTCGCGGCGACGACAGACAACTGGGGATCAGGCTCGAACACAAGCAGCTCCGGGTGCTGTACATCTTGCTGCAAACGGTCCTTTGACGACGATGAGTTTGAGAGGGAAGAGAGGAAGCTAAGGGAAGAACGGCTTGCGCGCGAACAAGCTCAAGCCTCTACAAGCCAACCAGCAATCGACGCAGACACAATCACAGTTGTCTCGACGCAACCTACTGCAGCGCAGATGATGTCGGACAAGACGTCCCTGGACAAGGGGGGACAGGACGAGGGACCTGTGAAGGATGGCACGTAGTCATTCGGCCATCCGTGAACCTTGAGACACAGCTATTTCTTTTCTATCTTTTCGTGGTTATCAATGCGATGTATATACTCAAAGGGTCTCTCACGGATTCCTGTGCTAACAGCCCTATCAGGAAGCGCATCTCTGGTGAGCGTCACAATCATACCGTTCTTCCTCCGTGATATCTGCTCCACGAGCGTCATGCGAGGTCAGGTTTTACATACAACGCCTTGGATCTTTACTGAGTTGCTCATACCAACAGCACTGAAGAACTAGGCTCTCTACTCTACCCTTAGACGATTATCTCCACTCCCTAACGATGGATACTGATGCCAGCATTTGTGTTGATGTTTGTGGCGTCTGCTGTACGTTTTCGCCTATACTTACACCTCATCATCAACAACTGACAGCAGCGCACCACAGGCCTCTGCTGCGAGGAGAGCACCGAGCAGAGGTGTTTCTTCAGTACGTTCCTAATGTCGTGATGCTGACTTTCCACCAATCGTCTCCTCTCCACACAGCAAGAAGAGGCTCCGGATCAGGCGCAGGGTGTTGTGGACCGTGCTGCAAGAATTCGTCCGACAACGACGGTTTTGATAATGAGCTCGATCAACGCCGCAGACAGCAGCAGCCTAACGGTGTTGTCACGACTTAGCCACAGCCCGGTCAGGAGTCGATGACAATTCACAAGAACGTTCATGAGACATAGCAACATCAAAATGCTCCGGGCGGAGAGCTGTCATCCATTGTTCCGAGCTCTTTGCAGTGAAGCTTAACCACTTCCCTTGTGGTACTCATCAGTGACCTGATCATGGAAGTACAACTCCTCCGATTGCGCTGCACAATTATCTAGAGACGCTTCATTCAGCACTCCCTTGATGACTGATGTAGCATGCGCTGAGTGGCAGAAGTCATAACTACGCACATGTTCTAGTATATAATAGCTCGAGCTGACACCCCTCCTCACACTACTACTACAACATAACTACGATGGCTGACGGTCTTATTCTATGCCTCGGTGAAGCCATCTGCGGTACAATAGGTACGTGTCACGCCGCCATAGCCTTCTCAACTCTCTCCACTCCTGCTGAACTCTTACCCTTTCCGTTCTGCACCTACGATAGCAATCCTCCTGCAAGGAGAAGCTCGTGCTCGTGCGTCCTACTCACGAGTCGAATTTCAATATTGACGGTCCTCGTAAAATGCCAGACATTGAGTCCCGAGCTAGCGGCTTCAACATGACAGAGCCAGGTGTCAATATCGCCAACGGAGCACATAATGTGTCAGACAGAGACGTGGTCGATACCCAGCCTCAGCAAGGCGAACGGATGATGGCCCCTGCTAACAGGGACAGTGGAAGCAGGAAGTCGTGGAAGAAAAAAGTGGGGCTGAAGAGTTGGCGGGTTGGGAAAGAAAATGAGCTTAGCATATGATAAGTAGTTGTACTGAAAATCTCGAAGCCTAGTCTGTGGAAAATAATTCAAAGTGGCACAGCTGGACGCTCAGTATGAGGGTTGAGCGTATTCATTTGCGATGGTGGCAGTGACGCCGCGGTCGAAGTCGCCGCTCATAAGCTTTTTTTGCCGTCGAGCCTCCTTGGTCGCTGTCGCCTAATCCTTCGCCGCGTTTGCAGATATCGGACTCAACATTAGCTTCTTTGTAGGGCGCGACGGATGAGGAGAGTGGCTGGACGACTCGTCGTCTTCGACGTCGCAAATGCTTCGTTTCGACCTTAGATAATACGAGGGCTCACAGTGCTGCGATTGTGCAGCGTCGCCGTCATGTGGTACGACCGGCGGGCTTGGCTGCCTCGTCGTGCGCCTACATTCGCCAGTCCCGTCCGCCCGCGTGCTGTCCGGTTCTGACAAGTTTATTTTGGAGGAGGCACTCTTTTGATCAACTTGAAAATCCTCGACGTGCATGGTATCTTCATCGGGAGCACCCGGCTCCTGAGCGGACACAAAGTCTGAATGAGCTGCCTTTTCGTGCAATTGAGTGTCGTGCTTCACACTTTGACGAGGGTACGGATCTGGTACAACATCGTAGAGCCAGCCTTTCTGAGTCAGGGCGTCGTAGAATATGTTGATCCAATGCTTGGCATTGCTCAATTTGGTACGCAGCGCCTCGTATCTTGCGCGGATGACTGCTGGAGATTCGTCGGGACTTGGGCTCTCCTTCGCCTTTGGAGTCCGTGTTGCACGTCTCGAGGGCTCGAACGGTACTTCATCGACGAGAGGTAGATCTTGGACGTCGCGTGTGCGAGCTGCAATAGCGTCAATGGTACTGACTTTATTACGCAGTCTATAGAATGTTTCCCACTCGCATGCGAGTCTGCAAAGTAGAGTTTGCAGGGGTGGGCTTATGAAGCTTATATTGGTGTGAATGTTGCCGAGCGCAGCACTCTTTCCTGCCCCGCCAATGTATGCGCTGGAGCCGTCTGAGAGCACAACAGCGTGCTTCTCGTGGAATATCCCCATATAGAGGAAGCGGTTCGTATGATTGAACCGATGCAGTGCCCCGTAGAGGAGAGCCCAGAACACGGACTCGAAATCATCAAGAGCCTCGTGAGGTTTTTTGGGGTCCTCCAGCATGGCGATGGACATGAATTGCCAGGTGCCCTGCCATTGTCATAAGCAAAACAGGCGTGGGATTCGCACATACACTTACGGTACGGAAGTACTGATGATTTTGGCCATCAGAGACTCGAAGTTTCTCCTTCCCTGAGTGATCCCAGTCTGTCAGAATACCTTTTGCAGCTACACTCGCATCGAGCATCACATTCCCCAGGCTGATATCGCCATGTACGATGCCGCATTTCTTCAAGGCCAAGTCCATTGCTATGAGGCACACAGTCTAGCCATTCGTAGCGCATGAGAGCGTGAATGTAAACGCACCTTTTAGACAGTCACAAAAGGCTATAACAAACTGCCTTGAATATGGGGCGCACTCGACCGGATAGGCCAATTTTTGCAGCAGTCTGTGGTGCTGGAAGATCCGCAGAGCACTGTACCCGAGCGGGAGCTGCTTCAGAACCTTGGCCCAGAGAAGACACCGCGTTCTCCCACGGGTCCCATTCGGCTTGACATCTCCTCCACACAGCACGCCAGAGACAGTTGGAATTTCTGCGTTTTCGAGATCGGCGCATACCTTTCTCTCCGGAATGAGGCGATCGTGCACCACTCGCCACGTGTCCTTCAGAAACAGTAACTCGCGCTCTGTGATGGCGTACGCGAGATAGGCACGAGTGCCACGTCCGATGAAAAAGTGACGAAAGAACGGACGTTGAACGAGGACATCCACAGACTTCTCGGAGATGTCGTCGCCAACAGTGATCCTGTATACTGGGTATCGCTCGTTAAGCGTCTCTCCGGCGTGGGGAAGTTCACGTTGCGGATGGTCAGCGTTACGCATGTTTGTCAAGAATTCCTCCACAGCTGCAGTGAACACCTTTGCATCTTCAGAACTCGCGCGGGTCGCAGTACTATCTATGCCTCGTGCTGCTGCTGACATGTGATTGTAGCGCCAGAGGAACTCTACCAAGAGCGAGGGCTCCACGGTGTAGTCGAATCTGTCCGAGACAATCGCTCCCGAGTGATCCCAGAACAGAAACCTGGCGATTTCCCCGCATATGAGCAGCTGGAAGAGGTGGAGACGGTGCTGGTGGGAGAACATCTGCAGTGCGTACATGGTCAGTTGACCGCGTAATATCGTGGCATCATCAGAGTCCTTTCCAAATGCCACTTTCAAGTCGTCTGCGCCTTGACGTCGAGCAGTAACAGCGTCACGAATCTCCTCCCGTGTAAGAAACGGATCCATGTCAGCCCGGCTCGTAAATTTGACCAGGAGGCCACTGTTGCACCAGTCCCAGTAGCGGGACTTGTCTTCATTCGCTAGGAAGGCGTCTTGGTGCTCCTTAAATCCCCCGTCAGGACGGTAGAGGATGTCTATGTTCTTTACTGGCAGGTTTACGGAGATGAAATACGGGAAATGTGGACAGAGCTTGGATTTCTCGACTGTCGTGTTCTTTGGTTGGTCGCAGCAGTGCAAGACGTTACATTGAGTACAGGTTGCCCAGCTGTCATGGATGTTGTACTCACAAACGCATGGCAGACATCCTTTTCGACACAATGAGCAGGAACTTGGCTGAACTCGACGTCCGTGGGCAACCTGTGAAGGTGTTTGTCCGAGGTACGCATGAGCTTCTTGATAAAATCAATGGGTCGGCAGGGACCAATCCAGTTTTGATCCATAGCTCTGCCGTGTTGGTCGTGTAGAATCATGATGTCGGGGCATCGCTGTCGATATGGATGAAAGCCTGCCACGGAAGACTGACGAGGACTAGAGACGGCGATTGGGAGGGACATGTTGACGAGGAAGGTGATGGTAGTAGAAAGAAAGACTCACAAGCAACTTCCGCGTGTTATAAACCGGCCTAAGCGCGTGTGCCACTCAGCATGATGGTAATGCAAGGTCAGAGCTATTGCCTATTCAGGAAGTTGGTTGGGACAGATCGCGATCGGGGACGCTGACGAGGACAATGGATTGGCAGAAGGCGTGATAATATTGCCGTCCATTGTCCTTTGGGCACAACTCGTTAGTGCAAGCTGTTCAAGAGCACGAAAATCGGATAGATCATGTCAAAGTGCGTTATTCGCGTAGTATATGGTTCTAAGGATACAGTGTCAAGTTGTGGTGTAATCTACAAATGCAGCGTGTCGTGAGTCGAAGGGCGAATGAGCGTGACGTAAGGATAAAGGTATGTGCGGCATAAACAAATAACCGTCGTGAATGTCTCTTCCTTAGAGGAGCAAAGGGTGGTATCGCAAGGAGTGGCTAGAGGGAAAAGTCGTAGATGCGTCCGAACGAAAAGAGAGACCGAGAAAGAAAAGAAAAAGGAACAAAAACATCAATCCATCCACTCGCCACCACTGGCAAGCTGCGCAAATATACCACGCTTCTCCATGAGCTCCTTATACGAGCCTTGTTCCGCAATGACGCCGTTGCTGACAAGGACAATCCGGTCGCACATTCGCATCACTTGTGGCTTGTGCGTTACCATGAGCGTGGTTCGACCGACCTTGGCGCGTTTGATTGTCTCTATCACCGCTGCCTGGTTGGCAGAATCCAGCGCTGAGGTGCACTCGTCCAAGATGAGAATAGACGAAGGCCGAGCCAAGGCACGAGCGATTTGAAGACGTTGCGCCTGACCACCAGAGATGAGCGAAGCGTTCTCGCCAACCATGGTCGCGTAGCCTTTCGGCAGCGACATGATGAAGTCGTGGACGTTTGCAGCACGGGCGGCCACTTCGATATCTTCGTCGGACAATGAGCTGCTACCGTATGCGATGTTTTCGGCGATGGTGGCGTCGAAGAGGTTCGGCTGTTGGCTCACAACGGCGACATGTTCGCGAAGGAAATGAACGTCGACTTCGTTGAGGTTGAAAATGCCGTAGTGTATAGACCCAGATGTGGGCTCGTATAGTCGCTGCAGGAGAGACGCGATGGTGGACTTGCCAGAGCCAGAAGCACCGACGATAGCTACACACTCGTTCTCCTTGATTTCCAGGGAGACGTCTGTGAGCACTGGGACATTGGGGCGCTCAGGATAGCAGAACTCGACGTTTCGGAAGGAAAGTTGGCCAGCAACGGAAGGGTGATAGAAGCCCTTTCGCTCGTCGGTGAGCTTCGTGAGCTTGAGAAGTGTATTGAGGTCGCTCGTCGCCTGGACGGACTTGGCAATACGTTCGGCTGTTTGAGTCAAATCAGAACACACACAGCAATGAAGACATAAACAAGCTACTCACTGAAAGACATGAGTTGGGAACCAATTGTGACAGTGAACACAACGAGGTTGAGAACTTGGAACATGCGAAGAGTGGTATAGGTTCCGTTCGCGATGAGGACTGCACCGACGTAGAAAAGAACTGCCTCCGCAAGGTAGATGAGAGCACTAGCAACGCCATGCGTCCCACCTTCCACAAAGGCGCCCCGCACCCCTGTAGTATGCGCCTGATCAACAGACTTGTCAAACTTCTCCTGGAAGGTACGCTCGAAACCCATGGCGCGGATGCCTCGAACATTCGAAATCGCCTGTCTCGACAGTTAGAAAGCAAATTCAGCGTCATTGAATGATATAACTCACGTCGTAGTAGCCCTTAGCCACGGCTTCGCGCGCACGCTTGTTACGGTGCTCGCACTTCGCAACCAAGTGGGTCTGAACAGCCATCGCGGTGATGAAGAACGGCGCAATGGCGAAGCCCACGAGAGTCAACTGCCAGCCTTGAACAAGAGCCCAGATGAGACCCACGCCGAGCATCGAGGTGACTACAAGTGCCTGAGCAAGAACCGTAGCGATCAGCGTGCGTGCATCGTCTCCATCCTTGATAAGAATTTGAACGAGCCGCACGGGACTGTTCTCGCTCTTATCGAACCACTTCTTGTCTTGTGCGAGCATGAGGTTGATGGCCGTCTTTCGGACTTTGTTCACCCAGTCCATCGCAACATACTCGAGGATCATGTACTTGAGTCCCACGAAGAGACCGTCGCCGGCCGCGAGCGTAAGAGCTACGCCGCCCCACAGGTTGATCGCGGACATGTCGGCAGCACCACTGGTCACCTGGAACACGAGACGAGAAAGGAAGAAGGAGAATATCGGGGTCATCGCGCCACTGACGATACTGCACACAATGCCGAGGATGAGGAAAGGCTTCTTTGGGATAGTCGGCCAAATCTCGAGCAGTAGTGCGAACGTCGAGAGTTGTTTGTGGGCATCGGAGGGCTCCGCCTTCTCGACCTTGACCTCGGCCAATGCAGCCAGAACAGCTGGGTCCCATTTTGTACGAACACGCTTCTGCTTCTTGGAGACAAGAGTTGATGTGCTTTGGGACGGTTTCAACACACGGGCTTCGTGCTTCTCATCGGCGATATCCTCCTCGACGACAGTCGAAGAGAAAAATGATGCTGTCGAGAGAGATGCACTTGTGGGCGAGGACGGTGTGAACTGGAGGCTGTATCGACGAGACGGCGAGTAGGCAGGCGGGGGAGAAACCAACGATGAAACATCAATGTGAAGCGACTGACGACGAGGGTATACCGGGGGCTGGCCAGAGAACGCATCGACAGGGATGAATCGGCTGACTGGTCGCACTTTCTCCTCGGTGGCATCAGGGGCAACAGCGGACGCAGGCTTTGTTAGATCGGAAATGACGTCGAACATCCAGTTGCTCATCGTGAGAGGGCGATAGAGGGTTTGGCGTTTGATGGCCTTCGCGGTGACCTCCCCAGCGTCGAGCTCCTCCTCGGCCTTTTCCAGAAGAGACTCAACCTGTGCCTCTCCGCTGAGGTCTGCGTCGCGTTTCTCCGGGAAGCCTCCCGCTGCGCCTTGCTCGCGGAGCATACGACAAAACTCAGTCTTCTTCGCGTCTTCAAGATCGTGACGATAACCCTTCTCGATACATTCGCCGCTCTTGAGCACGTACACAAAGTCGCCGGATTGAATTTGGGAAAGGTCGTGCGTGATGACGACTGTTGTCATGTTACTGCGCCACTTCCGGATTGCCTCAAAGACCAGGATACGGGAGGTGGCGTCCAGAGCCGAGGTAGCTTCGTCTGAAGCCAGCGTTGAGCATGAAGTATAGTGGCATGTCACTGTCAATGAACTCACCGAGGATGAGGACCGTCGGGTTTCGAAGCATTGCACGGGCGATCGCAAGACGTTGCTTCTGACCGCCCGAGAGGTTTGCACCACCATTACCAAGCTTCGTGTCATAGCCATCAGGTAAACCGCAAATGAAATCGTGCATAAGGGCTGCACGACACACGTTCTCTACCTCGGAGCGCTTGACGCTCTCTGGCCTCCTGCGGCTCCATGGTCCTGCCAAACCCATCGCGACGTTTTCATGGACCGTCATGTCGAAGAGGATGCATGTCTGTGAGACGCTGGAAATGTGATCTCGCGACCAGTCCTCGTCACAATATGAAAGGTCCTGGTTATCGAGGCTTATCATACCGCATCCTTTGGAGATGTCGTACATTCGCTGGAGGAGGTGCGCGATGGTCGATTTTCCCGAGCCAGACGAGCCGACAATGAATGTGGTGTCCTGCGCTGCGAGATATATGTTGACGTTACGGAGCACAGGCATGGTCGGGCGGGAAGGATAAGCGAATGTCACGTTTGAGAGCTCGATGTCTCCACGGCAGCGATCGGGAATGATACCACGAAGAGTGATCGCCGCCTTCGAGGATCTCAGAGGAGTGTACAAAGTGGAAGTTGATCGACCCAACGAAGGCTTCGGAGTCGACTCGGCCAGAGTGAGGAGCGAGGCCATTGCGAACTTGCCCTTAGCGATGACAATGAGCTGGGGAATGCACATCTGGAGGTTACTGGTGGCGATGAGGCACGCCCAAAACACTGTCGTGACGTCTCCCGGGGTTATGGTGCCGGCTCTGACAAGTTTCGCCCCGAACCAGAAGCCCTGAACAAACATCGCCATGGTCGAAAAGTGGGACAAGCTCGAAGTGACACCCCAAATGCTGATAGCGCCATCGGACGCGACTTGTATCTTGTCAAGAACCTGGCTGATGTTCGCCTCTTCAAAGCTCTGCGCGTTGAAGGCCTTGACTGTAGCGATGGCGACCACGACCCTGTCAACAAGCGTCGCAGCCGTCGCCGTGTGTGCTCTTTCAGCCGCGAGCTTCGGTGACGCCATGCCTTGTGATATGGCCTGGATAAGGATGAGAACAGGTACGGCCGAAAGAATGACAAGAGTGAGGGCCCATGAACGAGTTAGACCAAGAATAAGGCAGACGGTGATGGTCGTCAAGTACTGCACGAGCATGCCGCATGCGAGGGAAGTGGCCGTTCGGACTTCGTCCGTCTCCCTGTGGTAATATTAGTATAGTTCCAATTCATAGCCAACACTGTACTCACCTCGTGAACTTGGCCATCAAACCCCCTGCTCCGAGGTCATCCTCAGAGTCCTTCCCGGTCTCGGTATCAAACCAGACAAGATCTTTACGTGTCACCGAGTGATAAACGCGCTTCCTGACTGCAAGCAAGTTCCTCTCTCCCGTCCATATCCACAGGCTAGAGGTTATGCTGCTGAGCATAAATGCTCCAAAGGCAAGACCAAGCAGCTCAAAGGCCGTCGTTCGCGTATCGTGAAGCAGCCGGTGCTTGTCGACCTCGTTCGCGCCAAATACTGGGTATTGTGAAAATGCGTTGAAAACCTTCCCGACCACGAGAGTCATGAAAGGCGCCACTGCGCCTGACATTATGGACGTTGACACGGCAGGGAGTACGAGGAAGAGCAAATCATGGCGAGTCAAGAAGGAAAAAAGGAGAGATATCGACGGCTTGGGTGGTGAACGCGACGGGATCTCGAGAGTTTGGGTAGACGTAGTTGGAGATAGTGGGAGCTTGAAGGTCGAGGTGCTTTGGTTGCTCATCGTTTCTTCAACAACGTCTGAGCTACGCATGTTGGTAGAGGTGAAAGAAAGGGAATGAGGGAGACGAAGGCTTCCATCCTGAGATCACTGGCTTTTGTTAATTGTGAAAGAGGCTTTGCGGGCAGAGTCTTTTGTCAAAGTCTTTTGTGTGCGATGACAATAGGCCATACCCAAAAAAGGCAACAGGACAATAGAAACCCATTAAGCGCCCAGAAAATTGATGCGCCTTATTACCGAATATAGCAATCACATCGTCTTCCAACATGGCTATGACCCCCTCCGCCGTAGCTACATATGTTCGCAATATTACCAGGTACTATGCGGGGGATGATGCTATACACTACGCAAACAGTATACACCAGCTGTTCATCTACGCTGAACTGTCGAGTACTTGTACAGTGGCACAGTGCCCGGGCCTTTCGACAAGCTTCACGGGCCACGACACTGACGACGCATGCAGGATTCACACAAGAATGCCGACCAGACGAGTCATCCTCGCCGAATACCACACCAACTGGCACACGGTGCCACTGCAGAGTGAGGCTCTTATTGAGAAGATCCGACATTTAGTACTGTTCCTGGACATGCAGTTGCCAGCGCCTCATTGCGCCCAACTATTCCACGCTACAGTACCTAGGCAGCTCCCGCCCGTCTCAGCATTCTCTCCAGGCGCCTTGCCCTACTCTGGCGGTCACGGTCAACCTTAGTCTCTCTGTCCTATGGTCTTGCATGTCTTGCGCCGACTCGGAATTTGATACCTGGCAACGGCAATGTCACTGCCAGCACCCATGTGGCATCACAGTACTTTGTGTCGAGCCGTTCGCAGCCAGCCACAACGGAACGATACTATGGGGCCGATATAGGCAAATCCCAATGATCTTATGTACTCACTTACTGAGCGTATTCAGCAACAGTCAATAAAATTGCTATTCCTTGCGGTCAGTAAGTAGCTAGCAGACCCAAAGTTCAGCGGTGAGCTCCAGTCTGACCCGTGACGGGACGGACTTCAACGCTCAACGAGTGCGGCAGAATCAGGTATCAAACAAAGACAAGCAAAGAGCGAGGCGCTCACATTGTGGCCTCGTGTGACATTGACCTGATCGTCACAAAGTCACAGAAGTGTTGAAGCGTGACGAAATTTCGAAGACTGGTCCTCAATATCCTGTGCTACCCTCCGTTCTCATCGACTCTGCCTTGCACTCATTCACGAGTCGCGATTGAAGGAGGTACAACCGACTGAAGGTATCTAGCCTATAGTGCAATGCCGACCACGCTATCTGAGCTCCAGGCCTCGCTTGAAAAACATAACGCTACATTCGAGACGTTGCTGAATCTCATACCTGCAAAGTACTACCTCGTGCAAGAGCAATCTGAAGAGCAGGTCAGCACTATGTCTTTGCAGAAGCCATTTCATCTACTGATCTGCTTACTCTTCTAGCTTGCGTCCAAGTATCAGAAAAACAGTAAGAAGCAGAAAGCACCAAAGCAAGCTATCAAGGAAGCCACCAAGAAAGCTAAACGCGACAAGGTAAAGCTTCGTTCAAATCACATTCCATCTCATATTCCAATTTTTCTCATTTCTTCAAGCTCGACCCAGCCAACAATAAGACTGTCCTCGAGATTCAACAAGAAAATGCTTTGAGGGAGCAGGAAGCTTCAAGCAAGAGCAAGGGGAAGCGGAAAGCGGTCGTCGAGTCAGACGGCGAGGATGAGGATGATCACCCTACCATGGAGGTAGATATCTCTCTGGAGGGTGATGGTTCGAATGATGAGAAGGAGATAGAGGAGAGCGCGGACTTTGTTCCCATGCCGTCTACCGGTGGTATACAGCAACTACGCGAAAAACTCCATGCGCGGATGGCCGTGCTCCGTCGAGGTGGAGGTTACAGGACATCGGATCGTGGGTACGGCGAAGCTGGGAGTCGGGATGAGCTGTTGGAGGAGCGTAGGGCACAGCGGGCGGAAATGAGAGAGCGTAGAAGGAAAGAGACGAAGGAGAAGATAAGGCGAGAGGCGGAAGCGCGAGGAAAGAAAGGAAAGGAGAAGGAGCACGATAAAGGGCCCTCAACTAAGGTTTCTACTCTCTCGTCTTACCTCTCCGAGCGTATTTACGTTTCTAACACCTCCAAAGACTCAGCTGCTGGTTCCAGACCAGAGTTCTGCTTCGACGTCGAAAGCAGCCCCAGCGCCGGGCTTCGCGAATGTATCGTACGCTGTTGCAGGCTCAAGCAAGAAGAGCTCTCACAACCACCTCAAAACTGCTTCGAATCCACAACAAGCACTCGCTCAACTTGCCGCGCGCAAAGAAAAGGTCGCTGCGATGCCCGAAGAAAAGCAAAAAGAGATTGCCGAGAGGGAGAAGTGGGAGAAAGCAGAGGCTCGCATGGAAGGTGTCAAGGTACACGACGACGAGTCGCGACTCAAGAAGGCTGCCAAAAGAAAGGAGAAAGGTAAAGTCAAAAGCAAGCAAAACTGGTGCGTATCATATCTCGCGTACTCAGGCTGCCTATTAAAGTCGATATAGGGACGAGCGGAAGGAGCAGCTGGCCACCTCCATGGCCGCTAAACAAAAGAAGAGAGCTGATAACATTGCTTCGCGAAACGAAAGGAGAAAAGATAAACAGACGGGTGTTAAGCCAAAAGGCAAAGGGAGACCTGGCTTCGAGGGCAAGTCTTTCGGTAAAGGCAAGGGGAAAGGGAAAGCATCCGGTAAAAAGTAGGATATTTGTCGCCACCCTACATCCCATCCATCTCTGTTGTCTTTGTTTGCGTGCATGACTTTCGCAAGCGGGACACTGCGGAATGCATGTAATCGAGAGGTGAGATACATGCCGTCTGACACCAACTCCATGTCGCGCATAAGTCCATGTCCAACAAATCCGGGGTAAGCTTTAACTCTGTATATGCAGGCTCATCCTCTATTTCCTCATCCTCTCACAACGCCTATCGTCACCTCGGCTTCGCCTTCACCGCCCCCATCTCGAGTGCCATACTTGAGTGCCGTTTTACAACGGTCCCACGCCCATGCCGTCAGTTCCAGCACTTCGTCATCCGACAGGGATTGCGGTACGTGTAACTCGAGAGTCACAACGAGCGATTGTGAGGGACCATCAAAGTCGTTCAAGGAACGGACGGACTCCGGGCGCGCAAAATACGGCGTGAGCTGCCATATATGAGGAGCAGGTAAATGAAGGACTTTATCGTGCCGCTCAATCTACAGAGAAAATCTGCATCAATGACAGATCTGCTAGATCAGCCAGTTACTACCAACCTCGCGCATCGCCCGCAAGAATGTTTCCATTCGTCCTCCTGGTAGACCTCTTGGTGGCGCAGTTTGGAGGAGCACGGCGCCGAGAGCGACAGCAGCAGGGTAGGCGAGACTGAACGTGACAATTGTCTCGATTGCGGCTAACATTAGATCGAAAGAGCGATGTTGGTAACTTGGCGAGAATTAGCGTCATTGTTGCTGGTAGCAGCGATTGTGTCACGGCTCACCTAGGAAGGACAGAAAGTGCACAAAGAATAGCCGTGCAAAAGCAGAGCGGCGCAAGGGCATACGGATTAGAGAGTAGATTTGCGAGTATTGGCGGGTATGTGTAGTGGGACATGCTGTGGCGAAACCGGGTTGGGACAAAGGAAAGTACAGGCGGGATATGGTTGCCGGTAGCTATCGCAGCGTCAACACAAGTATGACCTGGAAGACCAGCTATAGGGCTTACCGCTGACGACCTTGGATTGATTATTGAAGATGGTAGCAGTTCCAATGAGCGATAATAATGTTATGCATAACAGGTACGGAGGGAAGTCGATTCTACTGTGACGTGAGGACAGCTATAACAACATTTGCGCCACTACTCACCCAAATATGTCCGTCACCTCGTCGCCGTGATGGTGATGATGGCCTTCTCCCGCAGACAGTAAAATATGCTCCACTGTCTCCTTGCAAACGTACACCGATGCAAATAGAAGGTAGACAGCTTGCGCATATAATGCGAGAGTTTCCAATCGCGAGTTTCTTGTTTTCGAGAAGTCAGCGTCAGTACCAAGCGATATTCGTAGTATAAAGATGCACACCCGTAAGACCACTGATTACCGGACTTCGACTCTAGCTTTGCCACGTAACCCGGGAGTACGTGTCCCAGACATACGCCAAATGAGTCGAACACCACCCAGTAGCCTAAGCCCGTGCACGATAGCGAGCCAATCTGCTGACCAGCGACCCAAAGACTTGCGCCCAGAACGAACTGGACTATCGCCATCGCAAACGCCGTAGTGTCAATTTCTGGCGGAGCACGGGGGTGGGCAGTAGGTGAGTCGTCTCGTTGGATAACGCCAAGGCCGTGGCCTTTCATGCTATCCGCCGGATATGTATAATCCACTTGGGTGTGTATGCTACTGCTCTTTTGTACAGGAAATGGTGATATTGGGTTCCAAGGGCTGACGGGTGTCAATGTCGGCTGTGTGTGAAGATCCTCATAACCACCACCGGGCTCGAGGAAAGAAAAGAAGTTGTGTGAG
Source organism: Cytidiella melzeri (assembly GCA_022592445.1). Lineage (NCBI taxonomy): Eukaryota > Fungi > Basidiomycota > Agaricomycetes > Polyporales > Irpicaceae > Cytidiella > Cytidiella melzeri. The sequence goes on along the minus strand of JABYQR010000009.1, from coordinate 133,171 downwards.
AGGGAGTGTTTGTGGTGATGCCCTCGTCGAGTGGTTTGGGAAGCGTCTGGTGCCGCTTCTTGGTCAGAAGTAGAGCCAGGAGGTCGTGCGCCAAATTTGAATCCTTCTCGAAAACTTCGTTGACCTGGAGCCGGAGACGAGGAAGAAGGCATGAGCACACCATCGTCTGAGCTGTACGTACTGCTATATGACGGGGATGAGCTGAAATCTACTTCCTGTGCGCCATCCTCGTCTATAGCGGTCACGGGGAGCGAGCCAGGCCGGGGAAAGAATATAGAGAGGTTGCGGGAATGCAACCGCGAATGCCTTCGCGTGTGCGCTGGAGAGTTTGAGACAGACGTCGAAGGGACTCCATTACCATTGGAAAGACCACGGCCTTTGGGAGGTGAGCCAATGACCACTGTAGATGAGCCAGATGCCAAGCCTGGGGGAGGATACGAAATTGACTGGGGGATAGGGAAGGAAGTGGCAAGAGGGGAAGGAGTGCTGGGGGAGAAAGGGCCGGATACAGATCGAGTGCGTGAGTGAGAGTTGTGAGAGGATGGTAGTGACAGTGATTGTCGCATGGCGGGAGCTTGAGGATGCCTGGAGCCATTTGGGCCGTGCAGAGTATTGATGCCGCTTTGTGAAGCTCTGGATGTCGTGAAAGACGTCCGATACGGTCCTGCAGAGGGAGGGTTCGGTGGGTGGGATTGAGAGGTTGGAAACTGATCATGCAGCGGCGAAGATACCGCAGGTACAGACGCGACACGACTTCGCTGTGACTGAGAAAGGTTACCCCAGCCAGAATGCCCATTCACAGCAGCGGTCGTTCTACTTGACCCAAAGCTGAACGAACTGAGCTCCTCCCCTACACCGCCCCCGCCCACTCTCCCGGTGCTGTTGTCATCTGTCGGCACACCATTTAGTGTAGTTGGCCGTAGCGATGACGGGGAGGCTTCCGAAACAGATATAACGGGGACATCGTCCTGTTCCCCCTTGCTCGATTTCCTTCGGTGCATGCCTGAGTAGCTGTGAGCTTGCTAGGACTGCCTGTAACAACGGACAAATTGTTGTGACAAGTCGAGAGCAGACTCAGAAAGTATGCTCGCTCGGCAAAGGTAGAGTGACTCACGCGACTAACACCTCTAGGGCTACCTATCGGTGAGTGAGTGCACAGAGCACGCTCGTCTGGGTAGATGTGGACGTTGTGAATAGTTACAAGATGGGGGACAGAATGCAAGTCGTTTACATCAAATAGCGTTGGCTCGTAGCCGCCGAGCACATTAAACATATCACTATGGGCCATTCACTATCACAGTCACTGTATGGCAGTCAAAAAGTACCCAGACGAGTGCAAGACACAGCTGAAGGGAAAAGAATTGATTTCAGCGACCCTCAGCCCATGAGAGAGTTGTGTGTAACACAGCCAGTAGTGAAGCTAGCCCTACGCTGTGGTTGTCTGCTTAGTCATCCAAACTAATACTGCACGGAGAGAGTGACCGTGGCTGCTGCTTTCTCACCGACGACCATCACGGCGTCGCATACAGCGACGACGAACCTATTCACCGCAGTCTCTTGTCTCTCCTTTGACCTCTCTCTTGCCTACTCTACGCAGGAGACATGAGCCGGCAGTCCACGCTGGGCATCCACCAGCGACTGGAAGCCGTCACCGATCTTGCAACACTACCCTCGGTATCCGACGACATTATCGTATCATGCATCCGCGAACGCTTCATGGTGGACACCATCTACACCAACATCGGAACCTCTGCTCTAGTTGCCGTCAATCCCCACAAATATGTCTCCAGCAATTCCGACGCAGTCATGCACAAGTACGCCGCAGAGTACAGAGATACAACAGCTGGAAAGGTGCTACTGCCTCCCCACATTTTTCAACTTGCGAACAACGCGTACTACCACATGAGGCGGACAACGCAGGACCAGTGTATTCTGTTAAGGTAAATCTCATGCTGCTCGTGGCTATTACTTTGCGCGCCTGACTGTCTCTCAGCGGCGAGACAGGGAGCGGAAAGTCGGAAAGCAGGAGGTTGGCTATCAAAACTATTCTAGACCTCAGCGTAAGCAACCCAGGCAAGAAGGGCGCAAAGCTCGGGCAGCAGCTGCCGGCGGCGGAATTCGTTCTGGAGTCCTTTGGTAACGCTCGGACCTTGTTCAACTCGAATGCGTCACGGTTCGGCAAGTACACGGAGCTGCAGTTCACAGATCGTGGTCGCTTGTGCGGTGCCAAGACGATTGACTACTACTTGGAACGCAATCGAGTCTCCGCAGTACCTTCCGGCGAGCGTAACTTCCACATCTTCTACTATTTGATGGCAGGTGCTTCGCCGGACGAAAGGCACCATATGCATCTGAACGAAAAGGCAAGCTATCGATACCTTGCTCAGAGAGCCGCACCTGGTAGGACGAACCAAGGCCGGGAGGATGACGCGGTTAGGTTCGATCAGCTGAAGAATGCGTTGAAAAACGTTGGCTTTTCCAAGCGACATGTCGCGCAGACCTGCCAGCTGATCGCTGCGATTTTGCACCTCGGCAATCTTGAGTTCACCATTGATCGTCACCGGAATGAGGATGCTGCTGTCGTTCGGAACCTTGACATTCTGGAGATCGTCGCAGAATTCCTAGGCGTACAGCCTGCCGCGTTGGAGATCGCGTTGACATACCGTACGCGGCTGGTTAAGAAGGAGTTGTGCACTGTCTTCTTGGACCCAGATGGTGCCGCGGACAACCGAGATGAGCTTGCCGTTACCCTCTACGCCCTCCTTTTTACATGGTTAAACGAGCATATCAACCAGCGTCTACACAAGGATGACTTCTCAAGTTTCATCGCCATACTTGATTTGCCCGGCCCTCAGAATCTCACCAGTCGGTCGAACGGCTTGGACCAGTTCTGTGTCAACTTCGCGAACGAGACGCTTCATCATTTCATTCAGAAGCGCTTATTCGAGAGTCACGTCGCCGAGTACAATAACGAGGGCATCTCACGCCTGGTGCCACAAGTTCCCTATTTCGACAACTCGGAGTGTCTTCGCCTCCTACAAAACAAACCTGGCGGCTTGATTCACATCATGGACGATCAGGCTCGAAGACAGCCCCGCAAGACAAATCAGACGATGGTAGAGGCATTCGGTAAACGCTGGGGCAACCACTCTTCTTTTAAGACTGGCGCTGCGGATAGATCAGGCTTCCCGACATTCACCGTAAATCACTTCACAGGTCCTGTGACATACTCGTCAGAGGGCTTCCTCGAACGTAATCAGGACCTGATGAGTCCTGACTTCGTCTCTCTATTGCGAGGAACCAGCTCTACCGAAGTTGCTGCAGCCGATGGAACTGGCTCCATAAACCCATTTGTACGCAGCCTCTTCACTTCCAAGGCTGTCGCTACCCAGGTTCATCCTCGCAACGAGGAGACGATCATTTCCGCCCAACAGCCTGTCAAGCCGATGCGCGCTCCCTCGACCCGTCGCAAGGGCACCATTAAACGTATGCCTACCGTTCGCGAGACAGATGACGACAAAGACAAAGAAGACGAGGAGCCTAGTACCGGTGGTCCACCTTGTATTGCCGGCCAATTTCGGGCAGCTCTGGACACCTTGTTCGAAACCCTTGATGAGGCACAAGCGTGGTATGTCTTCTGCATCACCCCGAATGACTCCCAACTGCCCAATCAGCTGGAGGGTCGTTCTGTGAAGGGGCAGGTACGCAGTTTGGGATTGGCAGAGATCTCGCGCCGTTGCATCAATGTCTTTGAGGCGGCAATGACTTGTCAAGAGTTTGTCGACAGGTACCGAGAAGCCTTGGATAATGTGAATGTTCATGAAGGCGAAGAACGGGAGCAGGTAGGGCAAGCTAGGACCGCGCTGGGCTTGGAGGAACGGGATCTCGTGTTGGGTACGAGTATGGTAAGTGCGATTGATTTGACGAATACCTACGTTCTGAATTACTTGTTATTAGGTCTTCTTGTCGCACGCTGCCTTCCACAGACTCGAGGACGACCTCCGCTCCCGTGACACTGATGAACAAAAGCGCAACCGAGTACGCGATGCAGAAGCAGAAGCCGGTCTTGATCCACGCGGCCTGAACGATTATGCTCCTTATGCTACTCCTGATGTCGAGGGTCCCTACGAAGGAGGTTATAACGATCCCTTCGGCCAGTCCAATCAGCAACTGCCTCTTGTAGCGCATGCTTCTCCTTTCCACCGCTCAGACGCTTACGACGATTATGATGAGAGCAAGTCCGTACGCAGCGAAGATTACGACGTTCGAAGCGCCCTTACGAGCCATCGTGACAACGAATCCATGTCGAACTTTGGGACGGAGTCGTACGCTCCCTCACGAAACATGTTCCAGAATGCGGACAAGGGCTTGTCTGACAAGGAGCCTTTGGCCGGAGAGGTCCAAGAAGGCGAAACGGTGGAGATACTTAAAGAGAGCTCTGCTCGCCGGCGATGGGTTGCGTTGTGTTGGATCCTGACGTTCTGGATTCCCACGGTATTCCTCAAGTGGTTCGGCAGGATGAAACGACCTGACGTTCAGCAGGCCTGGAGAGAGAAGCTCGCACTCAACATGCTTATCTGGTTCATTTGTGGTTGTGCGATTTTCGTGATTGCTGTCATTGGACCAATCATCTGCCCCACGGAACATGTCTTCAGCACTAGCGAGCTGCAGTCGCACTCGTTTCAGAACAGCCCGAATAACGTTTATACTTCTATCCGGGGAGAAGTCTTTGATCTGACTGAGGTCGCGGCTACACACCAGCGGATTATTCCAGTTGTCCCGGCGAAGTCTCTTCTCCAGTATGGTGGTGTTGCTGCCGATAATATTTTTCCCGTCCAGGTACGTTATGTCCATTGCTATATGACTACGAGCGTGGTAATCTGACAGTGCTGCAGGTTAGCGCCCTCTGTAATGGAGTAACGGGCTCCGTCAGTCCCTACGTTGCCCTGGATTCTTCCAACAACACCGACCCGAACTCACAGTATCATGACTTCAGAGTTGTGACAGGAGATTCTCGGCCGGATTGGTACTTCGAGTCCATGACGGTCATGCGGTGGAATAACCGTGTTGGATTTTTGGGCTACACATCTAAAGAACTCAAGAATATGGCGAGTGCAAAACGTTCTGTCGGTGTATACAGAGGACTGGTCTACGATCTCACCGACTACGTCACAAACGGTCCAGCTATCCAGAGTCCTAAGGGTCAACAGGCCCCTTCGGGCATTGACATACATTTCATGGACCCACAAATCGTCGACGTGTTCCAGTTCAACTCGGGTCAAGACGTGACGAAGAAAATCGATGCCATTAATCTACCCAGCAATGTGATGGGCTGGCAGAGGACGTGCCTGCGTAACCTGTTCACGATTGGCCGTCTCGACAACCGTAACTCGCCGCAATGCTTATTCTCACAGTATATTCTACTGGCGCTTTCTCTCATGATGGTCAGTGTTATCGGTTTCAAGTTCATTGCATCGATCAACTTCGGCTCGGCGCGCGCCCCTGAGGACCACGACAAGTTCGTCATCTGCCAGGTCCCATGTTACACCGAAGGAGCTGCGTCGCTGAGGAAGACGATTGACTCGCTGGCTCAGACCAAGTACGACGATAAGCGCAAGCTGTTGTTCATCATCTGTGACGGAATGGTCGTCGGTGCGGGCAATGATCAGCCCACTCCACGAATTGTCTTGGATGTTCTCGGGGCCAATCCTAATGTCGACGCCGAGCCTCTGAGCTTTTTGTCGTTGGGCGAAGGATCGAAACAGCATAACATGGGCAAGGTCTTCTCCGGCTTGTACGAGACTTCTGGTCATGTGGTCCCTTACATCGTCGTGGTGAAAAGTGGCAAGCCTGGCGAGAAGCAGCGTCCCGGAAATCGGGGCAAGCGTGACTCCCAGCTGGTACTCATGCACTTTTTGAACAAGGTATGTCGCGGCGTTCAAAACTGTTCATCAAGACTGATCGCTACACAGGTGCACTTCAATGCTCCGATGAACCCTCTTGAGCTGGAGATTTATCATCAGATCAAGAATGTCATTGGTGTAAACCCGACATTCTACGAATACGCTTTCATGGTTGATGCCGATACAACTGTCGCGCCGATGTCTCTCAACCGTCTTGTTTCTGCGTAAGCGATTTATTGTGCCTTGCGATACCCCATTGTCTTACTAGGTCGCTGCCATAGAATGATGCATGACAAGAAGCTCCTTGGGGTGTGTGGTGAAACCGAGCTTGCGAACTCCAAGCAGTCTATCATCACGATGATGCAGGTTTACGAGTACTTCATCTCTCACAACATGTCCAAGGCGTTCGAATCGCTTTTCGGCTCCGTCACCTGTTTGCCCGGTTGCTTCACGCTCTACCGTCTGAGGACGCCGGACACTCACAAACCTTTGTTGATTAGTAATCAGCTCATTCAGGACTACGCTGAAAATCGCGTGGACACGCTCCATATGAAGAATCTGCTGCATCTTGGTGAAGATCGTTACCTTACGACGTTGCTCCTGAAGCATTTCTCGAATTTCAAGACTCAGTTCGTCCGTGACGCACATGCGTACACCGTAGCCCCAGATGACTGGAAGGTGCTGCTATCCCAACGTCGTCGTTGGATCAACTCTACGGTGCACAACCTCGGTGAACTCATCTTCTTGGAGCAACTGTGCGGTTTCTGTTGTTTCTCGATGCGGTTTGTCGTCATGCTTGATCTCGTGTCCACAATCACTTCGCCAGTCACAGTCGCATATGTACGTTTACCGAAAAGCTGTCCTCTCTCAAGACTATAATTGACTGACGACGTCTTTTCAGATCGTCTACCTCATCTATCTGGTTGCTGGGGAGCACAAGGCAATACCGCAGCTCTCGATTATCATGATTGCCGCGGTGTACGGTCTTCAGGCGTTGGTCTTCGTGTTACGTCGCAAATGGGACATGGTTGGATGGATGGTGTTTTACATTCTCGCCATTCCGGTTTTCTCGCTCTTCCTTCCTCTCTATTCTTTCTGGCACATGGACGATTTCTCATGGGGTCAGACACGTATCATTCTAGGAGAGTCGGGAAAGAAGCTTGTGGTTCACGTACGTCTTCAGGTTCCGATATATTTTTTCATACCGCACACTGATATATCATGCGCATAGGATGAGGGAAAGTTCGATCCTCGTAGCATACCGCTGAAGTCCTGGAATGACTACGTGCGTAATTTTGTGCTTGTCCTGTCCGGTCACTTATCAACTGGGTTATTTGCAGGAGAATGAGCTTTGGGACCAAGAGTCCAACCATAGTATCGGGTCATGGGTTCCTCCGACGAAAATGCAGAACGAAGGGTACCCTGAATCACACACTGCGTCTGTCTACGGCCGTGAGACCTATTACGAGCCTGCCCTGTCTCGCGGGTATTCTCCGTCGCCCTCTCAGATGAACTTGGCGCACCCACCACCAGGCTATCAATCCGGTCGCAACACTCCAATGTCGATAGGATATGGTGGCGGCGGCGCTCTGCACGCGCCAATGCCCTCGCGCCCTCCGACGAACTACCTCGACGTTCAGATCCCTCAAAGTCATAGCCCGGAGGATGTTGATTTGGCTGGAGGAGGGCCTAGTGACATGGAGATTGAGCAGACGGTGATGCACTTGCTGCACGATGCGGACCTTACGACTGTCACGAAGCGGGAGATCAGGAGGCAGCTCGAAGGCCAGTACGGAATGGATCTTTCGAGCAGAAAGGCGGTGATCAACGCTGCCATCGATCGCGTGCTCCTCAGTCGCGCTTCATAAATTGAGGCTCTGGCGGCGTAGCATCTCATCTCATGAATTCTTTACGCTACAAGGACTTTCATTATAGAGACATTTTCTCACTCGTTTTACTGTTTTCCTCTCGCCCCCATACTCAGTCGGACTTGGACCTTAGTTTTCTCGTTTCCCTAGCATTTGTCACACAACGCATATAGTTATATACATACATAGCCCATCAAACCTGTCTTAATACTTGTGTGCTCTCATTCGTCGTACATGCCTCCATCGGAAGCAATCATCATAGTGGACTGCGACATGGAGTCCGTGGACGAGAAGGCGATTTGCTTCTTAGATAGGCCAGTGAGCCTCTCTTTGAATGGCAAGCCGAGAGCCATGAAACGAATGTCCTCGGTATAATGATTGCGATTATCGTCGCTGTGACTGAACGTTGAACGTTGAGACCTCGTTCGGGTTTAGTGTTTCCGTCGGGAGTGTAGTAGGACTCAAGGGTGAAGCTATTCGCTTGCTTAGCCAAGCAAGCGATGTTCTGGACAAAAGAGGTTTCAAGTTGAGTGTAGACATCCTCGCTGGGCTTGTTTCATAATAAAGCTGTTCACGGCCACGAAGATCAAGCTAATTAAGAATACCATAGCTGTGTTTCCAATAATTTTCAGGGGTGACGCCAAGGTAGACATGTTTTGCACACCAAGTAAGGTTGAAGGAGCTTTCACAACGGACTATCGCGTCGTGTTTACCAAGGACGTATGCAACGTACAGCATTGCAGCCACGCTGGCTCTAACAAATCTCTCATTCAAATCCAAGCTCTCTCCTCATGCCCATCTACCCAAGAGAGCCATAATGCCAGCCCCCGCCAACATGCAAAATAACGCATACGTCAGCTTTCCATTCGACGCCTCGATCATCTCCTTGTTGAACAAAAACTCGTGCGCGAGGAGCTCCACCAGGCCAGTGTACATCAGGATCCCCGCCGCAAATGCGTCGAGGATGCCGCTGACGATGCTCGCCGTGGTGCTGTCTGGATTGTATGTTGTCCTGACGCCGAGGCCTGCGGCGATTCCTGAGCTTGCGTTAGTTGTTTTGCCATGACCAAGTAGAAACGTGGATGAGAGTGGGAGCATACCTATAGGAGTTGTAATTCCGTAGAGGACGGCGCCGACGATGGGTATGTAAGAGTATTTGTGGGGGAGCTGCATGTATGCTAGACGAGAGCCGACACCAAGACCTTCGAACATTTCTGGGTGAACCCGCCGGGAGGTCAGCTGTCGTTACGCGTGAAAACGTGAGACGGAGCGTACGGTGGAAGATAATGACGATGAAGAGCGTGTTGAAGTCATCGGTCGTTGCAAGCGTCAGACCGATGAGAACACTGCAACAGTTTGAGTGGTTCGTCGTGCAAACCAGGTTGGGCATCAGGGTCACGTACCTGTGCAGGAGAACACCGAACTCTAAGATCGCCACACCTATTATCTGCGTCAGAGCCGAATCGACGACGCTGGATGGCGTCAAGCCTAGGGCAGCGAATTCCGCCCCTTTCGTGCTATTGAGGCTCCCATCATGAGCAGCCACCTTCTCGTGGTCGGTACCGTCAAATGCACCGCCCTCCGGAAGAACGTTTCTGTCGCCATTGACATTGCCGCGAAGACTCTCTGGGCCGTGGGCAGCGTGAGCTGCGCCGGAGGGGTTGGAATGTCCATGCGGGTCGTGGGACATTCCGATGGAGGCAAGCTTGGCCGTGCCCCAGCGGAAGGCGACTAACTCTGTGAGGAATATGAAGAAGATGGAGAACATGGCGATAGCGAGCGCAAATGGCTATACATGGATCCGTTAATAGCGTGTTGTTATAAGACAGTTGACAAACATGAGACGTACATAAGTTGCCCACTCAGGTGCGAGGCAAGGCGAGCCAAGCTCATCCAAGGCAGGATCGAGCAGATGAATAAACGCAGTTGCAATCTGCGAGGTGACCGTTTAAGCATCAACGATCTGGCACGAATGATCAACGGCGATAATATGGGGACTGACGATGACGCCGCTACCGAAATACTTTGCAAAGTCAAAAACGCGACGGGGCACAAGGGGAGCCAGCCATTTCGTACGCTTTGCAAGGACGGGAAAGAGGGCACCGAACATGGAACCTGTGAAGATGATGAAGACGGAGGCAATGCGAAGACCTGTCGAGCCTGTGTCGCCACCGCCAGAGCCGCAATCAAGGTCGTCTGTGCCGTCCCGGGTGAGCAGGGCAGCCATGTATTCTCTACGACCGAGGACCATAGTATGAGCGAGAAAGGGATGAAGGGTGTAGGGATGGACGGCGAGTAGAGTCCGCGAGGCCGACTAGGTAGGTCCGGTATAAGTAGTGTGATAAATTTCTCGAGCCTCTGCGGTGGACCACTGAAACACTGACTGGCCTCACGATGGCATCAACCAACCGCTGACCGTGCCTGAAGGTGTATTTCACAGCGCGTCGAAAGCTTGACTGCGATGGTACTCTGTGTGACTGCGACCGCCCCGTTGATTTTGGACTTTCATCGGTCGCAACATGTGCATGAGGGCCTCAGCGGCTGCTGGTCGTCGACACCAGAGTATACTCGGACTACTCGTCGAACGATGAGTAGTCCCAGCAAGTTTTGGTGTCTCAGGCTCCGTAGTATGGACGACTAGCCTAGAGTACCTTCACAGTCACCGCCTTGCCTGTCCTCCAAATAGGCGCCGCTAGCCAAATCTGCGTGCTTTTGGATCAAACCTCTTGGTGAGTATTCCAGGGTCCTCATTGCAGTCATGCTTGGCAGCACTCAAACTCAGCGCTGCAATCACTGGAAGATCGTCCAGCGGACATCAGACCTCTATAACATATGTTGTGCTGGTCGACGTCTCAGGATTTGGCGGATATTTCTCCAGCTTGTCCCGTGTGTTGCAACACGCGACAGACTCGTTTGAAACGAGGAGTAGAGAGTGAGGGAGGGGACAGTAGAACACGAATTACCTGATTCAGACGAGAGAATTTTCGTCATGACTGGAGGCTTCAGTCGCGAGAGAAATCAGACGTCGCGGCCCGACGTCTGCACGTTAGCTGTAGGAATATTGGTCAACTTGATCTGGTCTGTGCAAGCCATGTAAAATGTAACACATACCGAGCCTCGTGAGGAACGCCTATTCGTTCGTCACACGTGTTATACTATACATGCGAGAATTAGGGAGAACTACACACCTTGAGAAACATCAGCTGCAAGTTGTCCTCGGCTGTTTTGTGTACTACGACGATAACAACATCCTGTATACCTGTCCCTAGCCGTGAGCATGAAAAGTGGATAGAACACACAGTGAATTGCAACGTTCGTGAGTCCTCGCTGCGACCTCGCACATAAGCTCCTTCTACAATGCAAGACGGCTGAATCCTGGACGGTCGGTTTGGTCTCGGACCAGCTGGAAGCCAACTCGAGGGAACACACTCGACCGGACAAAACCCGACGCGTCCACCCGATTGGCTGCCGATGACGTTCCCAGCCGAATCTCAGATAAGAATTCACATCAGTCCGATCACGTGCCTGGGTCTCTGCCGGAACTCGAGTGGCAGCGTTTCTGGCTTTTGCGCTTGGAGTCCATGCTCACCACCAGAATAACTCCTCAGCTCTTCACCACGACGTCCTCCCCGCACTAGCAGCCATCATGTCGTCAGAACAAGCCCCTCTGCCCTCAGTCCCTCTTCCGCCTCGCAGTGCTCAGGTTACCGACGGTACATTGAGCAAGAAGCCCCCGGTCTGGTCGCTCAGTGAAGGCGGGCCTGCAGCGCAACCTGCTCCCTTGCCAGCAAAATGCGACCGCCACATCCCGGGAAGGTCAGGTGTATGCTGCAAGGAGCTCAAGGATGACGATGACAGGACTCTAGTGGACCCCGACGTCGTTCGCGACGTGTACGTCTTTCACTTTTACTTACTTACAAACACCAAACTGATGTGTTAACCATTTGTTCCTCCTCCTTTCAGCGTCATCGGTCTCTCAGATGGCCTGACTGTCCCCTTCGCGCTGGCCGCAGGTCTCTCTTCCCTCGGAGAGTCTAAGCTTGTCATCGTCGGCGGCTTCGCAGAGCTCATCGCCGGAGCCATCTCCATGGGCATCGGCGGATTCCTCGCATCCCAGGCTGAACGCGACCACTACCGTTTCCTCCAAAAACACACCAACGCACGTGTGCTTCGCAGCTGCGACGGCGAAATGGAGCGGGAGGTGTTTGGCGTTCTTGGGCCCGTTGGCGTTGACGAGCGCACGAGCAGATTAGTGGCGCAGAACCTGAGGGACGTGGAGATTGACTCACAAGGACACGGGAGCGACGCGTCGAGTTCGCGGTCGACGCTAGAGGACGGCGGCCTGAAATGGAGCAAGTCGGTAGGGCTCACGGCTTTCTTGCTGAAATTTGGTGAAGGTCTAGAGGAGGTGACCACCCGTCGGATGTACGTCTCTGCGTTTACGATCGGTATGGGCTACCTCATCGGTGGCTTTATCCCTTTGCTTCCCTACTTTTTCGGTGCGTACTTTTGAGCGTCTCCCCCTGGCTTTTGCATGTAGCTCACACCAGGATGCTTCGATGTCCAGTGCCAAGGGCGCACATTGCACTGATATACTCTTGCATCGTTACCGGCGTTGTTCTACTCATCTTTGGAGCTGTGAAGGCGAGGATCACTGGCGCAGGACAGGGTTATGGCGGATATGTTTATGGAGCGCTCAGTACTCTCCTGGTCGGCGGAGCAGCGGCTGCAGCAGCGTATGGCCTTGTCGCACTTCTCGAGAGCTGAAGAATCGAATGGCATATTTACTGTATTCTTGGTTCAACGATTTCTCTCTCAATATACTTACATGCGCCGTAAACCTTCCAGGTGTTTTGACATAATTTGCAGCCCCTTTCTATGAGTTTCACCGACACCGCTGGATAGAGAGTGCTGAACACGACACCCATTTGAAAGTAACATAACACTACAGATGCAGCAGAACTGGAAGGAGAGGCGTAGGAATATAACAATAGCCCTATGGCTGCTGGTCTGGGCCAAAATACTCTTCGACCAACGCCCGCTTCCTGAGATCCAGCAAGAACTTTTCCATCTCTTGATGTGTGGGCATCTTGGGAGGGATGAGGTCTTCCGTGGAAAGAAACGGGATGTAAGCCGCTGTCGTACGTGCGTACTGCAGCGCAGCGTCTTCGGTTGACCCAGTACCATTGCTGTTGCCGTTTGCTGCGCTGTTGGGTTGACCGCCGTCGACGTGTGGTCGTTTTGACGGGAGGTTGTCTACCTCGTCCATGGCGACATCTGCATCTCCTTCTGGAGCTTTTCGTTTCGAGTCGGTGTGAGGGTGTTGTGAGGAGTCTGTGATTGTCACCGCTGCAGTATGCGATGGTCGGGAAAGCTTGGGTATTGGCTCGTCTTCCGGAAGCTCTAGTGCTCTTTTTATATGTCTATGTGCGTCCTCCCACTCTGTACACACGAAATAGAGATACTGCAGGATGTGGCAGGAGAGATCATGACATACCTTCGTCCTCTGCTGCCCTCTCAAACTCCAAAAGCTTCCCATCTTGCTCGTCAAGGTCACCAAAGTAAGCGGGCCCTTGATTTGTGAACTTTCTGTAGAAATTCTGAGCGACGTTCTCCTCGTCTTGCTCCTTCTTCCTGCTCTGGAACAGTTCCTTAACACCTGGTAGCTCCTTTGCTCGCCCAAAGTACCTGACGAAAACTGGTGAGCGATAACCGTCGTCGGGAAAGGTACAAAAACGCACTTGTAGCCTTTTGTTCCAGGCACTTCCTTCCCGTCGTCATCCAACATGGCCACATTTCGTCTGTAATTTGCTCCTCCAAGCGCGACAATCTGGTTCTCCCAATGCCTCTTCTCACGCAGGAGCTTGTTTATCTCGTCGTTCAAGTCTCGGGTTTCGTAGTCTGTCAAGCCAGCTAAGGTGCACAGTGTCAGCAGTGTCACGGAAATTGAAGCCAGAGACGCGTACAGTCCTGGATCTTGGACACCTTGCGACTAATCTCGCGCAGAATTTCTCCTCTCCACCGTTCACACTCCCTCAGACTCTTGCAGGTACTCGCCATTTTCGGCCTTCGGTCTCCCCTTGTCGCGAGGCCAAGCTCTGCTTGTTGAGCCTCGCGAAAGCGATAGAGCATGGATTGTGCCTTTTCTTCATTACGAGCCTACCAGTGAAGCTTTATCAGACATCGTTCGTGCATAACCAATAATAAACGTACCATCTTTGCGTGTCTTGACTATGTAGTCGGGGATGAAAGTGAGAGACAAGTCACAACACGCGGGCGTTTGCTCTCCCTTTCTGAGGCGTGGGCAATCCCATCAATGCGTTCCGAACATCCCTTGTCATCAACCACCACGACAATCTCTCTTCGGCTTGAGAGCTACAGCTGCTGGAAACAGGCTTTGCTCAGTTGTTCTTGACCTACCATCCTGCGCTATTGCTCCCAATCGTAGGCATATCGGCCGTGTTTCGACTAGCAGGATACTTGCACCCGTTTATGGCAGCAACCACTGCCACCGCCTTCGACATTCCTCACACCACCTCCCCTGATGTCATTGAAGAAACTACAGGACAAAGTCTCGCATCGACCTCAGCTGCTTCGTATCTGACTGCACCGCAAACGGCCCCTTCGACTCAATCGCGCTCTGCCTCTTCGTCCACTCACACGCTCAATCCTCGCGATCCAGAGCTCGTCAACCCCTTGCACGCACTCGCCTTCAGCCACAGCAAAGACATAAGCAACAGCTCACACAGTCTCCCGCAAGAGGTGCACATCGTCAAGGTGACGGACGACCGCATCCACTTCCGCACTGGGCCTGTACCCGAACCATTCTTCGCCAAGGTCGGGGCGTCAATTGTTCGCGCTGTGCCGGATTGTATTGTCGACGGGGACCGCCAGTCGGTGGTGTCAGACGGTGCAGGCCCGCCACCGCCCTCGCCACCAGCGAGCCACGCCGAGCACGGCGACGACGAGCTAAACAACAACGACGACGACCAGAGAAGTCATACGCCCCAGACGCTCTCGTCAAGTTCTGCCTCGCCCAAGCTGCAGTCACAGCAATCCTCTCCCTCTCCTGTGGCCGCCGCCCGCCCCGTGACATTCGAAGACCCTGCCACCATCCCGTCGGGCTCTTCTTCCCTTCGCCAATTCGTCAAGTCCCCCTCACGCCTGTCACACACACAAAGTCTCTCGCGTCGGTCTTCTGCAGAAACAAAATCTTCCCTGGCGAGCAGGACAAACCGGATCACTCGTACACTCACGAACAACTCGGACGGTGGCACAGACGTGACCACAAACGATGACGGGTCCGACGGGCTTCTCCATCCTCCCCATCACAACAAGCACACTCCCCGGAGGAACACGATCGGCTCGGCGACTCCTTTCCCTTCGACGTCATCCTCGTCTCCCCGGCCATCCCCCGTGCGCGGTGCGACTATGCACGGCACGCATCCTTCGTATGACCCCGAGACAGACGGCGAGCTTGGGGAGTTGGCGACGGATATTCAGCAGCAGGCGGAGCAAATTCGGAGGGAGAGGTTGTCAAGGAAGGCCAAGGCTGCTCAGGAGGCGGAACAGGAGAAGGTGCAAAACGGTACGGAGAGGGCTTTGACGAGGACGGCCTCGCTTGTGCGTGCGTTTTCGAAGGAGGACAATCCGTTGGTGGGGAACCTTATCGGGGAGGGGCACGTCAACTACGTGTTGATGTACAATATGTTGACGGGCATTCGGATCGCTGTGTCACGGTGGCAGGCGAAACTGAGGAGACCGTTGGAGCCGGAAGATTTTACGGCTGCGCACAAGTATTCGTTTGATATGTACGTGACCCCCTTCATTCTTCTGACTGTGCACAGCTATGAGGATGCTGATCGTGATGTGGCATAGTGTTGGAAATGAACTGACGCCGTCAGCAAAGTATGACTTCAAGTTCAAGGACTACGCACCGTGGGTGTTCCGTGAGCTGCGCGAGTCCTATTTCCACCTCGACCCAGCCGACTACCTTCTCTCCCTCACCGCCAAGTACATTCTGTCGGAACTCGGCTCGCCCGGCAAATCTGGCTCGTTCTTCTACTTCTCGCGGGATTACCGGTTCATCATCAAGACCATCCACCACACTGAGCACAAGTTCCTCCGACGGATACTACCCCAATACTACGCACACATCAAGACCAACCCTCACACGCTCCTTTCGCGTTTCTACGGCCTGCACAGAGTGAAGCTGCCGCGAGGGAAGAAAATTCACTTCGTGATCATGAACAACTTGTTCCCGCCACACAAGGACGTGCACGAGACGTATGATTTGAAGGGCAGCACCGTAGGAAGAGAGTACCCGGAGGAAAAGGCGGCGGTGAATCCGAGAGCGGTGCTGAAAGATCTGAATTGGATAAACCGCGGGAGGCAGCTGGAGATTGGGCCAGAGAAGCGTGCGCTGTTGACGGAACAGTTGAGAAGGGACTCGGAGTTGTTGAAGGCGCTGCACGTCATGGATTATTCGTTGCTCATTGGCACGCATAATGTCTCGAGGGGCAATCGGGACAACGTGCGAAGAAATACGCTCAAGGTGTTCTCGGTAAGTTTCTCAAAACAGAAGAGTTTTGAGATGTTAGACATATGATATTAATGAGACAATGGTCTGTAGCCTGCTGTGACCATGATCAAACGTAAGCCGACGCAGGTCAAGGGGACTCCCTCTCCTGAAGTGATTGCGATGCGGCGACTCGTGCGAGAGTCGGATCCACAAACTCTGGAGTCGATAACGCTTCCAGAAGAAGACCATGGCGAACGACAGCATCTCATCTTTTACCAGGAAGACGGCGGGATTCGCGCGACGGACGAGGAGAACAACAACCTCGACCACATCTATTACCTCGGTATCATTGACATCTTGACGCCGTACAACACGCTTAAGAAGGTGGAGCATATATGGAAGGGTTTGTCGGCTGATATTGTAAGTGCAGTGTGAGTACCTGGGTATATTTTGCTTATGCGGTCGACAGCACAAAATCAGTCCGGTGCCTCCGGCAGAATATGCAGATCGGTTCTTCTCTTTTATGAAGGCCATTATGCGAGGCGGTGAAGGTGGTGCGCGGTTCAAATCCGAGTGAGCGGCCGTGCAACCCATCCTTGTGTCTTGGTCTGCCTCCGCCACTGTCCTGCCGTCCGTCGCTGCAGTGGTACCCTCGCAGTACTGGGCGTCCTTCCCCGGGAATGCCGCATCCCATGTGGCACCTCAATCTATCGACGCAAACCTCAAATCCTAGAACATACCCACCAACTTTATTGATATCGCTTTGCTGCATGCGTATGACCCATGCCATCCCACATTCGCTTTTCCTTGCAACTTCCTCTCTTCCTTCATTCGGAGCGTACGCTTGCAACATGGACTTGAACAGAATTATCTATGACTGGCGACTCAACCATCGAGTCTCACACACTCCCTACCTTTTTTTTTCTCGTGACGCAAAGTTCTATCTCAAAACTGGACTGGGTCTTCTTTTTCGTCGTGTTGGAATAGAAATCATAATGGGGCGTAGAACGGTTGTTCGCTGTGCTTTTCCTGTTTTTCTTCCTAATTCTTTCCGTTATGATGCAAATCACAGCAGTATACTTGTACCAGTACTAGTAAACAACAGCTCCAACGTAATTTCTGATTTCTGACTCGAGGTGCGCACACCGGTATACTCGGTTTCGGATGGGCTCGCGTTTTCTCCTTCGCAGCAACCACCACTGCTGTCGCCTGTCAAAGTGGGCGGCGCCAAATTGAGTCAGACATGATCAAAGTTGTAGGCACGCTATCTGAGCAAGCAAAGCTCAAACAATAGGATGGGGTAGTAGAAGATAAATTGTTTAGTACAACAGAGTAAACTATATATGTGCTATACATGACACCTCCTCGACGCACATCTTGAACGAAGCCAAACAATCAGCGCCAGCAGGTAGCAAGTTCCAAAGGTATTGGGTACCATGTGCAGCAGGAATGTGCAGTGCCACAGGGGTGTCACAGGAAGCCCGTTCAAACACGAAAAACTCGCCTCAATGTCTGGAAATGCAAAACCAGTTGGCGGTGCGAGCGGGATGCGAAGGATCGTTGCTCTGATGAGAGACGAGGGATGAGAGCGCTGCGATTCAATGGCTTCGCGATTTCGTGGTGAAGGACTCCTCGAAAGCTTGCGGCAACGGCCGCTCCTGGCAGTACACGTCTTGTTCGGCTATGCCAGATGGTGTTTGTCGCCAAGGTGTGAGTCCCCCGACTGTGCTGCCCACGACGAAGGGCCAATGTCTTCCCGGATACGAAAGAGGCGTAGTTTCTTTGTTGGAGCTGGCGAAGGTGGGCGTCGGTAGTGAGACGAGGGTATGGGTCGCGTACAGAGTCTTTCATCCAACCCTCTTGCTCTAGGGCGTCGTCGAATATGTTTATCCAATGCTGTGCATCACTCAACTTTGTACGCAACGCCTCGTAATTCTTGCGCGCGACCGACAATGGAGCCACAGGTTCTTGCCTTCTCTCTGCCTTATAAGTCCGTTTAGAGAACATTGCTGGTACTAATTCGGGTCGGGCTATGTTAGGTCCTTGGACTTTACTGGTACTAACGGCGGTAGTAGGTTTGTTGTCGGCGCGCAAGGCAGCATTTTTGGCTATGTAGTAATCATTCCACTCGTTGGCAAGTCTGCAAATTAGAGTTTGCAGGGTAGGCTTGTGAAGCGTAGACCTGTGTCGAGCGTGTCGAGCGCAAACCTCTTTGCCCGGCCGCCAATGTATGCAATGGCGCCATTGGGAAGCGCGATAGGATACTTTTCGTCGAACATGTCTACTAGGATGGTGGCATTGTTAGTGTGGTCAAAGCGATGCATCACCCCATAGAGCACAGCCCAGAACACGGACTCGAAATCGTCGAGAGCCTCGTGCGCTTTCAGCGGGTCTGCCAGCATGGCAATAGACCTGAATTTCCCGTGTCCTGCTCAGTGATCAGCGATGGATCACAAAACCCACGAGAAGCAGCAGATACTTACGGTGTGGAAGCGCTGATGAACCTGGCCTTCAGAGAGCTCCTCGTTCATCGCGAGATCCCAGTCCACCAAAATGCCTTCTGCCGCTGCGCCGGCGCTGAGCATCACGTTCCCAGGACTGATGTTGCCAAGTACAACACCGCAGTTCTGCCTGACCAGGTTCATTCCTACCAGACACATGTTTTGAGTATTCAGTCCAGGAAACCGTATATGGGAGCGTACCTTTGACAGAGTCACGCATCGCGCTGATAAAATCCTTGAAGTTTTTGACAAGCCACGCGGGATAAGCCAGCTTCTGTAGCAGCCTGTGGTGCTGTAATTCGAGCATATCGGGGCTGAAACCGACTGGAAGCTCCGTCATCTTCTCTGCCCAGGCGAGGCACCGCGTGAGACCGCGCTCGCCATTCAACTTGACATCTCCTCCGCAGAGCGCCCTAGGAACATACGGAATTTGCGCGCGTTCAACCTCGGCGTATAGCTTTCTCTCCGGGAGGAGTGAATGGTGTTAATGGCGCCACGTGTCCTTGAATAACAGCAGTTCACGCTCATGAATGGCGTAGGCAAGGTAGACACGAGTACTAGGACCGATGGGGGAGTGAGAGCGGCAGAGAGGACGTTGGATGAGGATATTCATGGACTTGTTGGCTATGTCGTCGTCGACAGTGATCTTGTAAACTGGGTACTGTGCGCTGAGTGTCTCTGCGCCGTTAAGAAGGTTGCGTCGGGGATGGTCAATGTTGTCCATGTTTTCCAGGAACTCCTCCACGGCCTCCTTGAACACCTTCGCCTCGTTAGGAGTCGCGCGCCTTGCAGTGCTATCCAAGCCTCGCACGGCAGCCGACATGTGGTTATAGCGCCAGAGATATAGTGCCAGGAGCGAGGGCTGTTCAGTGTAGTCGAAGCGGTCGGACACTATGACTCCCGAGTGGTCCCAGAACAAAAACCTGGCAGTTACGCCGCAAATGAGTAGCTGAAACAGATGGAGACGGTGCTGGTGAGAGAACACCTCCTGCGCATAGAAAGCCAGTTGAGCGAAGGTTTCGATGCTGTCATCTGCAAGCTTCAAAAGCGACTCAAGCTTGCCCTTGTCTGCGCCTGTAGACCGAGCAGCAGCCTTGGAAATCTGCGCCGTGGTATCAAAAGGGTCCATTTCCATGTGTCTCTTGAACTCGATGACAAGCCCGCTGTGAAACCAATCAAAGGAGCAGACATCCCTTCGATTGTTTGCTGAGATACCATCTTGGTATTCCATGAGTACAGCATCTGGACGGTCTACACCCTTGTCCGTTGGGTCTGCGGAGAAGAAAATTGGATACGTTGGAGAGATACCAAATCCCTTGATCCTGTCGACCTGCGGTAGATTGTAGCGGCACAGAATTTTCTGTAAGTGACAAGTCTGAGTGAGCTGGTAGGGAAACTGCACTTACAAAATCTTTGCAGAGATCCATTTCGCTCCAACTCAGGGGGATCTCATCGAACTCGACATCGTCGGGCGCCCTCTTCATCAGGTGTTCACCCGAGATGGGCATGAGTTTATTGATGAAGTCGATAGGAGAGACGGGGCCAACTATGCTACCGTCCATGTCCATCATGTGTTGCGCTTTGAGGGGGAGTTTTCGAGGGTGAATGCCTTGAAATGATGTGTGCAAAATTAGTAAAGCAAATTAGCAATGAAGATGTACGACAGGATTTTAAATACGGTGGCAGAGAGAACGATTACTCACAGTCAACCTCCAAGTTTTATTACCTAGTTGTCAGCCACTCAATGGTGAGGCTTTTGCAGAAGATGGTGTGGCCTATTTTGATCGTGGCCGGTCATCTGTCCAAATATGGCAGTCCGAGTCAGTCATCGCATTAGAGCTCTAGAAAGGATCTTCGATTCTACGGTACGAAATACACACATCAAAACCTCTAGTCTTCAGCCCTTGATATAATAAGTGCTTTGCGCTTGTTGCTCGAAGAACGCTGTGCGATCACCACATTGTCGTCGTCGCCGTCGTGGTAATGGAGTATTCCTTGCTCAGGGAACCGGCATTCGACGACTGCGGTTGCAGAAACGAGGCAAGTGGTGGAGTGTCGATTTATCATGAGGCAGGAGAGGCAGGCTGTCTCTCGCTCGATATGGGTAGTGGCTTCGGTCTCGGTTGGATGTAGCGACTCGACAGTAGCACTGTACCGTCTTTTGTGAGCGGATGATGTGCGCGTACTCTTGAAGGGATTGGACTCATACACATGGCAAAAAATAGACCTGAGAAGGCTATCCGTAGCAGCAGCAGCTAAGGAGCCAGTCACTTGCACGGGAAAAACCAATGACGGCGAGAAAAGTCACTTTCCTAGGAGGCAAAGACGGACTCAGGCGGACTGAATTCAGAGACTTTGTAAATGAAAGACTCCCAGCAGGCAGATGCTCCGCTGCCGTGAGGGTGTGGGATGGAGGAGGTGATGGTCATCGTCGCGAAAATCGCAGTAGTCAGGACTGGCGGTGGAGATTGACGAGGAGGTAGAAGATTGAGAAGGTAGTGATGGTGAGTTTTGTCGGTGATGACTGTGGTCACTGGTGGTGGTAATAGTCACGGTAGGGGAGGTGTCTTGGTCGTGGTGGTCTTGGTCGACGCGACGCGACGCAAAGGCAAGAGCGCCCAGCTCTCTGATTATGTCTCCTCAGGCTCTCTTCTGTCCACATCCTCGCATACCTCAAGCCTTAGCTCCACTACAGACACTAATCACTCACATTGAAAAACTCCCTTTCCATCCTCAGCATCGACGAGGAAGCAGACGCGAACGCCGTACGCAATGAGCACTGCTAGCATCCTCCCGAGGTCGACTTTGACAACCTAAAGCTCGACCTTGGAGGGTGACTCTCCCTACCCAGTCCGCTATAGTCAACAGAGACAATGCAGACATGCTCGTTTATACCTCCAGAGCCTGGTTCGTCAAACTCGTCTATCCACAGTTCCCGACCATCGTTGTTGCTGTTGGTCAGAATGATGAAGATCAAGAACATGTTTGAGACATTTTATTCAAGACAACTCTTCACGTGCAGCATTTGTTACCGTACGCCTGTTTTTTCCTCTCTTTCGCTGTGGACGAGTGGTGTTGATGCTGTTCGCATGACCTGTTAGCGTCTGGTTGAGAAGTCACAGAAGTCCTGCGACGAGTGATCCCAACAGGGCACAAGTATATTGCCGTCTGCCTCATCGTCTCTCTTTTCCCTCACCTCTCTTCTTGATTCTGCGTGCAATGAGCAGCCCGCCGCACACGTACGACCCAGAGTCCAAATTGTCCAAAGACGACTCAAGACGGAGGTCAGTTTGTCTCAGAACTGGTTCATCTACAGATATCAACTGACGCTTCTTCCTATCAGCTATATCGAAACAGAGGACGTCTCGCAGCTCAACGCTGCCGGCGAGATATCAGAGTATGCAGTCGTCGCAGAAGGCGAAGACAAGACAAGCTGGTTCATCTGGCTTCTCGTCCTATGCACCAGTATCTCTGGTTTGCTCTTTGGTCAGCCTGCGATGCTTCCCATCTCTTGCAGCCATCTAACAGAACTACTCATCGATTGCAGGTTATGACACTGGCGTCATATCAGGCGCTCTTGTAAGCATAGGATCCGATCTCGGGCCTGCCGAACTATCTGCTGGACAAAAGGTTCGTGCTCGCCTGCTTCTCGTTGACGATGCTAAACATCGCGGTGCTCTTCAGGAATTGATTACCTCTGCCACTACATTAGGCGCCTTGATTGGCGGCCTGGTGGCTGGTATGCTCTCAGATTTCGTCGGTCGAAAGCTGGTGCTGGGTATCGCTGATGTGGTATTCATCGGCGGTGCTATTGGACAGGCTGTCTGCCACACCGTCTGGTCTATGGTCTGTACATCTGTCCAACAAACATCGGGAAGCGTCGCATCGAGCTAAACAACTTTCAGATTGGCTGCCGTTTTCTCATTGGCGTCGGCGTCGGTCTTGCGTCCTGCGTCGCGCCGCTGTACATCCAAGAGCTGTCGCCAACTCGACAACGGGGAAGGATGGTCGTCCTGAACGTTGTCCTAATCACGGGCGGACAAGTCATAGCTTATGGAATCGGTATTTTTTCTCGCGTCAAACTTGGCTCATCGTGAGCTGACCAACGTCTGCCCGCTAGGTGCCGCTTTTGAGCACACCCACGGTGGATGGCGATGGATGGTCGGTCTCGGAGCTCTGCCCGCAGGAATTCAATGCATGCTGTTACTGTTCCTACCAGAGTCACGTAAGTGCTCGAGCCGGCTAGACGCGTCTTAATGGATGACATGGTGCGTACTGTATATATAGCTAGAATCCTCATCAGGCGCGGACAGATGGAGGCCGCACAACGTGTTTTGGCCAAGACGTACTCATACGCAACTCCAGAGCAAGTCTCGCTAAAGGTCAGTGCATTGTCTCCCGGAAGTGTGGGAACGATGTTGAAGCTTTGGGTCACGAATACAGACCAAAGCTCTGCATTCTGCGGTGAAGCAAAGCATCGAAATCGCAGACTCCACAACACTCTTGCAACGTCTCGGGATGGCTTTTCTGAATCCAATTAATCGACGTGCCCTTAGTGAGCCCTGCCGTCCACCAACACCTTTCACTCGGAATATTCACTTTTTGCATGTAGTCGTTAGCTGCGGTCTTCAAGCTTATCAACAACTCTCCGGTTTCAACACCCTCATGTCCGTGCCAACATCTTGCATTCACATCTCTTATGTTGAGTTTCATCATCGCACGTTACAACAGGTACTACAGCGCCACGATCTTCCAAGAAATCGGGTTCAACAATCCGACTGCCGTCGGCCTCATCGTCTCCGGGACCAATTTTATCTTCACCCTCTTCGCACTCAAATACATCGACATCATCGGCCGACGCAAGATTATGATTTATTCTGCGCCAGGCATGGTGATAGGCCTTGTCCTTGCCAGCGTGTCCTTTTTCTGTGAGTAGGCATGTTTCTCGCGTCGTTGGATTACACGAATCGACTTGAAACCCGATTGGTAGATCTTACAAGACATACTGGCGGGAACCTCGTGGACGGGACGGACTATTCGAAAACGTGGTCTGCGATCGTGCTGGTGTCCATGATATTTTACGTCGCGTCGTACGCGACAGGGCTCGGGAACGTTCCCTGGCAACAGGGCGAGCTGTTCAGTTTGGAAGGTAGGTTGTTCTTCCCGCACGACCGATTCGTTCTCGCTCAATAATGTGTTCATCTAGTACGAGGCATCGGCACGTCTCTCGCCACTTTTTGCAATTGGGCAGGTAACCTGCTCATTGGATCCACGTACCTGTCGCTCATGGACCGCATCACGCCCGCGGGTGCGTTCGGGTTCTACGCGGGGCTGTGTCTTCTCGGATGGCTGTTTTGCGTGTTCTGTTTCCCGGAGACGGCGGGGTTGAGCTTGGAGGAGGTGCGAATGGTGTTTAGGCACGGGTTTGGGGTAAGGGAGAGTCAGCGGTTGAGGAAGGAGAAGGGGAGGGTTGCGGAGGAGAGTGTGTTGAAAGGGGAGAAGGAGGGTAGGGAAGTGTGATGACGAGTGGTGAAAAAATGCCCACTTGTTTCTTGAATGACTTAAGGCAGAACGCAGTTATTTTTTAATGTTTTGGCCGATGAGATGACTTTATGGCTGTGAACAAGGATGCGTGCCGCGCGGGGTCTCGATGGATGCGCCGTGAAATCAAGAACTTCAATCTTCATCCTCAAAATCTGGTTAGAACCGACATCCGGCCAGTTCACCAAGCTAGTGTTGAAAAGTAGGGGTCAGAAGAGGAAGCGGTCATTGTGGGATGTAGAAAACTCAGATTTCAGTTGCAAAAGTAGATGCTGCTACAAGGTCAGCAGAACGAGCACTACGCATACCTTACAACCCAGAACTACTATGGAACATATTGGTCCTCAGCTTGATGCCATGATATACAGCAGAGTATGATTCTATTTACGACAAGATGTCATCCGACTTTTGTGGCTATAAAGAAGGCAGCATGATACACGTATCCCAGCATGCTCTGGGCATTATTAGTATATGTCGTCTCTATCTCTCTCTCGTTCTGTGCACGCATGTGAGCTTCCGTGGTACATCAACAGCAAAAAAACCAAGCAAGAAACTCACCGTGATCTCAAACCCAATGCTCTGTGCTAGTGTCTTGACCTCCTCTAAACTGAGCTCAATAGAAGGGTCGTTTGAGGTATTGTTTTCCCAGTGCCACAGGAGAGGTCCGAGGTTGATCCATACACCACCGGGAGCAAGTTTGCGGTGGATGACACGAAGGTAGTTGACGATGTTCTTTGCCTGCATAATCAAATTGTACATAAGATCCTTCCAGCAAGCGACAGGGGCACTCGTCCACTCACAGTATCAATGAAGAAACACGTCAAGATGGCGTTGAACAGTCCGGCCTGAGGCTCTTCCGAATCCTCATCTTCATTACCGTATATCTCCTCAAAGTCGCCTGAACGTGTGGTGTAAGGATGCACTTGAGGAACGTTGACTTATACTCACCCGCGACAAGCGAAAAGTTGGACCCAGGTGGAAGGGAGGAAGGAGAGACGTCCGGGAACGATACCGCGCGCAGCATCGCAGGTTTATCGCGGATGTTTGAGAAGGAGTGGATGTACGGGTAAATCGTATGTTGATTCACTCTGTCTGTCCTGATCGATGCCGAATGGTCAGTGACCACCGTCGACGAGATATCTTCTTAACACTCTACCATACCTGTTGAGAATGAAGAATGAGCCAAGGAGCATGTAGTGCGAAAACTCGTTTGCCTGACATGCGAAACCTGGTATATCACATAAATTTCAACGTTGATTGAACACCATGAGTAAGTACCCCCACCTTGGTTTGCCACATCCCAGGCTAACCGACACAGTCCAGCACCTGGGACAAGCACCCGAAGTTTCGATCTCCATGCGAACGTCAGTCAAAATCAAGCTTGCAGTGAATGCAATTCGGGAATCACCTCTCTTTCTGAGGTATATCCTTGAAGTTCTCAAGCAGAGCATCAACCATCGGTTTATAACACACATCCCGCTCAGCCTTTCCCTGTCACATCACTCAGTATCCGCACCGAATGAGGAACGGGGAAGATGCAAGAAGAATAACCTCTTCACTCCAGTCACGGACGAATTGTTTGATCGTGCTACGAAGCTTGTCCATGTCTGCGTCTGTCGGTCTTATTCCCTGTCGCGGTCCTCGCCGCGACAGACCATGACTGCCATGGTCGTGCGAATGGCCGCCTATAACATCAATTCGCAAAAGACTTGCATTCTATTTTCAATCCATCACTACAGGCTTACCATGAGAATGAGAGTGACCATGCGAACGCGAAGGCCCAGCGACTTCACCCCGCCGTCCGTCCAATTCCTCCTCTGGCACGTCTTCTTCAGGGGCTCCTCCAAAGATCTGAGTGTTCGCCACGATCAGCTTCACAAACTCTGCGTTCGCGAGAATGGCATTGTCCACTTCTGCCAGCTTTTTCTTGTACCCCAACTGGCCGAGCAGCTCTTGATCTGCGCTCGGAAGAGTGTAAATGTCTTTCCGCCGACGGTTGTTGGCTGCAATCTGTAGGACCGAACGACGCTCAGCAATCGCGTCCTTGAACTTGTGGTAGTATGTGAGTTCTTTACTGCGTAAATGCCATATTGCTGGAAGGTTGCGATGACCTTTTTGAGGGCCAGTTCTTCCTCTTCTACCTCTACAGGACCGAGCGGCATGGTTGGTGGCAGTCAGAAACGAAAGAGCGCGCTTTGACGGCCAAAGCGCACACTGCTGCTTATACAGTAGCGAGCAGACTCAAGCCACTTTCAGGCGGACTACTTGCTCAGTTCAGCAAAAAATGGAGGCAATTGCATTAAACGAAAGTGCGGAATTCCAGGCATGCTCCTACGTATTCCTAGTGCTAAATAAATACAACACTGGATGGTGAAACGAAAAAGAAAGGATGGCAGTGGCGGGAAGTCATAGTCAACGCAAGTCAACGATTTCTATCGGTATATCCTTGATCTGGACATGATTGCTGTCGCAGTCCTGCATAGATGTAAGCTGCAATTTAACGTACAGGAACAGAATGTCAAACTCACCGTGTATATCGCGTAGTCTGGGTGAGGATGGAACGCCTCCTTCGCGGTGCATTCCAGGACTGTCTGAAGGCCCACCGGGTCTGTGAGGCGGAAAATTCCGAATCTGTCAAAAGCATGTCAGATACGCTGGAAAATATCACGCATTGATGTCTTTACGTAGGCTTTGATTTTGGTGCGCACACCACTGCAAATGATTCAGGAAGCATCCTTTGGAAGCCTGAATGTGTGTGAAGGTCGACAGAAGACATAAAACCTATGACTGTCCTCAATACCACTTCAGCAAAACAGAGAGTGAGAGTACGAACAAGACTGAGTTGGATGAGTATGTATCTGCATGGAAGTCAGAGACTTGTTCCCAAACGATCTGTGGAAGCACGTACCCAACCGAGAGTGATTAGCTTTCGCTGCTCGGTGATCTGCAAAACAAGCTCTTCTTCGTCCATAGTGCACGTGTCGCTGGTGGAGTGTTGTTTCGGTATCAACAATACCGAAACAACGTACTTTCCCTTTACTTCCTTGCCCAACAGAAGCCCACAGGTCTCCTTATTCCGCTCAGTGTTAACCCTGGCGATGGAGAGGAATCTGGACAGGCAGTCCCGAGGCATTTTAACCGACCTCAGCTCAACAACCTGAGTATCGGTGGAGGCAACGCGTACAATTCGCGATGAGCTGGGTAACGGAGGCGGAGGAGGTACGTAAGGTAACTGAGGACGGTTTGTTGGTGAGGGACCACGCTGGGTACCTCCAGGACGCACGTCTCGCGTGACATCAGCGACAGGCATGCCTGGGAGGTATTGAGGGGCAGGAGAAGCGGAAGGCTTCGGAAGAATATTTGCATATAGGTTGGACGAAGGGTTTGTCTCCAGCAACAGAGATGAAGATGCTGGTGGTTCGTTAGGGTGTGCAAACATAGATCGGAGCGATGGCGTATAGCCCTGCTTTAGTTGATGCTGCGACATGAGCGTCGGGTACTGAACTTGTCCAAGATCGGGCGGTGCAGGAGACGTTGTGGTCATAGGAGTAGGGTAAGACACTCTGTGACAAGAGATATTAGGGCATAAGTGGCTGGATATGTGCATGTAACTCACCCAACGTTAACGTTAGCGGTCTTCGCTGGTGTACGATCAACGAATTTACCCCGCCGCCCGTCATCACTCCGTTCATCGGTATCGGTATCATCCTCGTATTTCATAGGACTCTCGACAGGGTGAATAGTCGGTCCACTGAAGCCAGAGCGGTTCTGAGATGAACTTCCTGGACGCGATGGCTGAGGAGTCGTTGTGCGGTATATTGAGGAATTATCAGGAAAGTTGCCTCTTGGCGGTGCCTCGGGCTCTTGTGAACGTCGATACAAAAGGTCTGAGCTAGAGTTCGTCGCGGCAATATCGCGCCTTGTAGCCCTGGCCGCAGCTTCAGACTCTTGTTGTCTTCGAAGTATACCTTCTTGCTCTTCACGTCTCCTTTCCATCTGCCTCCTTCGTTTCTCATCCTCCTTCCGTTCCTCATCCGAATAGGCATAACCTCGCCTGGCTGCTGCCCGCTCGTATTCAGCTGCCTCCTTCGCCTCGAGGCGCTTCGCTTCATCGAGCTCGCGCTGCCTCACCTCTTGTGACTGTCGTGCCCATGCCGCTTCCTCCTGCACTCTACGTTCACGATCTTCTGCTTGCCTGCGTGCAGTGTCCGCCATGCGCCATTCCACCTCCCGCTGCATCGCCTCCTGTGCCTGAGCAGAGCGTTCTTCATCTCGTCTACGCCTGGCGATCTCCTCCCGCGTCAGAATTTCTGGAGGTGGTGGCCGAGTTGGTGCATTCGGCGAGTTACCGCTCGCTATCCAGCTTTCATACCGATCTACAAGTATGGGCTTCAGCTCGCTCAAACTATCCAAGATCTCTTGTCCGTTCTACGCCGGGGAAGATCGATCGGGGGAGGTTGAGTGTCAAAGTGCAGATGTTTTACGTTGGAGAGAAACACTCACGAGGCCTAGGTTTGAACGCTGCGTAGAACTTAACAGCGCCTGGTACTCTCTGTGTCTTGGGAGCTTTTCGAGAACCAGGGTCGCGGCGCGTGCGTATTCAATGAAAGCAAGCTCATAATCTTCGGCCTGGACGTACGCGTTCCCGACTTTACGTGCCTTCTCTGCGGTACGCAACCAATGTTTCAGTGGCTTGCTAGGATCCCACAAGCCTTCGTTTGCTTCCGCTGCTAATTCAGCGATTGACCGTGGGCGGTACTGATCTTGATGCGACGAGTTTTGAGCCGCAGTGCGAGAACTCGAAGCACTCATTATGTGGTCTGTAGTTGGAGACTGACGTGGTCAGGGTGTGAGGTTGTGAGACAAGGACGAGCTTTGCGTGCTACGCACCGCCGCTTCAACCGTTCCCCAACTGTTATGGTAGCTGCGGCAACCTCGGTTGTTTCGGAAACCAGATTTCGAGATGGCTAGCTGTTCAAGTTCGCTCACGCTGTAGACAATGTTCCGCGGGTCAAAGAGCTACGCAGACAAGAGCAGAGTATCATACTCGTCGCCGTCCCAGACGAGCTCGAGTTTAGCGTACCTTCATAGTCAGACGACCCAATCAGGAAACGTCACGACTTTGTGACGTCGGTGACGCTGTGCTGCGGGTTCGGTTCAGATTGACTTGCACGGTTTAGAGCCGGACCAA
The DNA here is from genome assembly GCA_022592445.1 of Cytidiella melzeri. NCBI lineage: Eukaryota > Fungi > Basidiomycota > Agaricomycetes > Polyporales > Irpicaceae > Cytidiella > Cytidiella melzeri. The sequence continues at coordinate 103,646 of JABYQR010000009.1, read as the reverse complement.
TGTGACGAGCCAGCGAGCAACTGCACTGTCACCTCTTACTGTCGATACAACTCTCCTCCTCCTTTTGCCACTCGTATGAGCTATTGATCACCGAGATTTCCCTTGGGCTGTCGACTTCCCCCTTTTTCTCCGACACTCTGGAGCTGTAACAATGCTCGAAGCCATCCCCGGCTCGAAGAGGGGGCTATTCTTCATAATCGCAGTATCCGCCGTCTTCATGCAAGCAGGGCTATGGTCCGCACGACGAACAGCCCAACAAACCTTCCCCGACAACTCCCTGATACCGAAAGCACCGTCAATTATGTCTCTTGTCAAAGGAAGCACAAGGCCAACCCTCAAGGAGCACCCTATCCCAAAGTTGATGGCAGACGCAGAAACCAAGTTTCGCAACCTCCTCTCACGCCAGAGCAAAACGTTACCTCAGGCAGTCGCAGAGTACAAACAAAGATTTGGTCGAGACCCGCCCAAAGGCTTTGATGACTGGTGGAAATTCATTCAGGATAACGGCGTTCTCATGGTAGACGAGTACAACGCTATTGCGGAGGACCTGGAACCGTTCTGGGATTTGGACCCCTCTGAGTTTAGGCTACGGGCATCTCTGGTGCGTAAACCATGCTCTAGTGTGTTGTGCGTGGATTGAAGCTTTAGGCGAATTCAGGCCGGCCATCTACCCTCTGTTGAGGTAGTCAAAGTGCGCGATGGGGAAAGCAAAGCTGTGAACATCAAAGATGGCTTTGACAGTATAGAAGGCGTCAGCGCGCGTGCAAAGGGCTTCGCGCTTATGATTGAGAAGTTCGTGGACAGAGTGCGTATTCATATGCGATGTGAGAGCCTTTCCATCTAACTGCAGGATTGCAGCTACCAGACATGGACTTTCCAATAAACGCAATGGCAGAAGGGCGCATACTTGTTCCTTGGGAGCACAGAAGATACTCAAACCTTACTGAAGGTATGTGTAAGAGGTCCAGACTCTCGTCAATGATTCTTACGGGACCCCTTAGGTGCCGTCGCGGCGCAATTGAGTGGCCAGTACCCCCCAGATTGGCGCGGTGAGGGCAACGTCTGGGAAGCATTCCGTCGTACATGTGAGCCTGGGTCGCCGGCTCGAAGGCTATTCACCTCCACTCGTGCCTCCTCCCATGGACAGCAGTCTCGACTGAGCCAGCTCACCGCGCAGAGCGACGAGTTCTCTTTTGCGCCAGACTTGCAGGGCAACTACTCTTTTTGTCACAACCCCTGGGCACATTACAATCAAGGACACTTCTTTTCTGACTGGCGCACAATCCCTGTGCTATTCCCCGTGTTTTCTCCTGCAAAAGCACCAGGTTATTTGGATATTCGAGTTCCAAGTCATTACTACCACGGCCAGACCAGACGTTATACGTACGGCTGGGACTCGGTCAACCTGGAACTTCGTCCGGTGGATCATATGGAGACTCCATGGGAGCAGAAAAAAGATCTGATCTTCTGGAGAGGTGCATCGACCGGCGGAGGGAGCTCGCCTCCTGGGTTTGCTGGGCAGTATCAGCGTCATCGGTGAGCAATCTGAGTGAGTTCGTACCCTGTCATTCCACTCAAGCCGCTTGGTGAGCAGCTTGGTGCGAATGGGAAGCGACAACAGTGGAATTAACCGTACGATATTGTTTGCAGACCCTCCGGGGTCAAGCACATACGTCTACCAGGAAGTGCCAGTTGCCAAGCTGAATGAAGAGATTATGGACGTGGCGTTCGTGAAACTTGTGGACACCTTCAATTTCCCTGGTGGCCTGCGAGCCTTGGTCAATGACCACCGCTTCGATGAGCACGGCGTCAACCTGGGCGATCACTGGAAGCACAAATATCTTGTTGACGTCGACGGGATGGGTTATTCGGGTCGCTTCTTCTCGTTCCTTGAGTCCGACAGCGCTGTGGTGAAGGCGAGCGTGTACCGCGAGTTCTTTGGAGAGTGGATACAACCCTGGTTTGTGTGGCGTCGTTCGAAACGTGTTTGCCATTTTTCTGACTGCTGCGGCCGTTTCGCCAGGTTGCATTACATCCCGCTTTCGGCATCATACCAAGAAATTTACAATATTCACGCATTTTTCTCTGGTGCCACAACTTCTACCCTCAAAGCTGCGAATTCGACGGCGGTGCGACAACCTGCTCGGCAACGGAGGCCTGTAGACGGTGACAGACGTTTGAGACGTATTGCTCGAGCCGGAAAGCAGTGGAAACGGACCCTCGGGAGAAGAGTGGACATGGAAGGTATGGGTCGCAGAGTTCTGTCATGACGTGATAATTGACTTCGTGTGAATGGCTACCAGCCTATGTTTATAGGTTGTGCTTGGAATACGCAAGATTGTGGTCGGATGACAGAGACTCCATGAACTTTACCCTCTAAAACCTGGGGCCTTTGTTAATGCTTTTCGGAACTTTTGGGCCTTGCTAGAGCATTGTATCGTTATTATCCTTTGAACATAAACATCTAATTGTTCGGACGGATGTTGGACGACGTACGATCGAGGTGTTGAAATGGGCGCTTGGTGGTGATCCAGTTGCAGATGAATGATGTCCTTTTGACCAACTACCACGACCTTGACTGCCACTCGTCTCAACCCTCATGCACGTTTTAAATGCACATTGAACATCTAAGCGTGCCGGTACACCGCAGCGATATACTTTATGCAGCACTGCCAGTCGTGTAGGACCTGTGACCACCGTGCATGACCACGGCGAGACGGTAATTGCACTATAGAACAGGCGGACGGCACGATTGAAACCCTTCGCAGTATTCACAGAACGGTGTCCGGGAGATACCTATCATCTTTTAGTCGCTTCACTGAGCTCAGCCAACCTACCACGTTGCACACTCGTGGCTGATGGAAGCTGTTGAGCATCGTTCCAAACATGTCTCGGTTCAACAATCTCAATGGGTGCGTAATGCTCTGAGTCCATCCTGTCCGACGCCATCAGCCACTGTTGCTAATGTGCTTCGAGCTATCTTCCAGGTTCTCACCAAACGATCTCCTCTCGCGCCATCGAGTTATCAAGGACCCACAGTGAGAAGACACCCCGGAAACTGGGTGGGATAAGCCCAGTGAAGTCACGAAGGCTATCGCGGCATGTTGGATGCCATGCCACTATACTCACGTACCCAGCGGCAAATCCAGGATTCCATGTACAAAGGCGGTTTGACGGGGATTCCCGCTAAACACGCTGCATGCGCATGTCCTCGCGAATATCAAGTGGCTTCGATTGGTGGCCCAACGCCGATAGTCGTCATAAGCCTGAGGTCTTTCGCCCTTTGATCTGGTCCTGTTCCCTTGCCCTTCTTCACTTTCCAGCCTCTTGTCTCTCTCTCTCTCTCTACAGATACCCCTTATGCCGACCGCCACCACAATGCAGTTTTCACCGACGATGTCTGTCGCGTCAGCGGCCTCGTCCTCGTCGACGTCCTCTTCCTCGTCCAGTCGGAACACAGAAAGACTTCCATTCCCCCGGAATTTGTCCGACTTTGAGGTTGAGCACTCGCCCACAAAGACCTTGTCACCAAAGCTGCGGCGACGGAGACAATCATCAGACTATGACTCTGAAGCCAAGTTTCGTGCCAGCGTTGCCATGCTTATCGCTGCAAAAGCCCGCCCATTTTGTGCGGCGGGGCGGATACCAGTCGATCCGACAAGTCTCATCCTTTTCTTCAGGTCAAAAGTGAGTGTACTGGCTTTGTGGGTTTCGCGTAGCTCATTGACGGATTCGCAGAGTGGCATCGCACACTCGGTGGATTTCCCTATCGACACAGACCACGATATGCCGCCCTCCTTGGAAGTGCTTATCGGCGCGTGCAGGCCACATTCACCCTCAGGCCTCGAGGATTTCTCTGAGCACGAGTCGCTCTTCTATCCCCCTCACCTACCCCTCACCGCTACACTCGAGATTGCGAATCACCCTATACTGGAATCTATCCGAAATACTCTGTTCCCTGCGTTGCCCACCGGCCACTATCTTATGGCAGTCCGAGATAAGCTTCAGATATGGCTGACAGGGAGTGGGATGAGGGTACAGCCCCGTCCAGCCGATATGCGGGTGGCCACCCTAATGGTCACTCTACCTGTTCGATTCAAGGGAGGCGATCTGGTGGTTCGCAACGCTGACGGGAGCGAAGAAAAGTATCACGGTCGCGGCGGGAAGCCTGGGGACATGGAGTGGACAGCTTTTATGGCTGACTGCGACCATGAAATCGACCCGGTAACAAGGGGGTGCAGAATCACCATCTCGTATGCTGTGCACGTAAAGACGTTCGGTCCTGCAGCTATTCAGCCAGACCCTCTCATTACCCCAAGCGACATGTTTCTGGACTTGCTATCGCCGGTGCTCAACATGTCACGCGGCAGCCGCATTGCATTTCACCTCACGAGCGAGTACGGCATCAGTCCCGCAGATGCCTTGGCAGAGTCGTTGGTTCCTCATGTGAGTCTAGACATTTCTGACTCGAGTAGTTCGGCAACAACTTACGTTTTGTGATGTCGTGCAGCTGAAGGGCGGCGATTCGATCTTATATCACGCATTAAAGCTATACAAGCTTGAGCCAGAGCTTCGATGGAGCGCAGGCGCATACATTTGGCCGTTGGACCAGACCGTCGACTTCAACGTGGAGATCGTGGATAGCCCAATAGTCGTCAATGCACGCAATTCGATTCACGGTGGTATCATGGCACGTACGAGCTCGCCTCTACGAAAAGGAACAACCATTCCTGATCCAGACGGCTCGACTGAGGACCTGCGCACAAAGGTTGAACGAAGCGGTGCGATTCCGATTGCAGCTGCCGATATCACTGTTCTCTCCACCGCAACGTCTCCGGGAGGCGTCGGTAAGGAGCGCGTGCCATTCGTGCATGCCGGCGAGCTGGAGAAGCTGGTTGTAAATGTGCTGCTTGTTGTCTACGTTCCCTGAAATCCTTCTCTCGCCCTACATTTTTACTCTGCTCTTGGGGTGTTCGGTGTTGTCGCTTATGTCTGTCGTTGTATTCGTACTTGTACTAGTAGTATAGTTATGCACTGTAGCACACGTTTTCGTCGTCGCTTTATCGCATCCTTACTCGCACATTATTACTGGCTTTGCATATAATTCTATCCTATCTTTGCTCTCATATTTACTTGAGATGACTGTGCGCTTGCTCTGACCAATCACATCACCCCCGTTAGCTCCCCGGCAGGCTCCGTCTCCGCCTGAAAGCGTGTCAAGCGCTTAACCACGGTTCGGTGGTCATCGAAAGCGACGACGACGAGGAGAACGACATTACCGCCCCCGGCGTGCTTTGATACGCTGACCTCTCTGTGCACACTAGACTATAATTTATACCGCCGACTCTCGCAATGCTCAGGCTGGTATCCTCGGCGTCCAGGCCTGCGTCGACGGGTATACTCGGGGTTGTCGCCCCCTCCACTTCACCCTTCCAAGGTGAGGCATCATATACGTCGGTATCGTGAGTTCATGGGCTGAGTGCATTTGCCTAGGTCGCAGGACATTTGCATCAACTTCCTCGCGACAAGCAGACATTACTTTGACGGTGGACGGGAAGGAGGTCACAGTGCCGCAGGGTATGAGGAATTGGTGTCGGACGGCTGGAGTTTTGCTGAGACAAGGTTGGCTTCGTTAGGTTCTGCATTGATTCAAGCATGTGAGGCTGCTGGTGCGACGATACCACGGTACGCACAGAACGTTCTTAGTGTTGATATTTCCGGCTCACCAATTTTCTTCATGAAGCTTTTGTTACCATGACCGGTGCGTACACCCCTGCACAAGTCTATATCCACGTCTGTACTTAACTTCATGTCCTTCCAAGACTTGCAATTGCCGGAAACTGCCGGTGCGTCCCACCCGTACAACGTTGGAGTACGCGTCGTTTGCTCATTCATATCACACAGTATGTGCCTAGTAGAAGTTGAACGCTCTCCAAAACCTATAGCTTCCTGGTAAGCGTTCTCCGACAGCCGAACAGACATTCAAGATTCTTATACAACCTACAGTGCCATGCCTGCGATGCCTGGAGCGAAGGTATGGACAAACACACCTCTAGTTCATGAGGCTCGGTACGTTTAGTAAACTCTTTATGAACTCAACAGCTGAGACTTCATTAGTGAGGGTGTCATGGAATTTCTACTTTCCAATCATCCGCTAGATTGTCCTATCTGTGATCAGGGTGGTGAATGTGACCTGCAAGATCAGTCTATGCGTTACGGCTCTGATCGCACACGGTTCCATGAAATTGCTGGCAAGCGTGCAGTGGAGAACAAGGATCTTGGACCTCTCGTCAAGACTTCCATGAACCGTTGCATTCAATGTACTCGGTGTGTGCGTTTTGCCAACGAGGTGGCTGGTGTAGAGGAACTTGGTACGACGGGCCGTGGAAACGACATGCAGATCGGGATGTATGTTGAGAAAACCATGGATTCCGAGCTTTCCGGGAATGTCGTCGACTTATGCCCAGTGGGTGCTCTCACCAGCAAACCGTACGCATTCCATGCTCGTCCTTGGGAACTCAAGCACACCGACTCTGTTGATGTTACGGATGCTGTCGGCTCGAATATTCGCGTAGACTCACGAGGTGTCCAAGTTATGCGAGTGCAACCACGGCCTAACGACGATGTCAACGAGGAGTGGATCAGCGATAAAACCCGTTACTCTTACGATGGTCTCAGATTCCAACGTCTCACTACTCCACTTGTTAAGAAGGGTGATAGATTTGTTTCCGCCTCATGGGAAGAAGCTCTGTCAGCCGTATCGGAAGGGTTGGCACGGACAGGCGCTATTGGAGACGAAATCCAGGCCGTTGCTGGCGCTCTCGCGGACACCGAGTCCCTGGTGGCTCTCAAGGACTTGGTCAATCGTCTCGGCTCTGATAACCTCGTAACGGACTCTGTTGGTGGGCACGCCGCTCCGGTGCATGCCGTCGATGCTCGTTCAAATTACCTGTTCAACTCTACCCTACCCGGTGTTGAGAAGGCCGATGTTATTCTCCTTGTTGGTACCAACCCACGACATGAGGCAGCCGTCATGAACTCGCGTATCCGCAAGAGCTGGTTGCACACTGGTTTGGAGGTTGGTCTGATCGGGGAACGTGTTGATACCACATACGGCTACGACTACCTTGGTGCGGACGCCAAGGCTGTTGCGGACTTTGTCGCAGGGAAGGGTGCGTTTGCGGAGAAGTTCAAGACTGCCAAATTCCCTCTCATCATCGTCGGAAGTGCTTTGGCTGAGCATCCCGACGGCGCCGCTGTCTACAATGCCCTTGCAAAGTTCGTTGAGCAGAACAAGAGCAGACTTGTTACTCCGGAATGGAATGGCTTCAGTGTCCTCCAACGTGTGAGTACGTTGCTCCTAAGCACGGCACGCAACTCTGACGCGTTTTGCAAAGGCTGCATCGCGAGCAGCGGCCTACGATGTTGGCTTCGTTCCGTCGAAGAAAGCATCGACAACGAAGCCGAAGTTCATCTACTTGTTGAATGCTGACGAAATTGACCCCAAGTCAATACCTCAGGATGCCTTTGTTGTCTACCAAGGCCATCATGGTGACTTGGGTGCATCATTAGCTGATGTGTGCTTGCCAGCAGCAGCATTCACTGAGAAGTCAACAACATGGGTGAACACTGAAGGTCGATCACAGCTCGGTCGCGCTGCGGTTCCTCCTCCTGGTGCCTCACGAGAAGATTGGAAGATCATCCGGTAAGTTTGTTCCATGATGCACATTGCTGCTTACCCATTAAAGCCAACAGCGCACTTTCTGAAATTGTCGGTTCACCACTACCGTATGATGATGTCCTGAGTCTTCGGGATCGAATGTGGGAGATCTCACCAACTTTGATTCGATACGACACTACAGAGCCAACGTCGATCGAGACTGTTGTCGCTGGCCTCAGGGCTTTGATTGCTGGGACAGCAAGCGCGAAGGTCTCGGGTGCTCCGTTCAAGAAGCCCATAGAAAATTTCTATCAGACAGACCCCATATCGAGAGCGTAAGTCCATCGCTCCTACTTACTTTTGTTATTCTTTATCGTCCTTACGTATCGTTTATAGGTCTGTCACGATGGCGCAATGTACCCGTGCGTTCACAAAGGGCGAGAGCTACGGCTTCAGCGAGCTCTCAAGTACATCTCAGGCTTCTTACGCATGATGAAAGTATATATGATAGGGAACTGCAATGCTATTCGATCTCTTTTCCTCATTTCCGTAAACAACACTGAGTATACAACGTTTAAAAAGAAAAAGCTGAACACCAAACACGCGCCTCGACCCCGCTTTGCTGCCATGTCAAGGACAACGCTCACTGACTGTAGTTCTTGATGCCACTGAAGTTGTTGATGGGTCCGGCTGTTCCACCCGTGACGGTGAGTGCCGACCAGTCCCAAGTACCTGACGATCAAGAACGTTGTCTGTGCATTTCAGAAGAAGTGGAGTCAACTGACCTGTGCAGGAACCCTTGCCGCAGTTCACGGCAACACGGTCGGCGCCGCTGGCTACCGCGAAGGTGTTTTCAGCACCGACAAAGTTGATGTCCTAAAAAGCCCGTATATCATTCGGTTTAGGTACGAATAATGAGAGTTTGGCGTACGTACAGATATAATGACGCCCGTTCCAGGGGTGCCAAGCGTGTCGGGGTAGCTCTGGTCGATGAGGACACCGAACTGACGGAGTCCGGTAGCGGTGTTGCCTGAGTATGTCACGTTGGTCACTGAAGCGCTTGTTGCGTCCGAGTCTGTCTTGATACGGATAGCTTGGTCGCTGCGTCCACATAAGCAGAGTAGGTGAAGAAAGGATAAGTTCGTCAGCGTCTGAAGCACGGAGGAGCAAGGAGGAAAAAAACACGAACTTGTTCGTGATGGTGTTATCCTGGATTATGACGCCAGAAACGACGGCGTCGCTCGTGATGGAGCCGATGGAGATACCGTGTCCACCGGTGCAGCTGTTGCGCTGGAAGACAATGTTGCTGCCCTTGTTGATAGCGAGGCAATCATCTTGATTGTGTACCGTGCTTTCGAAATCAACGAAAGAAGGGTGAGAATATACAGTAGGCAGTATTGGGGGTGGAGTTCACCTGTCCTCGATGATGAGGTCCGTCGAGCTGACGTCGAACCCGTCAGTGTTGTGTCCTGCAGCCGCGCCGTCGCTCTTCGAGTTGGGGGCGTCGCCGGCGGCTGCAAATCAACAACTAGATGAGAGGAGTGTTCTCAGCGTGCATTAAATGAAGTCCTCGTACAGTTGTCAATCGTTAGCTGCGACATTGTGAGGGCGGCTGTGTTGCCGATGCTGTACACGCGCACGGGCGAGTTGAGGACTTTGACGTTCTAAGACATGACGTAAGAAAGGGAATTGACGAGGGGCTGCTGAAGTCCGGTTAGCTTACGGTGAACAGGCCAGACATCTTAATCCTGCAGGGTAAGTGAGTTGAGCAGTGTTTTTGTGATACAATTTATGTGCTTCTGCATACTTCATCATCGGATTGGGCTTTGTGACACCGCCATTTCCGCCTTGACCATCCTAGGGTGTGTTAGAAGGGTTTGTCAATTTTGTGAGAGGACATGGCAAGCATACCCAGTAGAAAGCACCGTTACCATTGAACGTGTGCCCATTACCGTTAACTAGTTTGGTCAATGACACGCCTCAGAAGCTATGCAACCAGGAGGTACGACGGTGATCCTCACAGTTGATGTTAGTTCCGCTAATATTGACAGGATATTCAGTATGTGCGTGTGGAGGAGAAAGTCATAAAAGTCACCTGACTTGAAAAAGAGGGCCGGCCCAGTTCTGCTCGCCGAAGGTCACGTCGCCGTCTACCACGAACACACAAAACAAGAAAGGATTCGTGAGAGTCACACTTCTCGTTGTGTTATAAAAAGAACGGAGTCACGAATGACGTACTCATGGTTACCGTCGTCCCAGTCGCAAGGGAGAGGGTGAACTCCTCGCCGGCGGGGACTGTAAAGGCATTGATCACGACTGTCGTGCATTTGACGGCGGCCGCGACGTCGTCCAAGGAGGCGATGGTGCCCGTACAGGCTGCGGCATCGGCATCGACCGTCGGCGTCGGACTGGCCATGGCCGCCACAGAGAGCGCAAGAATGACAGATGCGAGGGAAAGCATGATAATTTCTGGTCGTTGAACGGTTGGGGAGGTTGCTGTAGAGTGCAGAAAGACTTAACCCAAGGAGTGTTCTCTTTGGCTGCAGAATCCAAAGCGAACTTGCAGACTATTTATACAGTGTGTTCCCAATCAGTCTTTGCAAATACCCCTTATGCCACCCTTCCCTGCTTGAAACAAGGAGGCTCCATGACATATGGAATCTGATGGCGTTCCACCCGAGGGCTTTGCCTGTGACCAGAGGTCGACACCACGGGTAGATCGAGCGTAAATTCGAGGATACGCCTATAATTATCCCAGCCCGGGCCGCCAAATGACCCATGCCGGTCCAATGTTGTATGGGAAACGGACGTGTGCAATGCGGGGCAGCGATGAAGCATCAACGGGACAGACAAAGCGGACAGTTAGCAGGGAAGAAGAACACAGAACATACCAGAGCACACGTACCAGGTAACGCCGTTGAAGGTTTGCAGCCGGGAGGGTCAAATGGCAAGCAGTAGATCATCTTCGCATGATCATGGGTACATGGCCAGTTTCCAGAGCAGACACGCACCAGCACTAACACGTGTACCAGCAGTGGAAGAGCCTTCCCGTAAATTTTAGGCTCATGCATGGCAAATGCCGGCCTAGCGAATGACTGTACCCTGGACGGACGAGGGGGTGAGAGATGTTCGCTCGATTGCGTACATAGCACGAGATAAACATACTCACGGGCGGGTGCAGTGTTCAGATTTCGAACAAGAAGCTAGACACCGTGACGTGGATTGACTGGTTCCGACAATAGCAGAGTTCAACATCGGGCTTGTGGAGGTCACAAGCATGTTATGTTCGAAAGCGGCTGGCCACGGTCCGTGAGAGGTCCGCTGGAGACACAACCTTTACGCCCTACTGAATGAGGGGGACATGTTGCAGTTGTCCGATATTACAGGTTTGTTGTGCGTCGCTCAGCAGGTCAGAATCCCAAGCATTTGTAGCTTTCCGACGTCCGAGCGATCGCTGCTTCTAAATAGTACGCGTAGCCCAGTCTCAACGTAAGTATTCCCGCCTTAACTTAGCATGATTGGGATACCACTGCAAACGGTAGTAACCGGAGTCTTCCGAGCCCGCGCCACAAAGTTGATTCATCCCTTGTTCATCCACTGTCTTCTTTACCGCCTTAGTTCGTCGAGACAGGGTTATCTTCGAGATCGCTAGAGACATCGAGGTTATTCAGCTGAACAGGTCATGATGAGCAATCGTCTCTGGTGTGAGCAACACATAATGTCAGCGCATGCAACAACTGTGGCGCCATGCGTTCACCTCGAGCTGTGGTGGGACGCGAAGCAATCATCATCCTCGACGTAAAATGGTTACCCAAGCTTTTGGGCAGGCGAAGTCTCCGTAGGCGTGCGAGGATAACAATACTCATGACCTCTCAACACAGCCGCCACAAAAGGCATCAGCGAATAGGTCCCTACTGCATTGAGACAAATGCAACTCACGTTGATTGCAAATCTACATAGATGTCAATGTTGCACCGACAATGTGAATAGTACGTGCTGAAGCTGTTCAGCAAGAACGCGTTCGTACTGCGAAAAGGACATGACGATGACGAGTGTCTTCAGGAAGGAGATACATACCTGCGGCCAACGGAAACGGGTCGGTCAGGCCATCGAAGGGATAGATGACACTGAAAAGATAGTTAAAGCACGGCTTAATGATGGGGTTTGTGATGGTGAAATCCTAGTGTGGAAGAGACAGACGTACACGTCACGCACGACGCCGGCGTCGACGAGAGTCTTGCGATCGTCGTCCTTGAGTTCCTCGCAGCATACACCAGATCTTCCTGGGACATGCCCGCCCCACTTCACTGGCAAGGGAGCATGCAGCGTTGCAAGCGCATTCGCTTAGCAACCGAACGGAGGGCCTCTTACCCGGTGAGCTCGTGCGCAGGGCTGGACCGTCACCGTCTCGTCCCATACAGCATCGTGTGATCGTGCCTACATACACAGTGCAAAATTCAGCCGTTGAAGAGACTCCTCCTATACAAACACAAGCTCTTACACCGAGAACGCAGGCAAAGGACATTGCGTGTTTCGGATAAAAACTTACCTCTAGACTCAGAGAAACAACTCTCCATTGCAAGATATCGCTTGGTTGACAGTGTTCCCAAGCTCATTCCTATGAGGATTGTGCCTCTGCACTAGTAATGGCCCGCGTGCTTCTTGTATATGTCCCGGACAATTTATCCTCTCGCGGTAACGGCTGCAGAGCGTTCGCATACAGCGGCAGCAAGTACGTTCGGGAAGCAAATAGCCGCAACTAGGCTCTTCACTCCTCGAGCATCGGAGGGGGGTGCTCGGTATCGTTCCTGATGAAAAGCTCATGATAATCGGTCGATGAGCTCAATGGGGAGAATGTGTCCTGGGAGATCCATCAATTGCTGCGACGAATGCATCCTCACCAATTATGAGACCCCTGAAGACATCATAGTGTGCGATGGAAAACTCGGAGCTCGAGGGCGCCGTTCAGTCGCGCTTGCTTCAGGAGAAGTTGTCTCAAAACGGTGCCCACTCTTTTGAGCCGCACGAATCCGTTCTCTAGATATGTCCTGCCACGTGCATGAGTGTTTTCTTTATGTGCGCAAGAGACAGCAGGGCCCTGGGTAGTCCTCACGTCAGTATATACCCAAATGTTCACTGACCTTATGCTGTACATCATGATGCATTTGAATTTGTTCCAGAAAGGCACAAGAACTTCGCCTGCATATTCCTACAACTTCTAATCGTACCAGCACGGTGTCTGTGAGGAGTGAGAAGCCAGAGGGTGGACATGGTGGTGGTCGCGAACGAGGGAGTTGTGGTCGACCAATTCAGGCTGCCAAGCGCCAAACTGCGTTCACTACGAGGAACAGCACGAACGAGACGGTACTAGACTGAACGTAGAGGAGCTTGCTCGATGGACGTGGTTGCAGTAAACAGTGGCATTTGCGGGTTTTCATGTGGCGCAGTGCAAGAAAAAGCGGAGGAAGCCATCAACTTGACGATGTTTCTTAATGTGCGTGGTTAATAGTTACTCTAGCTTACTCGTGCTGATTCAAACCCACCAACATGCAGGTTGTACGATATGAGTTCCTCTAAAGTCTCGAGGCTCTGTTACCATGATGTTCTTCTGGCTCGCGTTGAGCTCACCAAAACTGCTAAAGCTGGGTGAAGACGCCATGGACAGGACAACACTAAGGTCTCTCGCTCGTCGGTCATACGAAGTTGTGACAGTCATACTCAGTTACATCGCCGCCCTGCTCACCCGGGAACGGCGGCAGCAACGCCAATTCCCGCTCTGGCGGCGGAGACGCAGTCTCGACTGGTCTCCGCATTGTCTATGTCTTCATCATCCTCACAAGTACTTGGTCGATGCGCTCTTCCCCATCCTCACACCTGCAACGCCTACGAGATGGATGGTTCCCCCCGCGTTTTTTACTAGCACATTAATTCGGTAGGGGTGACATAGTAAAACCTTAGTGATTTGGCCAAATCATGATGGTGGACAGTAATCTTGCACATCGCGACTGCGTTTATTCATTTTCTAGATCCCGCCTTGCCTCGCATTCGAGTGGTAGACTCATGTACGTCCCACATCTATTAACTGTCTGATATCACACTAGTCACGAATACATGTGTAGGCATTTGCACTCGATATCGTCATCTTCATCATTCTCATCCAGAGCTAGTTGGCCTCACTTGGATACGGCCAAGCTCGCCTCGATCGGAATGTTCCACCACCTCAGCTGCATGGCCATCACAATCAGACCGGCGCGGCGCACACTGCTCACGAGAGTATTCACGGTGATGCCAACGGTAACAGGAACGTCATGTCCGAGAGCGGCGCATTCTACAACACCCACGGGGAGAAAGCTGCTCATGACGTGAAATAGCAAAATGGGGCGGAATGTAGTGTACTGAGCTCGATGCCATTCAGCGTTGTCAATTTGGCTTTTCTTTGGAGAGGGCCATGTTGTCGAACTGGTGCACGCGTTGATTCGTACATTGGCGGGGGCTGTTATTGTGGCTCTGATTGGGGGTTGCGCATGAGGAGAGCGCGCGAAGGCCGAGAGACTGAGAGCCTTTCTTGGCACGTCGCATACGTAGTACCTGGTACACGACGCGATGTTTCGTCGTGCAAGCTCTTTCAACCCTGCATTGTCTGCCAAACATGTCTACTTCGGCGTTGCTTATGAGAATGGAGATGCAGCTATACTCAATACTTTCGATCCAGATCCAGCTGCCTCACCGAGGACGCCACTGGCAACGGCAGCGTCATAGCCTGTACGGCGGCGAGTCACGGAATGGACTGCTTATAATAATTATGACTCCATGGTCCTTTGAGGCCTGAAACCCGGACAATTTGCCTTTGTCTTTCGGCCTCGTGTTCCGGCGGGCGGTGTGGCCAACTGCCTTATCCGGACAGATCAGCCGGCCCGATTAGAATCTGACCCAACCAACTTCCCAAATAGGCAGTCGCTCTGACCTTGAACTGGAACCATCACCGCCGAATGGTCAACACAGCTTTGGCCGGTATATAACACGGGAAAACTACTCGTGAGTCTTTCTTCCTCCTACTACCATCTTCTTCGTCAACATGCCCGCCCCCAAAGCTCCCTACACTCCTCACAAATCTCGCATTGCAGGCTATCAGACATACCGTCAGAACATCCCCGACCTCATACCCTTGCGCGGCGAATACGGCATAGACATGGATGGGCACTGGTTTGGCCCCTGCAGCATCTCCGAATTCTTGGAGGTGCTCATGCCCATCTCAACAAAAGACCTTCGCAAGAAACCCAAGCGCGCCAAGTTTGTTCGTGCTCCTCTGAGCTGGCTTGAAAAGCATATCTGCAATGCGTTCGTGAGTGTAACTTTGGTGCAAGCTGAAATACAGTCACTGACCACAATCTTTTGGGCTGTTATGGTCATCCGCAGAACGAGCAAGTCAGGAAATTCAAGCTCTCTCCGAACTTCCCATTCTTCGTTTCTGCAGACTCGACGGAAAAGGGTGTAGACGTTCTGTATCGTCCGGATGGAGGCTTCAAAGAGTACGAACGTTCCGGTGCCGTGACTGACAACATTGACAACACCGAGTTCTTCGACTGGTGTAACAGCGGTCTACTGGTCGAGTTTAAGAGACGGACAGAGATGGACCCGTTTCGTACGCTAGAAGAAATAGAGAAGGCTGCTGAACAGCGCGAAGATGCCGACAAGAACAAGCCTGTGGCGTTCGAGAAGTGCATCGATGACGCCACGAAGATTCGCGGTCAGCTGGCTATGTACGCGATGGAGGTGTTCGCCCACCAGCATCGTCTTCACCTCTTCCAGCTGCTGATCTGCGGTAGTATCGCCCGGTTCTTGTTCTGGGATCACTCGGGGGCGATAGTATCCGACCGCTTCGACTACATCAAAAACCCTGGGCTCTTGGTCGAGTTCCTTTGGCGCTATAACCACATGTCGGCTGCAGCGCGAGGGTTGGATTCTACTGCAACTCGTGCAAATCCTGACGAGGCGAAGATGTTCAAGGCTGCCGTGGAGGAGTTCCTAGCCAACATGAAAAACACCGACCATCCACAACGTGAGCTTCCCAACGCCGCAGAAACGCTCAGCCCACAATACCCCGTACACAAGATCACCGTCAACGATGACACGTCTAAAGAGTCCATGGACATTCTCATCCAACGCCCTTTCTTCCGCTCTCACTCCCCCATCGGCCGCGGTACTCGTGCGTATCTCGCGTACGCCATCAAAGAGCACGAGCTGGTGTTCTTCAAAGACACTTGGCGCGTTGTACACAAGCGTCTCGTCCCGGAGAGACAAGTTTGTGCCGATCTCGAAGCCGCGGAAATCCCGTTTGTCCCCAGCGTGTTGTGCGGAGGAGACGTGACATCGAATGGGGACTACGGAAAAACGCAGTGCCTGACGTGGGCGAAGAAGTTGAAGCATCTCGCGGTCGGGTTCAGCGAGTTACGGGACTTCCAGCACCACAGGTTGGTGCAGCAGCTGGCGTATCCTGTGGAGTGTGCCCCGTGGTCGCAGCAATTTATTGCTGCGTTTCGTGACTGTCTTGAAGGTACGTTCACGCTGACTTTCAAGGGGAGATGAGTGGTTAATCACGTTTGTCACGTAGCAATGGGTTTGGCCATGAAGAAATGTGGTCTCGTGCATCGCGACATTAGCCTCGGGAATGTGATGCTCAACGCGAGCGCACTTGCGAGAGGCGTTCTGGCCGACTGGGATCACTCAGGGAAGTCAGAACTGTCTGAAGGCCAGGTTTATCAGCGTTTCCGCACTGTACGTGTCTACTGCTGTTTTAGTGGCTTTCGTGTTCCTCTTCTGACCATCTTATCACTAGGGTACCTGGCAGTTCATGTCCATCGCCATGCTGAGGGACTCTCAAAGATCTCACGAGCCTCTTGATGACTTTGAGTCCGTGTTCTGGGCCCTTCTCTACGGGGCCCTGCACCGCTTTGACCATACCAGGAACGGCTCTATCCTGATGGACATCTTCGACGAGAAGCGCCCCACCGAGCTTCCAGATGGTACCATTGCGTATATTGGCGGCAGCGGCAAGAGGAACGCGCTCAGCATTATCCATACAGGGATATGCTTCAAAAGTTTCCCGCTGCAAACACTCATATGCAGACTTGCCACGGAATGGGACGATTACTATACAGCACAAACTGCCGCTTCCCGAGCTAGCAACAATACCACTACCGCCGTTATCACCAGTAACGTCCAAGGCCCTGCCATAACCCAACCCGAATCGGTCCCAGCGATGCCTTCCAGACGTACCAACAAGGCAAAGGAAAAGCAGCAATCTGTGGATTCATCGGCAGTCGCCAGCGAGAAATATGAGGCGTTGCGTGCGAAGTTGGGCGATGCACAGTACTGGCTCGATATTTTCGACGACGCCCTAGAGCAAGACGGTTGGATCAAAGACGTCATACCAGACCCATACCCTCGCGGTACTTCGAAGGCGGAAACAAGAGCGCACCAAAAGGCAGCTCATTCCACCTTCGTGTCCGGACAGGAGATAGCCTCTCGCGACGAGGACGATGCTGCGTCGCAAGCATCGCAGGAGGAGCCAGAGCAAGTTCCGCACCCCGAGGACGAGTATAGGAGCAACGAGGGCCGCACCGCCGAATCAGATTTGACAGAGCCGGACGACGTGCCAATGGACGGGACTGGTCACCACGAGCTCACCATGAGCCAGCAGTTCCCACCCCTCGTACCTCATGACGGCGATGATGCGCATTCGCAACGCTCGGGATCCTCGTCTCCTACCAGTGCGAGCGTCCCTGGCATTCCACCCCCGCCACCTATCGCCTTTCCGAGAGTCCCTAGGCTCTTGCCACCGGCGTCTTCGTCCGTGCTCTCAGGTCGGTCGGTGAGGTCGAAGCGAAGCATCGACGATATCGAAGACGATAACGACGACGCAAACCTCCTTGACGGCCAGCCTTCTTCTACTCTTGCGCCACGGCCTACGAAAAAGCCAAGGTCGATTTCGATTACGGCAAACGCTGAGGCGGGTCCCTCGAACTCAAAGTCGACAGAGCCCAAGAAGTCCAAGAAGGCCGCCGCGAAGACTTCCGTCGACAAGACAAAGACGGCCAAGGAGGTCACCCGATCGGGGAAAGCAGTGAAGAAGACAAACGTCCGTAGTGGTGAGCTTGGCGATGGCGGAGTCGTAGCAACCCGTCGTCAAGGATTGCGGTCGGCGGCGGCCGCGCAGCGCAGTACCTCACAGTGAGCATCATGCCGCGTCATCTACGAGATGGAGGAGAGGAGCCTGGTTATCAGTCGTCGTGGACGTTCTCTTTTGGTGGTTGGTTTTCTGATTGGTGTACTTTTGTTGCTCGCGAGCTCAGGTTTCGTAATTTGCAGGATTGTACTTGTGGTATTGATGTACTCCTTGTTCGTGTTGCTAGTGCTAATATACTTCTACTGATGGCTTCAATTGTGGAATTTTGTCGCTGTGGCCAAAACTCGGACTCCCGCGCCACAAGGGAGACACATCCTTGTCTACCCTTATCTTTGCCTACCATCTTACTTTGAGGTCGTCCCATGAGAAGAGATTATTGTAAGGTGCAAAATGTAGAGACAGCTCGTAGTGACAGCATTCAATTATAGGCAGGAGCTAACATATCCTAAAAATCTAATTATGTGCGTGATTCCGATAACAAACGACAAAGCAAAGGCATATCAGTTCATGCAAAAGTCAAACCTTGGGTATTTGTCATCGTATTCACTTCCGTGCCTTGCGAGCCTCTATGCGCCTCTTGATGGACCCAACAATACTCCCCTCGCGGAACCGAAACAGGTATGAAAGGAGAAAGATGCCCATGACCTGAACACAACGTATTAGCAGCCTTGTCATACAGGAGCATCAAAAGCACATGTGACTCACGTTGATGGCGATGAACCCAATGAAGATGCCAATGTTGCGCCAGCGATGAGAGTAGTAGATGCTGAAGTGGTTCGCCAGGAACTCGTTCGTAGTGCGGAAAGGACAGACACCACACTCATTCGTCGCGCTCCCGTCGAGGATGTATCCACCAGCGACACTGATGAACGGTTGCAGATACGCCGAACAGTTCATGCCCGACGGGGGTTTGACCATGACATACTCGATCTGGGCGCAATTGATGTCCATGTTTCCGATAGCAGAGCCGAGGAGACCTTCGATGAGGTACGTGTACGGCGAGACATGGTACATCCACTGCCACCACCCCAGCTGACGGAACGGCTGCAGTACGCCGTTGCTATCACAGAAGTGTCAGAAGATGCTAGCCTGAGGAAGAAACTAAGTCAAAAGACTCACAAGATTAGCACGAAGGAGAACAGGAAACTAAACAATAACGCAGAGATCTGCACGTTCGGCGCCATGGACGCAATCGCCTGCCCAACAGTGGTGTAATACAGCGGGAACAGCACACCGAGGACGAGGTACACATAGCCCGCACGTTCTGCAGTTGACTCGTAGCCCACGGTCCAATACCAGCATAAGAAGAACAAGGAGGAGCCCAGGATATTCCACGGGATCTCACTGAGTATCTGAGAAGTGAGAAGCGCCGTCCAGCTGTACATGCGACTCGGCCGTTCGCGAATCTCGTACAAATTCCGCATCGTAATGTAGGGGACTTGAAGTTGCTGTGCGAGGGGTACGCTGATGATTGTGGCCATGAATATCGACTACAGCACAATGCAACCAGGTCAGCCATCTTTCCTCATCAACCAAAACACAATCAACACGCACGAATAGCTTGTTCTGCGTGCCTTGGATAGAATCCTTCGCCTTGAAAAAGGTGAATCCGACAAAAAGCCCAGCAACAATGTTCAACGCAATTTTCGACACGATATACGTCGGGTCGCGCCAATAGCTTTGCATGTTCCGATGTGTGAGGGTAGCCACCTGGTGAAACCACGACGTCGCGAACTTCCTATCCAGGGTTGTCCCAACAGGCGGGTGCTGTCTTCCTTCCGCGTGGATGTCATCGATTTCCTGCTGCAACTGCGCCGCTTCGCGCGAGCCCTTCCATATCTCGTACCAGTCCCTGTCGGCGGTGGCAGTTGCACCAGCACCGATGACCTGAAGAATATACTCGGCTCTGTATGGTTACATCAGCTGTCCGTTCAAACGGAAAAGAATTGCACTCACGGGTTTTCCTCAGGTTTACACGTCCTCGCTCCATTCCTCTCAAAGTACTCGATCATCGTCGACGAGTTATACCCAAGATCTCCGCAGTACACAGTCTGCCCTCCCACCTTCAACAGCAACAACCGGTCAAACACCTGGAACAACTCCCCACTAGGCTGATGAATCGTGCACAGAATTGCCTGACCAGCCTTATCCGCAAGCTCTCGCAAAAATGCAACAATTGCCCATGCGCTCTGAGAGTCTAAACCTGACGTCGGCTCATCGAGGAAGAGCAGCAGACGGGGCTTGGCGACGAGTTCGACGGCAATGGTGGTACGCTTGCGCATCTCGACATTCAAAGTACCTACGATGGCGTCCGCGTAGGCCTCCAAACCACACATTTCAAGACACTTTTCAACGTATTCCTCTTTCTCGGCGAGCGGGACGGATGGAGGCTGACGCATCTTGGCAGAGAACAACAACGCCTCACGCACGCTCTGTGCAGCGAGATGCGTGTCCTGCTGCTGACAGTACCCACTGGCCACCCAAATAAACGTCAGCTTACGAAAGACAAGAGGAAAGACACCACGACATACGTCTGAGCACCGAAATCCGCCGGCAATCCTTGCCCATTCACGAACCTATCTCCGCGAACGACGCCAACATTTGTCCTCTCGGCAAGCACGTTCAGCAATGTTGTCTTTCCCGCTCCCGATTCACCCATCAACGCCGTCAGCTTTCCTGGAGCGACATAACCAGAGACGTCGTCCAGAAGTTTCCTGTGCGAACCGCCAGGTAAGGGAACAACATACTCGAGATGCTGCCACGAAAATACGTCCGTCATCGCCGGAGCAGATCGCGAGGTGACCTTCATGTTCGTCTCGTTGGCGTGCGCGTTAGTATCGTCAGGGCGAGTGTTCGAAGCAGCCGCCGAGCCATTGCCAGCGCTTCGATCCGCGTCTTTCCCCTTCTCGGTGTCGGTATTACTCTCCTCACCGAGTGACTTCGCTTCCTGGATAGGTGCTGCGTTCGATCCGCGCTTGAACCAAGTCACACTTGTCATACCGGCCGAACGCGTGTTGAGCTCGGTGAGAGTCCAGTACGCTGAGATGAACGCAAAACCAAATGCGCAGATAATGCCAAAGTTCTGGGAGCACCAGCGCGTCGTCAGCGTGGCTCTTGCTCCTTGGGATAACGCAAAGAAAGGCTCACCCGCCAAAGATGACTATACGAGTAACCGTACGACAATTCTGCATACCTCGAGCCACTCACAGTGCTTTGCCCGGGCAGACTCCCCACGCTCGTACACACCTGGTTGGCAACCGAAATTTTGCCGTCGTACCCAGGTCCTTGTGGAATAAGGACCGAGCATTGTGCGTTTATAGTGTGCAGCTCGTTCACCACTAACGCCTCAAAACCGTACTTGAGAGGCTGCAAGTAGCAAGATCAAATCAGCGTGAGGTGAACAAGACTAAAATAGTGGGAGGAGGAAAGAGAATTTGGGTGAAGAATACGAGACATACGTTGATATACGTGATCCACCTCAAGGCCCCAATCATACTCGGCTGCGGGATCGTGTAACCCGTGTACAGCGTCAACAGCAGAATGCTCATGCCAGCGACCGTCTGAGCAGGCGCAGGCTGCTTGAACGCCGCAGCGAGTGCACGGAACCAGCCCTTCATCGTGACCGTCATCGAGTATACGAACAAGAAGAACACGCTATACTCAGCAAATTTTGATCAGCGTCATATGCTTTACACAAAATACTAGCAAAGGGAGAGACTTACAAGAACTGCCCAGCAGTCTGCTGCAACCCAACTAGGAAGTAGAGGATGATACTAAAGAGGGACAATGTCGTAAAGGTAATTGGGAGGTCAACCAGCGTCAAAGCCATGCTCTCCGCGAACGGGTGATACATCGCCGCGTTGAACTGCCGAAGGACGATTGGCCGCTGCGTAAACATGGCAGGAATTTCAGCCATGGTTGTCAAGGCAGAAAACAGGATTGCACTGCTCATCTTTAGCAAAGTCAAGAGTTAAGTTTGGAGCGGACACGTACAAGTACAACACACCGCCCCTTGAGTAGAACGTCGACGTCGCATCCTTCAGACGGAAGAAAATGGTACCCATGATGATCGCTTGGATGAGGAATGCCGCCATCTCAATAAGGACCGTCACCCACTGTCCTTTGAGGATTTGCCACCTCCGCACCATCAACGCACGTGCCTATTAGTATCAAGGGCACCAATCAGTCCACGCACACATGTAGCGAACAGTGGAGGAAGGCGGCTTGAGACTCACCTGCATCGGTAAACTGACAACATATGGACTCCCCTTCCTCACATGCTTCGCCTGCTCCATCAGCACACTCCTCCTGTATTCCGCCTTCCGATCTGTCTTCTCCACATACTCACTATAATATAGCTCCATATCCTCCCGGTTCCTCTCAGCAATTGCGTGTTTTTGGAAATACTCTGCAAAATCTACCGCAGTGCGCGGGAGAGGGTGGGAGACGGCACGTGGAATACGACCGTTCGGATCCGTCACTGATTTTTGTCAACATTTACTATGCGCGTGCACGGAAAAGGAGAGAAGAACCTACCAGCGACCAAGAAATCCGCCGTCGTCTGCCGATTTGCAGGCTCGTATCCCATCTCGATGAAGTACTCCCTCGCCTTATTCGCAGGCCCATAGTATGCCATCTTCCCTTCATATACAACGCATACCTTGTCGAACAACTCGTACAAGCTCTCGCCTGCCTGGTAGATAGATACGACTGTGGTCATGCGCGCAGCATCCGTACACACGCGTAGCGCCTGGATAAACTCTAGTGCCGTCGACGAGCTAGAAATAAAGCCGTCAACTTCAACGTGTTAATCGCAAGTAAGGGTCACAACCCACTCGAGCCCCCTCGTAGCCCCATCCCAAGCACCCAACAAACACCTCGTTGCCATGACCTCTGCCAAACTGACCCTCTTCTTCTGCCCACCGCTCACGCCTCGCACCCACGCGTCTCCAACCTTTGTGTTCTTCTGATCTCTCAGCCCGAATACGCTCATCAACACGTCGACCAACATCTTCTCATAATCCTTCCGCTTGTGTCCGTCAACCCGATTGCGCGGGGCACGCGTTTTGGAAGCGAAGCGTAGCGTCTCGCCAACCGTTAACGTTGGGAAGTGCACGTCATCTTCAGGGCAGTACTGGACATCACCGCGATAGTGCTTTGCGATGGTGTCGGGGGATAAAGAGGAGAAGTGAACGTTACCAGAGACGCCGTGATATTCGGCAGTTTGATTCGCAAGTGTTTTGAGCAGGGTGGTACAACCTGCGCCTGGCCGACCGAGGACCACTAATGGCAGCGATGAGATGGTATTCTAGCGAACATGAGAGAACAAACACGCACGAAGCATTTCGCCAGGCCGTACGACACCATTAAAGTCATCGAGTATGGCGCGGACGGCAGGATGGCGTTTTGCTTGGATAGCTTCGAGAGTAGAATGTGGACTGAACATTGAGCCGATGGTCGGTTGGTACGAGACTGTCGCGCCTAGACCGGTGACGCGCAAATTTTTGAAGTACACGCCAAGTTCGCGATGCACTACATTGGCGGCCTTGTCTCGTCTAAAAACAACTATCAGCGTTCGATCCCATCTAGACAAGATGACAGCGGGTTGAACATAACATTCGTCACAAGAGCTGCATTTAGTAACAAGAGCGCAGAAATGCAGAACTGTGACTGAAACGAACATCGGACGGCACATGTTGGCCCTCGTGATTCATGATGCTTGATGCGACACGATGGGCAACGTGCAGCGCGAACGCCGAAAGCGGAGTCGTCGTCGGAATGTCGAGCGCGAACAAATGATGAGAGGCTCACTTACTGTTTCATCAATTTCCTCAAAAACTTTTCCAGGTCAAACGGGCCATCGCCCGGGGGTCCTGCTAGCGTCAACTCCGAAATGGCATCGTCGAACAGCTCGTCGCCGTCGTCAAGTTGATCAGCCGACTGAGACTGCTCTGGGACCTCTCCACTATGCTCAAGTTTGTGCGGCTGTTCCTCCGACATGGGTCTTGACTTTGAGGCAGACGGTAAGCCTCTGCTGTCGAGCCGATCAAGTTCTACGACAGTGCGATTGAGGTCGCTGTGGTCGTGTTCGCGTGAAAGCGTTCGAGAGAGGTCGAATGGATTGTAGCGGGAGATATGAGAGCGCTGAGGCCGGAGAGTAGACCCCTCTACGGAAGGAAAGTGACGTAGGTGGATGTCAATGTCACTGCGCTGGTAGGGCGTGGTGCGGCTCGGAACGGCGGTGCTGGTGCTTGCAGCTTGGTACGGCGAAGTGTGGTGGTTGGCTTCGTCCGAGTTGAAGTGGTCGTCGTCTGTGTCTTCGTCGTTGTGAGTAGATGACACGGGGGTCCTGTACGAAAGAGGACCATCGTTATAACTGCCACGATGTTGCTGGAGACCTCCGTAGCTAGCGCTGTCTTGATCGGCTCTCTGTGACGCGGCTGTTTGGAAGATATGAGGGTCGTCCATTATTAGAGCGTGCAATTGCGGAGGCGCAAGAACGAGCTGACCTCCTCCCTCCTTGTTATATACGTCCCCTGGTTGACAGCTGGCTGAGAAGCACTGCCCGCCGATGAGCACGCGACGATGAACTCGACGGTTTACAAGCTTAAATCAATGAGGATGCGGCTGAATATCGACCAGCGACGCAGCCCAAGAACCTTACTCTTTTCGGCCAGAGTCGGTCTTACGTCCGCATGCTGACACTCCCTCCTTCCGAGTCTGACATAAGCTCCGTGACCGCTCGGTGTTATTCGCCACTTGATTTGCCGAGCGTTGAACGCGGTCACGTGCAGCCTCCCCACTGAGCGGGAGCGCGCGCGGGCAACACGATCACTAGTCTCGTACCCAGACGTTCTGCCTGAGAGAAAGAGAGAGAGGGAGAACGGTCGCGGAGCTCCCGTAGACAGTCGCTAGCGCTCCTGCTGTAAAAGGAAAAAAAATGATGCAAGAATAACTCTACAAGTCGCGAAAATGATGGTGCGAAATGTCACGCGGGCAGAACGTCTGGTCTTTTCGTCAGAGTAGGGGTACAGTCGACGCTCTCTTAACCCATAGCTCCCATAACCCATAACTCTGATAAGCCATACATTTCTTGATCCACCGAGTTGGTTCCCTGCCAAAGTCAACAAAAAAACCCATACCTCTCCAATAACCCATAGCCCATACATTTTTGGGGTTTAAAACCCATAATTTTTACCTAAATATTCCCAATGTGACATATGAGTTATTTATGCATTTGTGCCAAGAAATCCCGATACAAGCAGGACATTTAGATAATCTCTGCGCTCTGCTCTACATATGAGGCGGGCAGGTGTGCCGCGTAGCATTGGCAACGAGAATTTTTTTTAAAGTGATAACTTGGCCTTGCTCTCCCCCACTTTCTGTCTCAAGACGGTAGTCTTGCACGGCCAGCCTCTCACGACATCCCAATTTGGGAACCCTGTCGTGAGAGTCTGGTGTCTTCCCAACTAGGTAGGCGGGGTCGTGCGTTACACAAACTCGCGTCAAGCGCTAAGCAACTTGCTCTCTCTTCGCGTTTCACTACCTCCTCTCGTCTCGTGTTCCCCTGTTTGCTCACTGCCTTCTATACCTCCTGTTCAAAGTATATTACTGCTTTTACACCAATAGAATTGAGCATACACACCCAACTCGCTTGCATAGACCCCTTCATCATGCTGCTCTACTTGAGGACTCCAAGTTAGAAGAACCAGAGGCCGAGTACACCAACTCGGAAGGGCCATGTACATCTCCTGCGCCTTCCTTACCTGAGGTCCCCTCCCCGAGATTCTTTATGCAGAACATCGACAACGATTGGCCAAATGACGAAGATGATCAAGAGTTCCGTCTACCCAATTGCCGTGCCGTGCACCTCGAATGTCAGATGAAGAAAAGGCTTGCCTTGTACTGCAATACATGCGCGATAATCTGAGTAGATTCTTGCTGCGTCAATTTCTCAAGACCTGCTTCTCCTCAGAGAACAGTGAGATCCGCAATTTTACAGGGACCTTTATGGAGGATGGCGGGGCTGTGTGTTTGATGGACTTGTGGTGGGGCTGCCAATGTTGAGGGGTGTGGGGAAGGTCAATTGTTGACTGGGTAATGGATAGAGCTGGGGAAGAGTGCGAGAAGGAGTGCAGTGCTCTCACTGACCGAGTGTCGTCAGGCCCACATAAGATGGAGGCAGAGGCGTTGAGGATTCCTGTCCACACAGTGACTGTCTCGCTCGTGCAGGACTTCTCCTACAGGCACCTCTCTGATTGCTACGATGCATTGACACCCCAGCTGCAACAGCTCCTGAAGGCTGCTATTGGCAATTCAGGCAAACCTGCAAAGGCTGCCTCGAGAAATCCGGA
Source organism: Cytidiella melzeri (assembly GCA_022592445.1). Lineage (NCBI taxonomy): Eukaryota > Fungi > Basidiomycota > Agaricomycetes > Polyporales > Irpicaceae > Cytidiella > Cytidiella melzeri. The sequence continues at coordinate 77,446 of JABYQR010000009.1, read as the reverse complement.
TGATGTATGTGGATGCTTGCTTGATTCACTTCTTTGTGCTGAAATTTGTGTTTTGCAGGGACAGGCCACTATCACATCCATGTTACTCAACTTGCGTAGCCGCCAGGTTAACTATCATGCTTCTGTCAACACGCTCATGTTATGGCAGCTGGGAGCATCGGAACAACTAGTCCAAATACTCAACCGTGTAGGATTTTGCTCCTCATACAAATATCAAAGCCGTGCCGTTGTCTACCTTGGTACAAGTGCTCTTTGGCTCGCTTGTATAGCTGCTTGTGATCGAGACAAAATCAAAGAGCTTGCATATGACAACTTCAATTGGCGTGATCATGCATGGTGTTATGGATGGCCCAACTAGCCCTTAATTTTCGCAATTTACCTCTTGTTTTTATCTGTAAAACTCCGGGCTGCAACCCAGTTGCAACCTTCTCTGCACAAACTCCTTTGCACATCTATTAAGCGCCCGTATCACGTGGCTTAGACGCTCCACACGGTCACGTTACTTGCTACTACGTCACACTGGCATGTGACTTACCTTAAGTAAGACCACATGGCTACAGACACATGGCTCAGCCCATAGCTAGGGTTTGACGTCATAGATACCGTTCACATGGACTCCTTTTGTTCTTTCCCTATTGTTCTCTTTATGGAAGGATGTTCTCACAGGTGCGGGAATGGAATACAAAAGTTGGTCTCCTTTTAGATAGATTCTCTCGCGAGTAGAGTTCTTGGCAAGGTCTAGACAATAGCTATTGTTCTCTTTTAGGTAGTTCTATAGTTCTTTGTTCACACAGCTTCTTGCAAAGCTTGCCCTTAACATGGTCTGTGCGCAGGTCCCTGAAGTCTATGTAAGCAGCTACATGTACATTCCTAGCCCCCATCTCGACCTCTTGGTCTTTACTGGGCTAGGTAAGCAACACCCCTCTTGTACTACATAGCGAGTAGTATCAATACTAACTTGGTCTTTACTGGGCTAGCAACTTGCATAAAGTCTGATAGCTGGTGAGAGCATTGTGCTTCAAGCCTGCCACCATCTTTTTGTTGTCGTCCACATTGTGTCCCTTTTAGTTGCGTCAAGCTTTGTCTCCGTGACACATGGGAGGTGTCTGCAACGCACGGGATAGTGCAGCATGATCAAGTCTCTGCATTGCTTATCATCCTGGATAGAGAGGCTTTTTGTGCATCAGGACCAACACTGTCTGTGCAGCATCTCATGAGCATGCAACGTTTTGATGAAAATTTTGGCTCTCGCCACCGTCTACCAATGGAAGAGTCTCTTCAGCGCATTATTCCGACTTCTGACGACCACCTTGTATTTTGACACAATGTCATTGCACATGTTCAAGCAATACTGGTGGAAGACCTGAAGAGTTTCTTCCGGTTCCGTAAAGTTGTACCAAGCTTTGACAATCCTCACGCTATTCCACCACAAAAGACTGAGCAATACTGGCTTCCCACATATGACCAGGAGCAGGGTTCAACCAGGGGAAACATGCAGGTGCTTGAGCATTACCTGCTGGATGTGCTGCAGATGCCAAGAGACTTATTTGAGACGGACGGGCTTGTTGTTCTGGGAGACTGCCTCACAACTGCGCTGATCGGGCAGCACAAGATCAGCGTGCTCTTGATTGTTCCTCCAACCGTGTGGATCACCTGTCAAGTATTCAGCTAACCAGTGGCATGATGCACCAGTGCTTGAACATGGTGATCAACATGGGACAAAACAGTTTTGGAGACAAGTCTACACATGATCTGGTCAGCCTTTACACTTTGCGCAGCCATCTTCCCAATTGCGAGAGCCTGAACCTGAAAAAAGTTGACTTCTACGCCTGGCTCTGATTCTTTGATGTCATCCTACATGCTCTCGTTGTTACAGCATGTCATCTGCAGCTGAACGTATGCGATATGGCCAGCCTTGATTCAGTTACCGAGAACTTCACTGCACTGGACTTTGCATCACTGTGTACCACCATTGCAGAGCGATTCATTCTTCCCAGTCTCAGTGTTCTTGAGGCAGAAGGTATCAAACACCTGTCGGGGGATACGATCAGATGACTATGCGAGAAATGCGACATGCAATCAAGCATGGCCATCCAACCCGAATGTTGCGCATGCTGAAGTATTGGACTCCAATGTTCTATGCTGGTGGAAGCTACAACTACAGTAACGAGTGCATGGAGCTTCTTCACAATATTCTTAGGGATTGGCCTAGCAATTTGGCCCATGTTATACTGGCAGGCATGCTAGTAAATACTACTGGACGGAAGGATGGATTCAAGGAGGGTGATCTTGATGTTGAGCATCTTAACAAGAGCATCAAAGGAAGAGCTCATGGTGCTAATGCAAGTGCCGGGTTACTGGAGAAAGTTACGCCTGCCCTTGGCCACGTACAGCAACTCACACAGCAAGTCTCTCAGCAACTTGGGCTTGATGAGCTCAACCAACAACATTCACATGTAGGGCAGGAGAAAGACATTGAACTCCTTGTCAAACGGTTCCTCAAGGCAAAGGTGTTTAGCTTTGCAGATGACAAGAAGTCCACTCAAGTTGTTAGCTCACTTTTCCATGACAGACTCACCAAACTGACAAGTACCAACGGCGGACATGCAAGGCATCTTGCACAACACAAGCTGCGCTTGCACACTTGCCATAGCTTCACAGAAACCGAGAACATGCTAATGGACAAGTTAAACAATGCATTGGATGCCACTACTGTAGACTATGTTATAGACTCAGAAGACATTGGCCCCAACTTTGTACGTACACCACTGGCAGTGGATCTAGCTAGTGAATTGGAGGACGACGACTAAGTAATAATCAGTGTGGTAGTGTAGAACATACCTCAGTCAAATGAGATAACTGATTCACCGATGACCAACTTTGTGCTGCAGCAACTCCGACTAGGCTTTGTGGCTGTTGAACTCATTGGCAGCTTGACACATTCATTAGATCTATGAAGCAGCGGCAAAAAATACTCGTACACATACCAGTTCTGTGAGTTTGGATGAGCTAGAGCTATCCTGTGTAGGTAGAGCACCGTCCGTAACTGCAGTCTGAGTCGGAGACTCTGATGTGAACTGAGATGCGTCCGAGTTGGAGCTAGAGAATGTACTGGCAGCAGATTTCACCGCAGCAAGCAGTGGGTCTGCGACATGTGTCCAGTATGCGATATGCACTATAGGCCGCAAGTCGTCAATAGTGTGAATGGAGGTGATGCGCTTCGCAAGAGCCTCGAGGTCGCCGTCAGGAACAATATCACTGGGACGAAACCAACAAATAGACTCTTCCACTTGGATCGCCATATTTCTAGCCGCCAGCTGGTCAGCTGTGCAAGAACGTCCTTGACATCGGCACCCAAGAGCCCAGCCATTGTAGGCCTTTTCTGTGTACCCTCTTCACCAGGATTAACCAAAACCCACTCGAAGTGGCAAGGGGGTAGAAGCAAAGGGTGGCAATTGGAGCAGCAATGCCGGTCACTGCCGTGGGGACTCAGACAAGGGGGGTTTTCCAAAGCTTTGTCTATTGCCGCCTTGTAGCAGGCTTCCTTTGTTCTAATAACCTTCAGCAAGCCCAGGTCCATGGCTCTGACTACCTTGAACGGTGCGTCTTCGTCAAAAAGCTCTGGTTGGGCAATCAGGATCCCTATGCCTGTAGCTCCCTTTGTGCGGCCTGCGCGACCCTTGCGCTGTTCAAACTTTGTGACTGTCAAGTCATTTTGAACAAGGTAGATTACCACTCGCTTGACAGCAGGAAAGTTCAGTCCCGCGCCAATTTTCTCTGTGCCAAGAAAGATCTTTCCAGGACCTTCACAGAAGTCACGAAGAGCAAGCCGTTCATGATTCCTGGACAACCCCGCGTGTAGAAGGTCGAGAAGGTACATTGGCAGCCTGAGTGCCTTGAGTTGGGCATTGAACCACCAAAACATCTTTGTGAGCATCTCGATGTTGTCACAATAGATAATCGTTTTGACAATGCTGGCCGCGGTTGCGTTGTTGAGGAGGATGAAGGCGAGATCACGGAAACTGGTTGGCTCATGCTGAAGCGGTACAATGACAGTCAAAAGTTCCAGACGAAAATTGCCTAGATTAATTAGGTGACAATCATTCTTGAGCCCCGCGAATTGGCAGAGAGAGTTGCGGTATGCTGACGGCAGCATTGCCCGGAGATACCAAACAATGGTACATGTTCTCCTACAATAGGTCTCAGCTGATGTAGGCGCAAGTACGAAGTCCGCCACTCATGCGTCTCATGCACTAGATGAGCTTCATTAATATATATGGCCGTGAGTCGAGCTTGAACGCGCTTGGAGTAGACGACGGCTGCAAATGTTGGGCTTTCCAGCATTTCTGCACACACAAAGATCACTCGATACAGCCCATTCACCGTATTTGTCGTTATATCTTCACCGCGCTGATTTGCATGGATGAAGACGGCACTGAGGCCAAGCTTCTTCATACTAAAAAACAAATCTTAGTACGCCATCTACATAACTGCTGTGCAGACATACCTTTCCTCGCCTTCAAGTCCTAGACTTGTGTACAGAGTCACTACAATCGAGATGCCATCCTTGAAAACGAGTAGCAAAAGGCACCAGAGCATCGACTTGCCTGCACCTGTCGGCACAATGACGACAATGTCCCCCACTCGGCTCACCAGAGCAGTTCCGCATTGCATCTGGAAGTTCTTGATAAGGCAGCCTTGAGGTAAAAGACGAGATGTGGCAGCGAGAGTATTCCACTGGATCTTGTTGAGTGGTTTTGCGCTGTGGTCAGTGCGATCCAATGGAAACGTAGCTGAGGACTCTGCTACTTACAACCTCTTGCGCGCTGACACATTGAGGGCATAGGGAGAGAACAAGGGTGCTTTTGGGGAAGCTTCCCATCTGTTGCAAAATTTGCGCTTCCCCTTGTTGACAACATTGGCAAGAGGTGACGGAGGGTCCAATGAGTTGTGAGAGTGATTTGGGAGCAGTATCCAAGTGGAAGGAGGCAACCGACTGGGACAATGGGCAACGGGAGTGGCTCGTGGAGTACTTATTGGGTCTGTCGCTTGTTCGGAATGAAGATTGCGCCGTCGAGGAGGCCAGACTTTGGTAGACATGGACTCGTGGTTTTCAGACATTGCACGCAGATTGCAGGGCGAAAAGATATTATATAGATTAAGCAAAGTAAGGGATATGGTTTGACAACGAGCATGTGGGTTTAGAGTATAACGAGCAACGGGAACACGAGATGAGAGGAGGTGGTTGAACGCGAAGAGAGAGCAAGTTGCTTAGCGCTTGACGCGAGTTTGCGTAATGCACAACCCTGCCTACCTAGTTGGGAAGACACCAGACTCTCACGGCAGGGTTCTCAAATTGGGATGTTGTGAGAGGCTGGCTGCGCGAGACTATCAAGACGGCTAAGCCGGTGGATATCCTGAAGAATGGATTGAAACTTTTTCAGACCCGTGTCACAGACGAGATGAATTCCAGGAGCTGCTGAAAGCCAAGAAGTCAGTGCCATCAGAGGATGAAGAGTGGCTCAACAAAGAAGCCAACCTGATTAATGAGCAACGTGCAATAGAGATCCTGGAGAATGCATCAGACTACGAACATGGGTTGGAGTCCCTGGACGCATCACAGCGAGAGGCTGTGCAGAAGCTACGAGAGCTCGCAGGAGAAATCCCCAAGGCTGTTGGCAACAAGCGCAAACGTAAGCCTGTAATTTTGTACACTTTGTGTTTTTGCTGCTGAAATGCTCACTGTAAGGACCTGAGCACAAGCCACAAGAAACGAAGAAGCCTGTCTTTACAAAGAAGGAAAATGCCACCCTCGAGCAGTGAATTAAGATTCTAGATTGGCACCATAAGGAGGGAAGGAATCAGACAAGAACAGCAGCACATTTTGATCCAATCTATCCGAACTTATGAATCAAACAATCACTCGTGTCTGACTGGCTGAGAAACGAGGAGAAGTGGTGGAAGGAATGGGAAGAGTTGTCTGCCACGCGGTCTTGTTCAGCAAAGCGAGTTCGACAAACACAGCACCCAGCAGTCACAGAGATGCTGGACCTATGGGTTGCACAGGCAATGGCGCATCAGGTTCTTTTGACCGGCGAGGTGCTGCGGCAGAAGTGGACCAGGTTGGCCGACTTGGTTGGGATCCCAGAAGACGAGCAATTGAACCTCAGTGACGGCTGGCTAGGGAAGTACAAGAAGTATCTCGGGCTGAAGCAATACAAGTGCCACGGTGAAGCAGGGTCTGCCAGCAAAGAGGATGCGGAGAGGGAGCAAAAACAGATCCAAGGTTTGATTGCACAATATGGTTATGACTTGTGTGATATATTCAACATGGGCAAGACTGGTCTTTATTACGTGTACGCACCTTGCTTTACTCTTCCATGTTGCTTGCTAAAAACAACTCCTACAAAAAGTCTCCCCCCCCAATCGCGGTCTTTCCGATAAGAAGTACTTGGGCGTAAAAGGGAGGAAGGTTCGACTCACCTATGCATTCACATCAAATGCTGACGGTTCAGAGAAGTTGCCCCCACTCATCATCAGAAAGGCCTACCGTCCAAGGGTATTCAAGAAGAAAACAGGGCCACAGCTTGGTTTTCTGTATTGCCACAACGCCACGGCATGGATGACCACGGAGCTGTATCAAGAGTGGATTTCGGAGTGGGATAAGGACCTTGGGAAGCAGAACCGTAAGATAATGCTTCTTCAAGATAAATTGTTGTGTCATGCATGCTGCCCCAGACAACTTACAGAATATCCATGTTGTACCCTTCAAACCTATTATGATCCAATCGGATCACATAATTGGTACCAAACATCTGGTTTCCTTATCTCCATCCAGGCACACTTCCGCATGTCACATATCACATCTCCGACTATACTCCAATCCTCCTCATGCTCAACACATCACCGGTCCTATTACTTACAGCTATTCCCTTTGTTACCTTTCTCCGATTTCCCTCTGACTCCGATCACCTCGCTTGATCACTCTTCCCTTATCTCTCAGTTACACATGTACACTTATCGGACTTACAACTTCTAGTAGTATACAAGTAGATACAACTTGTTCAGTAGAAGTTTAAGTTCGAATATCAAATTAGATTCCCCCACTTCTAATCTCCTTTGTTCTATTTCACTAGCTGAAGTAGTCCTACTTGTTGTTGCCCGACTTCTGTTCTTCCGCCAATCCCAACTCCCTTCCTGTTTGACCTCCGATCCCGAGGTTGAACCTTCAATCTTGCTAAGTCCAAATCCGAGTTCCGAGGATTCACGAGAGGCGCAACTTACTTAGTTGAAGCCGACAACTCACTTCTCGATTCCCCAATTCCAATTCCTACACCTTTGCTGATCTTCAGCCTTACGCATTTCCCGATCGCAAGGCTAGGTCTTAACAGTATATTCAAACTTCCATCTCGTATTCCTCTCCTAGTTTATGGCAACTGGCGTTCAAACGCAATCCAAATCTCAAACCCATACCCACACAGCAGTAGTAACCAAATCAGCATCCGCAGCCCCACCCGCCGCACGTCAAGCCACAATCATGTCTAGAAACCAATCTCCCAAAACTCCTGTTGCCTCTAAGCAGCCAGAAGGATCCAAGAATAAGGGGAAGAGAAAAGATCCCAAACCCGGTCCCGATGGTGGAGGTGGAGATGGGGGTGGTGGTGGTGGTGACGGTGATGGTGATGGCAATGGCGACGATGATGACGAAGAAGATAACCCGATCAACCAGTTGACCACGGCTATCACAAGGGCCATGAAGGGAAGCTCCTCGAGCTCCCCTGCCAAATTCCGAGTCCCCAATTCTTTCGACGGCTCCAATCCCTCCAAACTCCAAAACTTCCTCACGCAGTGTGAAGTCTATTTTTGCTCGAGCCCTAGGAAATCCAACACCAGTCAGAAGAAGGTTATGTTTGCCTTCTCTTATTTGACCAACGCCGCTCTTGAGTGGTTCGAGCTGAAGTTCCTACAGTATCAACAATGGGAGGCAAACCCTCTAAACTTATCGGCTTCCCGCCCGCCCTCCCCAGATGCCAACTCTGACTCCAACTCGGTAAACGAGGTCGCCAAGGCGTTGGGCACCCACTTCTCCGAGCACGATTGGCTCAAGAATTGGGCCGCCTTTGTTGCCAAAATCCGCACCCACTTCGGGCCTGCCGATGATGTCGGTGAAGCCGGGCAAAAGCTCTCCAACCTCCAGATGCCGTCTGACAAGAAATTGTTCTGGTACAATATCTGATTCACATGCTACACTATTTGCACGGGCTGGGACGATTGCGCCCTCCAATTCCGATACTATGACGTCCTCCCTGAACGTCTCCAAGATAACATCACAAGAAACGGAAAGCCGCACACCCTTTTGAGTCTCCAACAGATGGCTTTGAAATGAGATCAACGTTACTGGGAGCATCAGGGGAAAAAGGCCGATCGGGAACAGAAACCCGCTAAGTCAACTTCTGCCTCGACCGTGACCACTACCACTACCGCTGTTCCCGTTGCTTTGGGTTCCAGACAGCAGAATCGGAAACCTTGTCCCCCCGCTACCACTACCGTCTCAACCTTTGTCTCCACTGCAACACCGGGGCTGAACCCAATTGCTAGCCTTCTAGGCAGTGACGGTAAGCTCTCGGTCACTGAGCAAGCCCGCTGCATTGCGATCAACCTTTGTTTGTTTTGTGGCTTACCCGGACATTGCGCAAGCAAGTGGTGCTGTGCAGGAAAGGCCCGCGCTGCTAAAATCGCAACACCAACTCCTGCCGCCAACCCCGGGTCGGGAAAAGCCTGAGCAGCCCTCAGTCCTCCGCACAAGCCGAGGGCTGCGCTGACCCCGCTTGTGGGGTTTTTCTCAACACTTCCAGTCTTTCCTCCAATGCTTTTTATGATTCTGTATCTTGCCCTGATTTTCCGCTTATGCCTCTCCGAGCTCTCATTGATAGTGGTTCATCCCATTGCTTCATGGACATATCTACCCCGCAGAAGTTTTCACTTCCGATTCTCTTGATTCCCCCAATCCTGCTCCAACTATTCGATGGACTTTCACGGTCTTTGATTCAATTCATGATAACACTTCCGATCCAATTCCCTACGGGGAAAATCTGTAACATCCCATTCTATATCACAACTCTTGATAAATCTGCTTCTATTGTTCTAGGATACGACTGGCTCTCCTGCTACAACCCGTTGGTTGACTGGGCTAAGAGCCGTATTACCTTCCAGATCCCTGAAGAATCTCCGTCTGCAAGTCCCTCCGAGCCCGACTGCTCTCCTGAGCCCGACTCGGAAACTCCCACACCTCATGCTTCAGCTGTCCCCCTATTATCCTTCATCAGAGCTGCCCCCTATATACGCGCATGCAAACTGCTGGGCTCTGTACAGATGCAACTCTCGTTGCATGCTGCGCAAACTCCTCCATCCGACCCAAATCCTGATCTCTCATTACTCCCATCCGATTATCATGAATTTGCTGATGTGTTCTCCAATGCAAAAGCCAACACCTTAGCCCCCCATCGTCCCTACAATATCCGAATCAAATTAGAAAACAATAAACGCCTACTGCTGAGCCTGTTGTAGCCGCTCTCAGTGGTTGAACAGAAAGCCCTTTGGGAATTTTTACGATAATGTCAACTCGGGTTCTATTTGTCAATCTACTTCTCCGCACGGTGCTCCAATTCTCTTCGTCAAGAAGAAGGACAATACTCTCCGACTCTGCGTCAACTATTGAGCACTCAACGAGATCACCAAGAAGGATCGCTATCCTTTGCCACTCATTTCCAATCTTCTCAACAGTCCGGGCAAGGCCTGACTCTATACCAAAATTGATCTCCGTCACGCCTACCATTTTGTCCGCGTCGCCGAAGGCGATGAGTGGAAAATTACTTTTCAAACCCAATACGGCTCTTTCGAATGGCTAGTAATGTTGTTCGGACTTTCCAACGCACCGGCCGCTTTCCAACGTTTCATGAACGACATCTTCCAGGATCTCTTGGATGTCAATGTCATCGTTTACCTCAATGACATCCTGATATTCTCCAATGACATCCAGTCTCACGAGAAGCACGTCAAGGAAGTGTTACGCCAACTCTGATTGCATGGGCTCTACACCTGAGCCGATAAATGTGAATTTTACAAGGACACGGTAGAATATCTGGGTTTCATTCTTTTTCCAGAAGGCCTTTGCATGTCATCTGACAAAGTCCAGACTATCCTCAATTGGCCGACTCCTCGTAAGGTCAAGGACAACTAGTCCTTCCTCGGATTCGCCAATTTCTATCACCAATTCATTTCAAACTACTCCGATATTACTGTTCCCCTTACCTGACTCACTTGCAAGACAGCAACTTGGGCTTGGACCAAACAGTGCCAGACGGCTTTTGACTCCCTTAAACATTCCTTTACAACTGCCCCAGTTCTTGTGCAGTGGAATCCCAATACTACCATTATCGTGGAAACCGATGCCTCCAAGTACGCCCTCGGCGCCTTACTCTCTATCATCTCCGATGGAGGAATTCATTGGTTGCTTTTCACTCTCAAACTTTCACCGCTCCCGAGTTGAATTACGACGTACATGACAAGGAACTCCTTGCTATTCATGAAGCCTTCCGGACTTGGTGCCATTACCTCAAGGGAACGCCGACTCCGATTGACGTTGTCACCAATCACAAGAACCTGGAGTACTTCTCTACTACAAAACTCCTCACCCGACAACAGGCTTGTTGGTCCAAATTCCTATCCAGTTTTAATCTTTTTATCCAATTCCAACCCGGAAAGCTTGGTACTAAGCCCGATGCCTTGACTAGACGATGGGACGTCTACCCTAAAGAGGGAGGTAGCGACTATGCTAGTGTCAATCCGCACAACTTCAAGCCTATCTTTTCCTCTAAGCATCTCATCGCTTCTATACGTGCAATGGCCCTTATGGAACCAACTCTTTGCAGTGTCTATGTCTTCAAGAACTCTACCAGGATATCCTCCGATCACTTCCATCCAACATCTACACTACACAGCTCCAATCCAAGCCTCTTCCTCTGAGGTGGTCTGATGAGCCTAACGGCTTACTCTTACATGGCGGCACAATGTATGTCCCGATGTTGGTGGCCTCCAACTCCAAGTCTTACGTTACCGACACGACCATCTCCTATCCAATCACTATGGAGTCAGCAAGATGTTAGCTCTTATCTGTCAGGAATTCTCCTGGCCCAAACTCCAAACCTTTGTTACCAATTACTGCAAGCCTTGTACAACTTGTAAACGATCTAAGGCCCCGAGACATAAGCCCTACGGAACGGTCCAACAACTCCCGGTCCCCACTTGGCCCTGGGATGTGATATCCATGGATTTCATAGAACAACTCTCTGATTCCAATGGTTTCACTGCCATACTTGTCATTGTAGACCGCCTCAGCAAGCAAGGCATATTCATTCCCACCTACAATACTATCGACTCTCCAGGTCTTGCTAAACTGTTTGACATGGATAGTCCAACAGAGACCGGATTTTTCCAATAATGTCACAAGTTTACAGCCTTAGGCGCCTATCTAGAGCGCTTATTTTCCGGCTAGGAGCGTTACCGGACCTAACCCTAACCCGGGTCACGTGACATCCTGCCTTATTTATCAATAGTCCAGACCCAAACCCTAGACTCAATCTGGAGCGGTTCCAGATCAACCTAGGCTATTGTTCTATTGTTCAACTTCCATTGATAGGGATTCCCCAGGGATTCCCTCAGTTCTCATTGTTCTATTGTCTTTCGACTATTGTCTTCTGTCTATTGTTAGGAATTCCCCAGGGATTCCCCCAGTTTCTATTGTTCTATTGTTCTTATCCTATTGTTCTATTGTTCTATTGTTCTAGCTCTATTGTTCTACGTACCCTGGTCCTTGACAGTTACTCAGGTCCTTGACAGTTACCCTGGTTCCTTATTGTTCTATTGTTACTCCAGCCCCACAGTTACTCCAGTCCCTAGTGTGGGAACTGGTGCACAGACCACCCAGACACAGTATATATAGTACCCCTTACCCTCCCTGGTTCTGCATCTTGACCTCTTCGTCATTTGCACTGCCAGGTGAGTTACTCAATGTAACCTAGTATAAGCATGATATTAACTTCGTCATTTGCACTGCCAGTATCCGGCCTCTGTGCCTGCTTGCCTGCTTATCATCGACTTTGACCTTGTTGTTGTCGTTGGAGATCTACTTCCACTTCCACTTCCTCTCCTCTTCACACTTGTTTAGGGTTTATCAGCATAGCAGCAGTCACTCCGCGACATTAGGTCAAGATACCACACAGCTACCGGCACGACTGCCCGTAGCTTGGATCAAGTCTTCCTGCCCCCCCAGTTTTAAAAAGTTTATTCCCCCCTACATTTGAGAGTAAGCCATCGCCGTCCGTCTTGATGTGCTTGATTGCTGACTCGTTCACTTTCTGTGGTTGATTCTTAGTGCCGAAAGAATCCCACTCCTGTTTCACTGCTTGTCCAGATCCTTTGCACAAGGATCTGAACCAAGCGCGTCGAGAAGTCCAGATCCACCGTGCCCTACCTCAGGCCGTGTTTGATCAACTCGACACAGAGCACGCACGTGGCAAGAGTCACAAGTACACGGAGAAGGAACTCAAGGCTATTGCCTCCTACGTTGGTCGTCGTAAACCCAAGGGTTCCGCCCTCACACACAAATTCCCCACAGTAGAGGAGTTTGAAAAACTCCGCGCCGAGTTCAAAGAGTTCGCCGCCCGCACCGCACGCGAACGAGCCGAGGCATTAGCAAGTCTCCCTAAGAAGCCTTCGTTAGCAGAACGCTTCCCAGTCCGGCTCGCTACCAACCCTAGCGCAGCCCTCATAGCAGCAAAGCCAACTCTCATCGACTTCCGCAAGCACACTGTGGAAGACCTCCGAGGTATCTTCACTCCCAAGCTCACCGCCACACTCCAACGTCTGTCGATCCTCCCCACCATTGACAAATACCACCAGCTTAACAAAGATACAAAGCGACAGTTTGAGCAGGAGAAACAGAAGCTAGAGAAGCTTCTAGAGGAATTACCAACCCGGGCCCCTGTCATCACTCATTGTGAGTGGCAACTGCTGGATTGGGGATTAAAGGCAATTGGAGGAATCAGTTTCACGGGTCTAAGGAGGAACTACGAGCAGGTGTTCAAAGGGTTAGATAAAGTTTGGGCGGATGAGTACTTCATCTCGTTCTAAATAGAATACAGTGTGGCTTCCCAAAGTCCCGATAGTAGTATTTGGTCCAGAGATCATCTTCCCTGTGAAAACTATCCCCACGCCTTCAACAACCAGACTGTCAGAGACGAGAGCTACGACCCAGACGAAGGACATCAAATTTGTGAAGTACAACCGTGTCCCAACCGATATAACAGAGTAGAATATCCTGGTCGTTACGCAAATCAGTATCGACCCATCCATCACTGGCAGGAAGATCGCATTCTCAAATCTATCCCACCACTACCTGAACCTGAAGAAGATTTCAATCGAACTTTCACACAGGAACAATACCAGATGGATTCCACCAATGTCTCCCAGCATGCTTCCAGGGCAGCAACCCCCGCCCCCACACAAGAACCATCCCCGCCCCCCACAGCAGAACAGCTTCTGCATGCGCTACTCCTCGGCCAGCAGCAGCTGACACAAGCCATCACAGCGCTGGTTCAGAACCAGCAACAACCAGTAAACAACAGGTCACGGGAAAGGGTTGTAGAAAAGCCCGCCAGTTTCAAAGGCAATGCAAGTAGTGACGCGCGTCGCTTTCTAGCTGCCTTCTCAATGTACGCACAGTTTAATGAGAAGCTGTCGCCATACAATGCCCAAGGGGGTCAGACCCAGTTAGACCACCTCTGGATTTCGTCGGCCCTGTCATTTATGACAGAAGATGCGGCAGTTTGGGCAACGCCCCACATGGACTTGATTGCCAGTCATCAAATGGCATTCAATGGTGATTGGGACGACTTCAAGACGGCGTTCAAAGCACGATTTGAACCAGTTGACGAAATGGTGGATGCTAAGGCCAAGCTCAGGGAGCTGTGGCAAGGCAAAAAGATGGTTCCCGAGTACACAGCCCGATTCCGGGAAATCATGGATAGGACAGGGTACTCAACACAAGACCTCCGTGATCGATACTACAAACATCTGAGTACAACGATCAAAGATGAATTAGTCCACACCGCGCGACCCCATATCACCCTCGTCAACCTCATCAATGTGGCTACAGACATTGACAATCGTCTTCGTGTTCGAGCCCAAGAGAAAGCTTGAGAACAAGGTCGAACTGTCCCCAACCTGTTCAAGTCTACCCCGGTCTCTACCTCATCCCCGTCTTCCTTTGTCCAACCATCTCGTGACTCCAATGCTATGGAGATTGACGCAACCAAAGTTGGACCAAATGGAAAGACACGTGCCGACTTCATGAAGGCCATGAATGGTAGATGTTACGGATGCGGATCAAAGGAACACCAGAAGAAGGACGGTAAACATGATTGCGAACTGTGCGGACATTGTGGGGGCAACCATCAGACGCAAGTTTGCCAAAGCCGGTTCCTCGGGTACCTACCGAGGCAACTAAAAGGGGCTGCTAATACCTTGTTTGATCCATCAACTCCGGCTCCTTCGTCATCCTCGTCCGCGAGGCCCTTACCTACTCCGCCCGCCGCAACCGTTGCCAGCTCTTCGTCTTCAACTCCGTTTGACTACAATGCCATCATGAAGCAGATGTCATTGCTCACGGACCAAGTCAAGCAGCTGGGAAATCAAAGGGATTTTTAGAAAGGACTCCAGGTGAAACCGCACCCTCGAGTCCCTCTAGAAAGACCTACATAGAAGAAGTGGAGGACATTGATGACTCCCCCATGGACATAGTTTTTAGCACGCCTGTAGTAATTACCCGCCCCGCTCAGCAACCTGATTTGCCGCCTTCAGCTTTATTTAACAACATGTATAACTACTACAAAACCTTGTTGTCTTGCATAGTGCCTGAAATAGACCCGCTTAGCATGCATTTCCGAGTTCCAATTACGCTCAAAGGAGTGTTCAGAGAAAAGGGCATCAAAGCTATGATTGACTCAGGAGCCACCGCATTGTTCCTAAGTCAAGACTTTGTCAACCGACACCGAGTACGTACGGTCCCCTTAGAAAGACAGATCCCACTCCACAACATCGATGGGACTCTAAATCAAGGAGGACGTATCACACACAGAGCAGAGCTCGAACTACAAGTTGGGGCTATCAAAGAAAACGCAACATTTTTGGTCACAGACATCGGACCAGAAGATTGCATTCTAGGCCTACCCTGGCTTCGCAAAGCAAGCCCCAAGATCAATTGGGCTACCGGAGAAATGGAATTAGAAGCCGAAGAAGACTTCAAACCCTTCCAGTCTATCACAGCCAATGGGAGATAGAGACGAGCCTGGCTCAGAGCCGGTATCATTCAGGACACCAAGGAAGAGCTTTGGTCCTGTGCTAGCTTTACATACTTCACAGACATCGCTGCTAAAGCCCATCAATCTAAAGAACAGCGGACGTTCAAACAGATGGTTCCAGAGGAATACCGCACACACCAGAAAGTCTTCTCAGAAGAAGCATCACAGCGTCTCCCCGAGCATCAGCCCTGGGATCATACGATTGATCTGATAGAAAACCCAAAGATGTTCAGATCCAAGGTTTATCCCATGTCTCCGAATGAACAAGCGGAGCTGGACAAGTTTATTGAGGAAAACCTAGCAAAAGGATATATTGTCCCATCCAAGTTGCCTATGGCCTCACCGGTATTCTTTGTCAAGAAGAAGGACGGCAAGCTCCGGCTTGTTCAGGACTATCGACGGTTAAATGACATCACAATCAAAAACCGCTACCCACTCCCCTTGGTATCTGATATTACCAATCAGCTTCGTCAAGCCAAAATCTTTACCAAGTTTGACGTACGATGGGGCTACCATAACATTCGGATTAAGGAGAATGACGAATGGAAGGGTGCATTTGTGACAAACCGAGGGCTGTTTGAGCCTAAGGTTTTCATGGATGGCCCAACTAGCCCTTAATTTTCGCAATTTACCTCTTGTTTTTATCTGTAAAACTCCGGGCTGCAACCCAGTTGCAACCTTCTCTGCACAAACTCCTTTGCACATCTATTAAGCGCCCGTATCACGTGGCTTAGACGCTCCACACAGTCACATTACTTGCTACTACGTCACACTAGCATGTGACTTAGTTTAAGTAAGACCACATGGCTACAGACACATGGCTCAGCCCATAGCTAGGGTTTGACGTCATAGATACCATCCACATGGGCTCCTTATTGTTCTTTCCCTATTGTTCTCTTTATGGAAGGATGTTCTCACAGGTGTGGGAATGGAATACAATAGTTGGTCTCCTTTTAGATAGATTCTCTCACGGGTAGAGTTCTTGGCAAGGACTAGACAATAGCTATTGTTCTCCTTTAGGTAGTTCTTTTGTTCTTCGTTCACACGGCTTCTTGCAAAGCCTGCCCTCAACATGGTCTGTGCGCAGGTCCCTGAAGTCTATATAACTGCTGCATGTACGCTCCTAGCCCCCATCTCGACCTCTTGGTCTTTACTGGGCTAGGTGCAACCCCCTCTTGTACTACATAGCTGGTAGTCACAATACTAACTTGGTCTTTACTGGGCTAGATATCTGTATAAGGTTTATAGCTGGTGAGAGCATTGTGCTATACCCTGCCACCACCTCGTCGTCGTCTTCCACTCCGTGTCCCTAGTTGCTACGTCGAGCTCCGTCTCCGTGACATTAGGTCGAGATCGTTGTGAAAACCCTGGGTCCCCCATTCCCACCGTTTTAAAAAGTTTATTCCTGTTTGACGAGTACGTCTCCGGTCTTCTCATACCGTTGAGCTACACTTACGTCGTCCGTTTCTACCCCCTGCGCGTTGTCTAGTGCCTAAGGACACACGCCCCCGTTTTTCTAAGAACCTCCCTGCCACTGAGCCTCAGCTCAAGAGGTCTCTTCCACCATCTTTCCTCGACGCTCTCGCTGAAAAGCGCAAGAGTGGTCAACCTCATCGTTGGTCTGACAAGGACCTGGTCACTGTCGCGAAGTACGTGTCCAAGAAGCCGCCTGTCAAAGGCATCACCCTCACCGTCCCCTCATACAAGGAAAATCGCCAACTCCGCGCCTCTGCACGAGCATACGGAGAACGAGCTGCTGAGGAGCGTGACCGCACCTTAGCTGAGCAACAGACCCACAAGCTCACCTTTGCAGAGCGACTAGCAAAGCTCCCTGCACCAACTCCCACCCCGCTGCACCAAAGCCGGTGTTGATCGACTTCAAGAAGTTGTCACCGGTTGATCTCGTAGGCATCTTCAAGCCAAAACTTACCGCCGTCCGCACTCGCTTGCAAGCTCTCACAGAACTTGAAGAACTCCTGAACCGCGCCAACCCCGACCACCGTCGCGCCCTGCTCCACCTCGTCAACAAGGTTAATCGCTTCCTCAACCGAGTTGACGATCTCGCACCCGTCACAGCAGACCGCGAGTGGCAGCTCCTGGACTGGGGTTGCAAAGCAATTGGGAAGGTTTCTTTCAAGCAGCTTCGTAAAAACTACGATAGAGTTCTAGCACAACTTAACGTAGTCAATAGTGATAGCTACTTTGAGTGGATCTAGACAGTCCACAAGTTTTTGCCCACCACGTCGTGCAAAATTATATACACTTCTTCGATTCGAGCACGGTCACAGACGACCACTTCTACGAAGGCATATTCTACGAGTGTGACAACAACCGTGCCCAAACCGGTACACTCAGGCAGACCCAACAGAAGCAGTCAATAGCAAATACTACGCCGGACAGCACCAGACACCCAACGAAGAAAACCTACGCCTCATTACATCACAAGACATGGATCCCAATCAGCCCGCCGCCCCTGCTGCCCCTGCTGCCCCAGTTGCCAACCTGAGCCAGCAAGACGTCTTAAATATGTTGGGCGTCCTGACACAAAGAATGGTTGACCTTACCAACCAGGTGGCTGCACTTGCCGCCGCACAGACACCAGCGGTTGCCGCTGCTACGCACACTTCTCGAGAGAGAAGCATCGTCGAGAAGCCAGTCTCCTTCAAGGGGAAAACATCATCGGAAGCCAGGCTCTTCCGCCATGCCTTTATCGTCTGGGCCCAGAACCAGGGCAAGGCGTTCTTCCAGCAAGACGCCCAGGGCCAGGTCCGGCTGGACAACAACGGTGCGAGGATCTTTGATCCCCACAAACTGATCACCAGTGCCCTGTCCTTCATGCAGGAAGACGCTGCTGATTGGGCTCGCCCTCACATTGAGGAGTTGGCCAATAGCAAACCAGCATTTGGAAATGACTGGGACACGTTTATCGAGGCCTTCAAGGCAAAGTTTGAGCCTATTGACGCGGTCATGGAGGCCAAGACTAAGGTTACCGGCATGAAGCAGGGTAACAAGACATTCGCCGCCCACATCTCGGAGTTCGAGACCTGGGCCCCTCGCACTGGCTGGAGCCAGC
Organism: Cytidiella melzeri; assembly: GCA_022592445.1. NCBI lineage: Eukaryota > Fungi > Basidiomycota > Agaricomycetes > Polyporales > Irpicaceae > Cytidiella > Cytidiella melzeri. The sequence goes on along the minus strand of JABYQR010000009.1, from coordinate 58,954 downwards.
AGGACCTTTTCGACCGTCTCAAGTCGAGCTTGAGTACGGAATACCTTCAGCGCGTCTCTTACTTCCAGACCCGCGCCACAACCTACGATGCACTGAAGGACCAGTGCAAGGCAGTAGATGCTCAGCTGGCCGATCTACGCAACAGCACTGGGAAGGTCATGGTAGACAGTTCCTCGGGACATGGCAAGTCCCACCAGCAAGCGTTCCGCGACCCCAATGCGATGGAGATCGACGCATCCCGTTTCTCCGCCTCGTTTGACTCGCTCTTTGCGGGTCTGGGCAAACAGGAGATCTTCCAGAAATGGAAGAAGGAGATGAGCAAGCGCTGCTCGGTTTGTGGATCTGAGAGTCACAAGAAGAGGGACTCGAAGCACCCCGATGACCCGGTCTGCAACCACTGCGGTGGCACCGGTCACTGGGGGGCAGTTTGCCTAAAACGGCTCCAAGGCGTCCCTAAGGGACAAAAGGTTGCCGCTACCTCGTCGACATCGTCGACTACTACTGCAGCCAAGCAAGACGCGTCCAACAACAAGGATGCTAAAATTGCTGCGCTCAAGGACATGCTTGACATCCAGAAGAAGCAAATGGATGAGATGGCAGCAAAAATTAATGCGGTTTTTTGAAACGGACTCGTGACATAGCCGCAGCTGCGAGTCCCCTTGATACCCTGTCCTCGTCTTCCTCCTCGTCTTCTGCCTCGTGTACAACGTCTACTCCATGCCCTTCGTCTACTATCTCCTCGTGTACTATATCGTCGATAGATCGGTTTTCATCTCATTTCCGTGTACATGTACTAGTAAAAGGTCTGAATAGAAGCATTCGCGTTCCTGCCATGATCGATTCAGGAGCTACAGCTTTATTCATCAGTCATCAGTTCGTCAAAAAGCATAAGATTATTCAGCACCCGCTCGAAAGGGTTATCTCATTGCATAATATTGACGGAACTAAGAATAAAGCTGGCGGATTAACTCACTTCGTTCGCCTTACACTCACTGTCGGAGACCACACAGAGAAGGCAGAGTTTCTTGTCACGGACTTAGGTCCAGAAGACGTCATTCTTGGGCTACCATGGCTCAAGCGCGTAAACCCTACCGTCAACTGGGAAAAAGGAGAAATGACAATTCCGAGCGGCTCGGAAGAATCTCCTGCTGAACCTTTCCAGAAGGTTGACGGTAATCGCAAAGAACGTAGGCAGTGGGTCAAAGCCGGTATTATCCAAGACACCACTGACGAAGTCTGGTGTATGGCCGGCTTCACCTACTCTACTAAGCTTGCTGCCGAAGCAAACGAAGCTAAAGCTCATCGCTCCTTCGAAGACATTGTTCCATCAGAGTACCATAGACACGCTAAAGTCTTCTCTGAGGAAGAGTCTAATCGGCTACCCCAGCATCAGCCCTGGGACCATTCGATTGATCTCAAACCAGACGCTCCTGAGACCATCAAATCGAAAGTTTACCCTATGCCCCTGAATGAACAAGCCGAGCTTGACAAGTTCATCCAGGAGAACCTATCCAAAGGATACATCACGCCTTCCAAGTCTCCGATGGCTTCTCCAGTCTTCTTTATCAAGAAGAAGGATAACAAACTCCGACTTATTCAGGACTACAGAAAACTCAATGACATCACTGTAAAGAATCGCTACCCTCTACCGCTTGCCACCGACATCATCAACAAGCTCAAGGGTGCAAAGATCTTCACAAAATTTGATGTCCGTTGGGGATATCACAATGTCCGAATCAAAGAAGGAGACGAGTACAAAGCGGCGTTCGTTACCAACCGAGGACTCTTCGAACCTAAGGTCATGTTCTTCGGTCTCACGAACTCACCCGCTACCTTCCAAGCTCTGATGGACAACATCTTTGCTGACCTCGTCGCCGAGGGCAAGGTGGCTGTCTATCTAGATGACATCTTGATCTGGAGCAACAACCTGACAGAGCACCGCAAGGTTGTACATGAAGTCCTCGAGTGACTTCAGCAGCATGACCTTTACCTTCGGCCGGAAAAGTGCGAGTTTGAGAAATCTGAGATCAAATACCTCGGGTTGATCATTCGTGCCGGCGAAGTAGCTATGGACCCTGTCAAAGTCCAAGCAGTTTCTACGTGGCCCACACCCAAGAACCTCAAAGAAGTTAGAGGATTCATCGGGTTTGCCAACTTCTACCGCCGCTTCATTCAAGACTTCTCAAAGCACGCACGGCCTCTACACGACCTGACTAAGAAGGACGTACCGTTCGTCTGGGGTCCAGCACAGCAGACTGCCTTCACGCTGCTAAAGAAGGCCTTTACTACTAAGCCTATCTTGGCAGTCTGGGACCCTGAACTCCCTACACGTCTAGAAGTTGATGCCTCGGGCTATGCGACCGGTGGAATCATCTCCCAGAAATCAAAGGAAGATGGATTCTATCACCCTATCGCCTACCGGTCCGCATCTATGACTGAAGCTGAGCGTAACTACGAAATCTTTGATCGGGAGATGTTAGCCATCACCGAAGCTCTCAAAGATTGGCGCCATTACCTTGAGGGGCTCAAGGAACCGTTTGAGATCTGGACAGATCACGCAAACTTGCAGCACTGGAAAACTGCGCAACACCTCACTCGACGTCAAGCACGTTGGTCATTACTTTTGGCTGACTTCGACTTCGTGTTGGTACACAAGCCCGGTAGTACCATGATACACGCTGATCCTCTCTCTCGTCTTCACTCACATGCTGTCACGGACAAAGAAGACAACAAGGATCAGGTGGTACTGAAACCGGAACATTTCCGCATCCTCGCTACCAGTGCGCTTGCCACTGCTTCTCCACTCGAATCAAAGATCCGAGAATGCACGGAACAAGAAGCAGAAGTCGCACAAGCTCTTGCTACCCTTCGAAAGAAGGGTCCTCGCAAACTTGTTGGCGGTTTACTCGAATGGGAAGAGAGTGACGGACTCATCTATTACAAGGGAAAACTCTATATCCCTAATAACAAAGAGCTCCGTTACGAAATTGTCAAATCTTGCCATGACACCCCCGCCGCTAGTCATCCGGGCAAACACGGCACCATAGAGCTAGTCTCACGACACTATTGGTGGCCTAAGATGAATGCTCTCGTAGAGACTTACGTACTAGGCTGTGATCGCTGTCAGCGTTACAAGTCAGCTCCACATCCTAAAGCAGTACTACAGCCTCAGGAAACGCCTGCCGGACCTTGGGAACACGTCGGAGTAGATCTCATCACTCAGCTGCCACCCTCTAAGGGATTTGATTCGATCGCGGTCTACATTGACCATTACTCCGATCAAACGAACATCATCCCTACTACCACTAAGGTTAACGCTGAGGGGATTGCCGATCTACACTACAAGGAAGTATTCCGACTTCACGGCATTCCCAAGAAGGTGTTCTCTGACCGAGGACCCCAGTTTGCAGCGCGCTTCATGCGTGCGCTCTATCACCGCCTGGGCATAGAGACTGGTTTTACAACCGCCTATCATCCGCAAGGAAATGGCAAAGTCGAACGCAAAAACCAGGATATCAAACAGTATCTGCGTCTATTCTGTCAGCAACGACAAGACGACTGGGTCGATCATCTACCGGCGGCTGAGTTTGCACTCAACTCGCGAGTACACGCGGGTAACTCCCAAACACCGTTTGAAGTCATCTACGGATATCGCCCCGACTTCACCATACCAGTCGGCAAGCGAAGCAATATCCCTTCACTCGATGAGCGCCTTGATAATATGGCTCGAGTACGCAAGGAGACCGAAGCAGCTCTTCGTCTAAGCAAGGAAAAGATGAAGCAACTCTACGAGTCTGAGAAACGCTCTCCACGCGTCTTCCAAGTAGGGGACATGGTCTGGCTGAACGCTAAGAACGTCCAGATCCATCAGGCTACCCCTAAACTCGGTCCTCGACAACTTGGCCCATACAAGGTCATCAAACGTACCGGCGAACTTGACTACAAGCTCGATCTACCCAGCTATCTCCGAATCCACCCCGTCTTCCAAATCAACCGTCTAAGTCCCTGGCACAACAACGGCAAAGACGTACCTCCACCTCCTGATCCTATTGTCATAGACGGAGAAGAGCAGTACGTTGTCGAGAAAGTGCTAGACAGCAGGCTACATGGACGATGGAAGAAACTGCAATTCCTAGTCAAATGGGAAGAATATTCAGACGGACACAATAGCTGGGAACCAGTAGAAAACCTCGAGAATAGTCAACACGCGATTGACGACTTCTACAAAGCAAACCCCGGAGCGCCCCGGGTCATCAAAGCTTCACTCTTCGCGGATCTCCGCTCGCACTTTCGGGAATTCAATACCCAGACCAACCCCGCTTTCCTTCGCACGATCTATCCATCTACATACGATCTTAGCTGGGATGAAGGCAAACACATCGGTCTGGATATCTCAAGAACATCACACTGACGGGTAACGTCGAGTCAACGACACCAGAAGGGGAGAAACTTCCTAGCATCCTTCTGACTAGACAATCGGGGCAATTCTGCTGAATCCCTGTAGACGGGTAGAAGACCTCTATCACCACAGCACAGTGATGCTTCGCAAGGACGCTCAATTTTAGGAGGAGGGTAATGTCATGGATGGCCTGACTAGCCCTTAATTTTCGCAATTTACCTCTTGTTTTTATCTACAAAACTCCGGGCTGCAGCTCAGTTGCAACCTTCTCTGCACAAACTCCTTTGCACATCTATTAAGCGCCCGTATCACGTGGCTTAGACGCTCCACACAGTCACATTACTTGCTACTACGTCACACTAGCATGTGACTTAGCTTAAGTAAGACCACATGGCTACAGACACATGGCTCAGCCCATAGCTAGGGTTTGACGTCATAGATACCGTTCACATGGACTCCTTTTGTTCTTTCCCTATTGTTCTCTTTATGGAAGGATGTTCTCACAGGTGTGGGAATGGAATACAATAGTTGGTCTCCTTTTAGATAGATTCTCTCACGGGTAGAGTTCTTGGCAATGACTAGACAATAGCTATTGTTCTCCTTTAGGTAGTTCTTTTGTTCTTCGTTCACACGGCTTCTTGCAAAGCCTGCCCTCAACATGGTCTGTGCGCAGGTCCCTGAAGTCTATATATACTGCTGCATGTACGCTCCTAGCCCCCCATCTCGACCTCTTGGTCTTTACTGGGCTAGGTAAGCAACCCCCTCTTGTACTACATAGCTGGTAGTCACAATACTAACTTGGTCTTTACTGGGCTAGATATCTGTATAAGGTTTATAGCTGGTGAGAGCATTGTGCTATACGCCTGCCACCACCTCATCGTTGTCTTCCACTCCATGTCCCTAGTTGCTACGTCGAGCTCCGTCTCCGTGACAAAGGTGATGTTGTTTGGCATGACCAACTCTCCGGCCACGTTTCAAGCAATGATGAATTCCATCTTTGCTGATCTCATTGCGGAAGGAAAGGTCTCGGTGTACTTAGATAACATCCTCGTCTTCAGTTCTGATATTACGGAACACCGGAAAATCGTTCATGAGGTACTATCTCAACTTGAAGCCAATGACTTGTATCTTCGCCCCGAAAAATGCGAATTTGAACAGTCACAAGTCGAGTACCTAGGTTTAGTCATTGGTAACGGAAAGATCCGTATGGACTCGGGTAAAATAGAAGCTATCACCAACTGGCCGGTACCACAGAACCTCCGTGATGTACGCGGCTTCATTGGATTTGCCAACTTCTACCGATGTTTCATCAAAAACTTTGCACGGCATACTCGTCCCCTCCACGATCTGACCAAGAAAGACCAACCTTGGAAGTGGGGAGAAGCACAGCAGAACGCCTTTCAGATGCTCAAAGATGCATTCACTCAGGAACCTATTCTAGTCACATGGGAACCCGATCGCCCCACACGTATTGAAGTTGATGTGTCTGGCTTTGCAACCGTAGGAGTTCTATTGCAGAAACTAGAGGATGGACAATGGCACCCTGTAGCGTTTCGGTCTCAGTCTATGGCCGAAGCGGAACGGAACTATGAGATCTATGATCGAGAAAATGCTTGCTATCATCAGAGCTCTCGAAGACTGGCATCACTATCTGGAAGGATTACCCGCACCCTTCGAGATCATCACAGATCATCAGAATCTGCAGTACTGGCGTACCGCTCAGGACCTGTCTAGACGACAAGCTCGGTGGTCCTTATACCTTAGCCGGTTTGATTTTGTGTTGACACACAAACCCGGAAAGACCCTTACTCAAGGTGACCCGCTGTCCAGAGTTAGAACCTTGGAAGTGCTAGATGCATCAGACAACAAAGAACAAGTTGTGCTGAAACCCGAATACTTCCAAACCATAGCTGCCTCAAGTACTCTAGAAACAGACCCATTGGAAGCTCGAATCAGAGACATCAGCCTTCGAGAAGCAGAGGTGGTTCAGGGATTAGCCAAACTTAAGAAGGACAGACCCCGGAAGTTGACAGATGGTGGACTAGAGTGGGAAGAAGACAGCGGACTGGTGTACTACAAAGGAAAGCTGTACATTCCTAAAGATCGAGAAGTCCGAAAGGAGATTGTACGTTGATGCCACAATGCGCTACCAGCAGAACATCCTGGCAAACACGCAACCCTGGAACTAGTAACACGGCACTATTGGTGGCCTCGTATGGCATCATCTGTAGAACAATACGTCCTCGGATGTGACAAGTGTCAACGAACCAAACCAGCACAGCACCCGGTTGCCCCAATACAGCCCATCGAAGTACCAGACGGACCTTGGCAGGTGGTTGGTGTAGACTTAGTCGGACCACTCCCACGCAGTAACGGTTTTGACATGATCGCCGTGTACACAGACTTGTACAGCAAGCAAACACATGTAATCCCAACTCAGTCTACTGTCACAGCGGACGGTATAGCCGACCTTCACATCAGAGAGGTGTTCAGGCTCCACGGCATTCCCCGACAGTTTATATCCGATAGAGGACCCCAGTTTGCAGCTCGTGTCATGCAAGCGTTGTACAAACGGCTAGGCATCACTGGCGCCATGACTACCGCCTACCACCCTCAGGCCAATGGTCAAACGGAAAGAACCAATCAAGAGGTAGAAAAGATTCTACAACTCTTTGTTGACCAACGACAAGATGATTGGGCAGAATACATCCCAGTGGCTGAATTTGCCATCAACTCCCGGGTCAACTCATCTACTCAGCACTCTCCGTTTGAAGTCATGTACCGGTATCTACCGGACTTTACCATTCCCATTGGTCGTCAAAGTCGCATGCCAAACCTAGATGCACGTCTAGAAAAGCTCAGACAGGTTCGGGCAGAAGCTGAAGCTGCCTCGCGTCTATCTAAGGAAAAGATGGCCGAAGCTTCCGCATACACCCGCAGAACTACTCCAGTCTTCAAGGAAGGGGACCTCGTGTGGTTGTCTTCCAAGAACGTCAAAGTACATCAGCAGTCTGACAAGCTAGGGCCTAGACAGCTTGGTCCATTCACAGTTCTTCAGAAAACCGGTGAACATACGTATCGGATCAAACTCAAATCCGGATATCGTATTCACAACAACATCAACGTTGAACGGCTATCTCCGTATTGAGGAAACGAAGTAAACGGCCTCATACCAGAACCACCAGCACCGATCATAGTAGATGATCAACAAGTCTATGAAGTTGAGAAGATCCTAGACAGTTGGATCTATCGGAAGCAGATGCAGTACCTAGTCAAATGGAAAGGCTATGGAGAAGGCAATGTAACGTGGGAACCTGCAGTAAATCTGACCAATGCGAAAGAGAGCATTGCAGAGTTCCACGCCAGACATACCAACACACCTCAGAAATTGCCCAAAGCACTCTTCGACTCCATTCCTTGGAAACCGTTGGAGAACATCACCGAAGCTATTGCATCTGACCTCGAGTGGGCAGATGGTAGAGTCCCTGGTCTTAGTTCATCGAGGCGATGAATTTTAGGAGGGGGGTAATGACATGGATAGTCCAACAGAGACCGGATTTTTCCAATAATGTCACAAGTTTACAGCCTTAGACGCCTATCTAGAGCGCTTATTTTCCGGCTAGGAGCGTTACCGGACCTAACCCTAACCCGGGTCACGTGACATCCTGCCTTATTTATCAATAGTCCAGACCCAAACCCTAGACTCAATCTGGAGCGGTTCCAGATCAACCTAGGCTATTTTTCTATTGTTCAACTTCCATTGATAGGGATTCCCCAGGGATTCCCCCAGTTCTCATTGTTCTATTGTCTTTCGACTATTGTCTTCTGTCTATTGTTAGGGATTCCCCCAGTTTCTATTGCTCTACTGTTCTTATCCTATTGTTCTATTGTTCTATTGTTCTAGCTCTATTGTTCTACGTACCCTGGTCCTTGACAGTTACTCAGGTCCTTGACAGTTATCCTGGTTCCTTATTGTTCTATTGTTACTCCAGCCCCACAGTTACTCCAGTCCCTAGTGTGGGAACTGGTGCACAGACCACCCAGACACAGTATATATAGTACCCCTTACCCTTCCTGGTTCTGCATCTTGACCTCTTCGTCATTTGCACTGCCAGGTGAGTTACTCAATGTAACCTAGTATAAGCATGATATTAACTTCGTCATTTGCACTGCCAGTATCCGGCCTCTGTGCCTGCTTGCCTGCTTATCATCGACTTTGACCTTGTTGTTGTCGTTGGAGATCTACTTCCACTTCCACTTCCTCTCCTCTTCACCCTTGTTTAGGGTTTATCAGCATAGCAGCAGTCGCTCCGCGACACTGTTTGTCCTTCACGTCTTCTCCAAGCACGGAGTTCCATCACACTGTACCTCCAATTGGGGTACTGAGTTTGTTTCCCAGTTCTTCCGAGCCTTGGTGACACAGAGACGGGGCTCGACGTGACAAACAGGGACACGCTGTGGATGACAACGACGAGGTGGTGGCAGGCGTGCAGCACAATGCGTCCACCAGCTATCAAACTTATTCAGAAATCTAGCCCAGTAAAGTCCAAGTTAGCATTGAGTACTACTAGCTATGTAGTACAGGAGGGAGTGGCTTACCTAGCCCAGTAAAGACCAAGAGGTCGGGATGGGGGGCTAGGAGCGTACATGTAGCTGCTTATATAGACTTCAGGGACCTGCGCACAGACCATGTTGAGGGCAGGCTTTGCAAGAAGCCGTGTGAACGAAAAACAAAAGAACTACCTAAAGGAGAACAATAGCTATTGTCTACATCTTGCCAAGAACTCTACTTGTGAGAGAATCTATCTAAAAGGAGACCAACTATTGTATTCCATTCCCACACCTGTGAGAACATCCTTCCATAAAAAGAACAATAGGGAAAGAACAAAAGGAGTCCATGTGAACGGTATCTATGATGTCAAACCCTAGCTATGGGCTGAGCCATGTGGTTGTAGCTATGTGGTCTTACTTAAGCTAAGTCACATGCCAGTGTGATGTAATAGCAAGTATCGTGACCGTGTGGAGCGTCTAAGCCACGTGATATGGGCGCTTAATAGACGTGCAAAGGAGTTTGTGCAAAGAGGATTGCAACTGGGTTGTAGCCCGGAGTTTTACAGATAAAAACAAGAGGTAAATTGCAAAAAATAAGGGCTAGTTGGGCCATCCACGACAGATGTTGTTGAGAATGTGGATGTAATTAAGCTACAAGCCGGTGCTCATAACCTAACAAAGTGGAAGTTGTGTGCGAGGGGTAGAGGCTGTTAAAGATGAGTCTTATTATTATTGCTGCTTCAGCAGCTCTGCTTATATACATGTCTGTATCTACTTATGTAAGCAACTACTATACATGTCTACTTCAGCTATTCTCCTGTATTACTAAGTGCATGACTCATGCATGACTCATGCTATGAATGCATGACTCATTGTATGACTAGGCTCAGCACTTGTACCAGAGGCGTACATAATGAGTAAATGACTCATGCTAGTACTTGTCCTCAGACGTACGCTTTAGGCATCCTCTGGAGTTGTACTACGTGTTTTCCATGTCATTTCCTATGCTACTAAAACACAGGCGTACATATATGTGCAGTAAGCCTATAGTGCTATACTACTTAGTCTACACAACCCATATCTGTACGTCTCAGCTAATGTGATGGTTATTACTGGAGTTACCATATACAGCTGCATAATTGCCTTATCAAGACTGTGGGAACTCTGCTACCATAAAGCGTCCTTGGAACAAGGCGTGGGAAACTACAGATTATATTATATAGTTTTAACACTATGCACGGAATCTGCACGACTTCTCCTGGCGCTCACTATGCAACAAGATGATCTCAGCAAAGCCATCAGGAACCTATCCGAACTTTGCAAGCGTAGCGCAAAAGCTATTCATACACCGACCCTGCCCGCGGCGCCGGCGGGCATTTATGGTCTTGATCAGCCGCAGGTGTGGGCTGCTGCTATCAATGACAGAGTTGTGGCAGGAGAGGATGACTCGGATGAGGATTCTGAGGACGAGGCAAACAATGGTGTTGAATGGTGATGCTATATCACCTTTTCTGATAGTCTACAATTATTTTACTGTTTTCTGCGATTTTTGGAAGCATACATCTCGACGGAGGACATTGAGCGAAATTTTGGGCGACCCGATTAAGCGCCGGCTATAAACTAAGCAAAAACCGATGGACATAAACGGTCATTTTTCCGGATTTTTGGATCGAACCTCTTGGTGCGCATTCCGGGGGCCTGTTTTCAGCTGAATGTGCTGAGCGCTGAAGCTTGAAGTTCTACGAGCAGTACCCGAAGCTTAAGCATAGTATGTAGTATAAGACTAGATGATGGCCATGCCATCATTTTTGAGTTGCTGAACCCCGAATAAACAGCAATAAATAATGTCATAAAGTAACGTCATAACTGTGTCACGCTCGTTTTGGAGTTTGTCCCCGAACGCCTCGGACATGTCCCCTCGTATTGCTAACAACAAGCTTGTAAAGACCGACAGCAAAGTCACCGCAGCCTCGAGAACGCGAAAGACGCGTCAGGCTATGGACGACCACAACTCGCTGCCTCACCCTAACAGCGACAACAACGTCACCGAGGATGAAGAGCAAGAAGAGGATGCACTTTCACTTGACAGCGATGCTCTTGACGACGACGTTCCTCTAAAGACCACCAAACGTAAACGCGCAGCCGCTTCCACCAATGCTAGCGCGAAAGCGTCCCCAAAGAAGAAGACAAGTCCAAGAAAGCGGCAGAAAGCGAGGGGCAAAGAGCAAGACGCTGCCTTCTCTGATGACCTCGCCGAAGGGCAAGAGATAGTGGGCTTAGTGGTTGAGGCACCCAAGACGGGCAGAGGTTTGCATCATCTCTTCCGCATGCTCAAGTCAGGCTTTGATTATTGGTCTCGTTCTAGTACCCCCTGGACAAATTTCACAGAACACGCTCAACTTTCTCTCCCAGCTCAAGAATCCAGAATGCAACGACCGCGAGTGGTGCGTAATTGCCGTCAGTTTGCATCAATCCCATGAACAGTCTTAACCCACCAGGTTCAAGCTGCACGGTAAGCACGTCGCACGATCTCTCAATTTAGCGGGTCCAAACCTGTCAGTCTCGCAGAGCCTGTTTACCGCCTAGCCGAGAAGGAATGGAAGGACTTTGTAGAAGAATTCACCGACGTCCTTGTTGATTCTGATCCTCAAATACCCCACTTGCCTCCCAAAGATGTGATCCACAGGATATACCGTGACGTGAGATTACTAGCGTACCGTAATTTTCATCAAGCTCACGCTCTAATCAGGTGAGATTCAGCAATGACAAAACGCCTTACAAAACAGGGCTGTCGGCAAGCTTCTCGAGGAGCGGTAGGAAAGGGATATTTGCTGGATGCAAGTCTTCCCTTCGACTTCTTCAGAGCTTGACATTGACCAGCTCCACGTCGTAGATCACCTGTAAGTCACTTTGTCATAATCAGCCGTATCACACTGCTGATCGTACAACCAATCACTCAGGGCTAGTAAGTAAAACCCTCTCCCAACCCCACCACGTTCCCATCCTGACTCAACTTCGATCTCCAGTCCGACCAGACGGCGAGAGCATCATCGCCGCAGGCACCTGGTGCCCTGGGCGAAACGAAATAGCTACCATTAGAAGCAACCTTCAGCGGTCCTCCACCAGACTCCGCTCCATCCTCTCGGATCCCCAATTCGAAGGGTTGTTCGGTGAGGCAAAGCCGCATCCGGAAGGCGAACGGCAAAGTATCTTTGGGATGGACGACGAGTTGAAGGTGGCGCCGAAGGGGGTGGACAAGAACCACAAGTTGCGTAGTCGTAGATTCGCCTCTTTTTTCCGGATAATCACCTCACTTACATCGTCTGTTTTGGGCGATTACAGGGATATTGATCTGTTGAAGTGCCGGTCATTCGCGGTCGTTCATCGGTTCGCGAGTCCTCTGTCCCCCTCCCTCCGCTCTGATGCGAGCTGAGTCTCTTGATTTGTTTTTAGGTTCACAGATAAGCAAGTCTTGCAAGCAGAATTCAAGGATGAGCTAGGAAGGCTCGTGAAGATTATGAGGCCTTTTGTACACTGGTAAGAACACGTGTTGGCTACTTCCTTCAGTCAAGGCCGAAAATGACGGAACGCTACGCGGTTTTAGTATCAATGATTTAATGACTATCCAAAATGCAGATAGCGACGACGACGGCGGCGACGAGGGGGAGGAGGAGGAGGAGGAGGAGGAAGCGGAGGAGGAGGAGGAAGCGGAGGAAGCGGAGGAAGCTTCGTAGTGTTATACCGTAGCCCGGGCCCGCACAGATGTTGAGTTCTTCATATTTGAATGTTTCCGATATCCTACTTTTTGATTCAATGTTCTAGATTCTTCCGCGTCTGTTACGTTATCTCATTTTTGTCCACGAAACAGCCTGCATAGCAAAGACTACGCAAGCCTGCGACGGCCATTCAGCATACGTTGCACCAAGGGGGGCGGATATTGTCCCTGGCGTTTCTGACTAACCGGAGTATATTATACTCCTTGAACTGCGAATATCAACGTTTGGACGCTTACGCCGCTTTGTTCACAGCTATAAACTGCTATTCTTTCGAGCTGGAGTACTGTTTGATGCGGAGCGGGGTAGAATCGGCGGAGGCCTGGGGTCTGTTCCTGGTCTTTCCGTGGTTGAGAGCTGAATGTAACTCAGCACTGAAACATGCATTCCTAGGTGATAGCCAATTGGGTTCGCAATTTGAGTTCGTCGAGTACCCCGAGTCCACGCAAACCGTACTCAAGCGTACATCGGAGAAGCTCTTTGGCGTAAGAAACACGAAGTCGGGCGTAACAGCAAGTCTCTTTCTTGGCCGGTCCCGAAACCTGATTGGTGGTGCTTGACAGGAAAGTCAAGATAGTAGGGGATGCAGATTGCATGCCATGCTAGGCAGACGTCGGTACAACCCTCGTTCAAACCGCAACTCGGATGGGAGCGTACTCTGCGCCGTTGTCGGTAGTCGGTACTCCGACTCGTTTCATCGTACAAGGAGTACGTCGTTTAGCGTTGGCGGGGTGGTATATAAGTTGTGGGCTGGACTGGCTGATGCTCTTCAGCACCTCCATCGGGTTCTTCGATCCCACTCTCGTACTGACCTCTCTAGACACCCCTTCTTTCTTAACACCCATCAAGAACACTAGACCGTCATGTCCATCGACTCCGTCCCCAAGCACCCTGTCCCTTCTCGTCTCAGCCAAGGCCCCGAAGTTCCTTACATCGGCCCAAACATTGACGCGTACAACAAGGCTCATGCTGAGACCGTCGGCCCTGCGGCTGACAAGTGGTGGGCGAAGGTCAGTCCATGTATTGCCTTTAGGATCTTCGATAATCTGAAGAGAGTGTCTATCTTCAACTAGATGGCCAGGGAGACTCTTCACTGGGATCGCCCCTTCCACACCGTGCGCTCGGGCAGCTTCGAGAATGGTGACATCGCCTGGTTCCCTGAGGGCTACATAAACGCCTCCTACAACTGCGTCGACCGCTGGGCGTTTCAGAGCCCTGACAAGGTACATTTCTCCTCCACTTACCTCTCTATCCGCATCTAAGGTCACTACTTGTAGACTGCCATCATCTACGAAGCTGACGAACCTGGCGAGAGCGCCGAGATCAGCTACAGCGAACTCCTTCGCGAAACCTGCCGCGTCGCCAACGTCCTCAAGTCCTATGGCGTCAAGCAAGGCGACACGGTCTCCATCTACCTCCCCATGACCTGGCAAGCCGTCGCTGCTTTCATGGCCTGCGCACGTATCGGCGCCATCCACTCCGTTGTCTTCGCCGGCTTCTCGTCTGAGTCGCTCCGCGACCGTATCAACGACTGCAAGTCCCGTGTCGTCATCACCTCCGACGAGGGTCGTCGTGGCGGCAAGTCAATCCCAATCAAGTCCCTCGCGGACAATGCGATCAAGAACTGCCCTGGCGTGGAGCACGTTCTTGTTCTGCAAAGGACTGGAAACCCTGTTAACTTTGTGGAAGGAAGGGACAAGTGGTGGCACGAGGAGACCGCAAAGGTCCCGAACTACTGCCCCCCTGCTCTCCTCTCTTCTGAGGACCCGTTGTTCATCCTCTACGTAAGTTCGCAACTTCACCGTATCTGGCTCATATGTGTGCTGAGCAGAAGGATTCTTCAGACTTCTGGATCTACAGGCAAGCCGAAGGGTATCATGCACACCATTGGTGGCTTCCTCCTCGGCTCCGCCATGAGTGTCAAGTACGTATTCGACGTTCATCCTCAAGATCGGTTTGGTTGCATGGCCGACCTTGGCTGGATCACAGGCCACACGTACGTATATCATGCCATGTACGACTACCTATTCGTCGGCCCGTGCTAACACACCGACTCAACCAGTTACGTCGTCTACGGCCCTCTCGCGAATGGCATCGCCACCACCGTCTTCGAATCCACCCCCGTCTACCCCACGCCCTCCCGATTCTGGGAGACAATTGACAAGCACAAGATTACCCACTTCTACACCGCCCCCACCGCCGTCCGTCTCCTCCGCCGCCTCGGTGAGCAACACGTGCAAAAGGCCGACCTGAGCACTCTTCGCGTCATCGGCAGCGTCGGCGAGCCTATCAACCCTGAAGCATGGCACTGGTTAAACGACCACGTCGGAAGGAAGCAAGCTGCCATTGTCGACACGTTCTTCCAAACCGAGACCGGTAGCATCGTCGTTGCTCCCTTGCCGGGCGCGATCGAGGCCAAGCCCGGTTCTGCTACGCTTCCTTTCCTCGGTATTCAGGCAGCGCTGCTGGATCCTGTGACTGGGAAGGAGCTCGAGGGCGACAACGTGGAGGGTGTGCTTGTGTTCAAGAACACCTGGCCTTCGATTGCGAGGACGGTTTGGCAGGACCATAACAGGTGGCTCGATGTCTACATGAGGGTGTGTAGTACCTCGTCGCTTGGTGCTGTTGATCTGGGATGTTGACCGCCGCGTTTAGCCTTACCCTGGCTACTTCTACACTGGAGACGGTGCCGTCCGCGACAAGGATGGCTACATCTGGATCAAAGGCCGTGTCGATGGTACGTACACTCGACGCTCTTCCCCTGCTAACTTTCTCTGACAGAGATATCACCGACAGATGTCATCAACGTCTCCGGCCACCGTTTGTCTACCGCCGAGATTGAGTCTGCGCTGATCACCTACGACGGTGTGGCAGAGGCTGCCGTCATCGGTGCCAACGACGAACTGACAGGCCAAGCCGTCCACTCCTTCGTCACTCTCAAACCGTAAGCCTCTATCTCTCAATCTCTGCTTGGAACTCACTCTCACATCTACCCACATAGCGAATTCAAATATGACCCCACGAACGAATCCGCACTGATCAAAGACCTCGTACTCCAAGTGCGCAAGGTGATCGGGCCCTTCGCCGCGCCCAAGAAGATCTACGTCGTCTCGGACCTGCCCAAGACCCGCTCAGGCAAGATCATGCGTCGGATCATGCGCAAAATTATCGCGGGCGAGGGAGACCAACTTGGAGACCTGTCGACGTTGGCAGAGCCGAGCGTCGTGGATGTCATCAAGGCCAAGGTGGCTTCTGTGAGCGCTTGAAGGCTCAAAGCCTGAAGTTGTGCGGGCGAATTGTTTGTGTGTGCTCGTGGCTAAGTGTAAAATATTCGCTTGCTTTGTTAGAGCTTAGACATACTTAGTACTTACGTTGTATTATTCACCTTCTCAATGTATCTAATGACGTTCATAAACTCGTTAGCGAGTGGGCTCACGCAGTCAACATAGGGCCTGTTCAGGCGACACCAGTTAATCAAACAAAAAGCCCTCAGTCGCTCGGAAGTATGAGGCTGGGCTGCATTGATACGCTACATGAGTAATCGGGGGTATTGTATGAGCTATATCGCATGATCATCCGTCCTGTAAACCGGAAAGGGTCGCTAAAGAGGAGGGGTATTCGCCAACCAGCCTAAACAAGTCTGTAGTTGGCCAAGGGCACTGCTGTAGTCATCGTCACTGATTTCCTATAGATAGCGATGATCATAAAGCGGATCCAGACGAAGGCGAAAATACAACATACCCTGCACTCTGCAGCTGCGTCATATTATGAACGCCGCTTGGGAGACCTGGAGGGAGCATGTTCTCCTTTCCACGACGAGAGTTGTGACGTGCGGGGCCGTTCGAGCCATTCGCGCCCCTGGGAGCTTTGCCAGAGAGGCTGATACGCTTGACACCAGGATACTTGCAGAGGTCGTCGACTGAAGTCAGAGGAGCTGCTTGAGGCTGAATGGGATAGCCTGATACAGTCAGACTTGCGTTGGAGGCAGTAGAAGTTACAGAGGTCAGAGAGCTCGAGGATGAGGATCGTGAAGGCGAAGTAGCGACGCCAGGGGTGAACATGTTAGAGCTGGGTATCACAGGAGAGCATTCGGATACAACGATGCTCGGGAGGCTCGGCGTCAGAGAGTCTTTTGAAATGGGTCTGCGAGCCCCTTTGGAATGAACGGGATGCACGCCTCCCACAGACGATTGGAGTTTCAAGACCTTTAGCTTGTTCTTAATGGGCGAGCGGATGCGCAGACTAGGCGGGAACTTGACACTCGTGCGGCTGGCGTTCGATTCAGGATTGTACAGGAGAGCAGGCAAGGGCAGCTCCTCGCGTACTTCTTGGATGCCTTGGGAGGTGACATTGCGGCGAGCGCGGCGATGTACATGTATACGCCAAAAGAGGATAGCTACGGCAAGTATGAAGAGTAGGATGAGGCCGCACATGACAAGGAATAGACCGAGGGAGCCGTCGAGAGGGTCGGTGCGCGGGCTGTAGTCCATGGCAGGCACAGGGAGGTACTGATCGCGCTTCGCGTGGGGCACGCTGGTTGGTGCTGGAATTGACGAGAGCAGCGAGACCGACGTTGCAAGATGAAGACCAGGCATTGTTGCGACGAGATTGGATTCTTGGAAGACGCGACAAGCAGCAGATGGGTGTCAAGCTGAAAGAAGCGAGGACCAGCTGCATCGAGTCGTGAACTTGGACTGGTGGCTGACAAGGTTAGCACTCTTGTGAGTCAGTGACCGGCGTCACGCAAGGCGTCGTATGGCTAAAAATGTAGTGGCTGGCCATTGTAAGCACACAACGAGGAAGTGGTGACCATATGAGAGTGACAGACTTGAGCACTCAGTAGCCATTACTTATGTACTTGATCGTCGTGCACAGTCACAGCCGCTTTGAAGCCAGGTATACACTCGGGCGCAGCAGCCAATTGGCGCTATAGTCTTGTGCTGGTAGTCTCGGGACCCGCCGTTCGCGTTTCCTCAATTGGAACCGCGGAGTTTCAAAAAGACAATGAGGCGAGGATCCAGGCGTGCGGTCTCTTTGTCTTTTTGGAACTCCGCGAGCCTGGAAAAGGAAGGAGCGCGGTGACTTCCGAATCGTCTGGTTCGAGACTATTGTGCTGAGACGATGATGCGGATACCGCAGGTGGCCATAAGTAATGCTTACAAGGAAAGAAATAGCAACGGACGCACACAGTCACAATCATCCAGCGAAAAACTCAGTCACACAGCCTCGCTGTTCCAGCTTCGTTACTTCTGAGCCACTATAAACATTCACACTTCTGCAATGATTTGCTAGCGCTGCGTTGCAGCTCGACCCGATACCACCCTTTTCATTTGTTGTTACCGTAACTATATGTCGTATTCCATCTTGTAAGCAAGACCTCACTAATGTATGCACATTTTCCGCACTCTCGCGCAAGGTCTCGACAGAACTGCATAGGCAAGAGTTTGTGACCACGTTGGATTGAGCAAATTGCTGATGTTGTGCCCGTATCCTCCTTCCTCCATTCGGAATGCACCTAGGAGCAGGTGATGCCAGTTTACTTGCATATGCATCCACTGATCACAGCTCCGGGTAGGTTGATAACAAGCTTGAGATGCACGCGTGTGGTCACAATCACGTGCGCAAATGGTCACTGCTCTTGGTCAATTACGCAGCGATTTGCTGGCACTCTGTCTCCCAGAGCGAAGGTGAGCCGAGCTGTTTAAAGTTATACTTTCAATGCACCCACGACTTGCTCACGATACACTGAATCACCTAGAGATTTAACACTGGCAGCTATCGCTGGTTGATTGAAGTTGCCTGGAGCATCCAGTGCGGTCGTCTCACGACTTCTTTCTGATCCATTGAGCTAGCAATTTACATTGATTGCACGCTAGGACTCAATGAAAATAGCTCAGCAACCTTTGTCGACCTCTCCACTGCATAAGACGTATTTGTCTACCTATCCTCGTTGCTCAACGCTTATCAATCCATGCAGTGAGACAATCCAGCCCAGCACAAGAGGACACTGCCCCAGGAGCGTCCGATGCCATACATGCAACATCTCCGGCTTATACCCAAGGGGTCCTTCGCTTACCTGACGAAGTTCTGGGCGAAATCTCGCTCCAGTGCATGCTACTCCACCTATACTTCGTCGACGCACAAGGTGGCAAACCTGAATACATGTGGACGGCTCTCCCCTTCTATCGATGGCTGACAGTGTCCCATATTTGCCGCCGATGGAGATGCGCCGCACTAGCAACCCCGCGCATGTGGGCTGCTATTGTACTCACGCGGCGCGCCGACTGCATCGCGACCATGATCCAACGTTCTAGACAAGCTCCGCTCATGGTTTACGAAGATGCTTCCTACCTGGACAATAGTCTCACTCACAGCAAGGAGCTTGTGCTCAGAGAGATACATCGCATCAGGCATTTGAGGATTTTATTCGACTCCAAAGCATGTGCCCTCCTTTCGGCTCTTGATGCAAAAGACGCTCCGTTGTTAAAGGCACTCGACATTACCTACAGCAACAAAGAATCTGATGGAGATTCGGACCCCATCCCGACGCTTTCATCGTGGACATTGCCTTCGCTTATCCACCTATCATTTCATGATCGCACGCCCGAATGGGACGAGACTGATGGCGTGCCAGACCTTGACTTTGTCAAATCCCTTCTCCGAGCGACCTTGGTATCCCTCAACATAGATGCGTTACGTTCTTCGATATCTGTCGGAGCATGTCTCGATCTTTTGCGAGGGTTGCCAATGCTTGAGAGTCACGCTCTGGGCAATGTGCTCTCGCCGTCGAAGCCTGACCCGTGTGACATACGACCGCCCTTGTCTACCACCATTGTCACCCTTCAACACCTCCGCGATATTTCGATACAACGGACCAACTACCACTTACAACGTTTAGCAAATCCCGACTCGGACCCATTCGACTCAGGAGTAGGTGCGGCAGACCTTCTTCGGCACCTCGACATCACCGCGTCCACAAGTGTGTACTTCACAGTCGGAGCTGAAGATCTGTCCTCAGATCAACTACATTTCATCTTCTCGGTGCTGCGCGACAAGGTCACCGCAAATCACAGGAGCGAGACCTTACCCGAAACGCTACCATTCATCAATGGCAGAGTTGTTGCGTCAATGAACCTCTTCGTCACGATCGAGCTGAGTAGCACTCCAATGTCTGTAATCGGAGTCAGAAATCGCGTTGGTTCACCACCATTTGAACAATCCCAGACCCTTCGCGTCACTATGCACAAGCAGTACCCCGGGAACGTTGACAGCATTCGAATGTTCTTCACGCACGGCTTTCCCTTGTCGAAGGTATTGACGGTTGATTCACTGGATTACACTGGAATGCTCAAAACAAAGCACTGGGATGTGATTCACCAGGCCGTTCCCGGGTTACAGGAGGTTGTCGTTCCGGCGCCTGCACGAAAATTTATTCGGGCGGTCAACACAGAGCTACGGTCCTCAGAATTGGTTGGAGACCGAGCCTCAAGAATTGGGTGACGTCCACGCCCACGCCGACCTTGACGATATACGAGGATTGACTCCAGTGCCACCACGCTTTTGTGACCGACAAGACGTTTCGCGATGGATTCGACGATCAGAATGCGAGCCGTACGTTGACAATATGACCATTGTCCCCGAAGTGGCGTACATACGTGAGCAGGAACGGGCAGGTGATGCGGAAGCTGTTGTTCACCTCGCCAATATTCCTTCAAGTTGAGGGTGGTGGTGTCGGTCGAGTGTTTGCCAGTGCAAGGGTCATATAGCTAGCCGCAGCGACAGTGTTACATTTTTCCATCAAATATTCATAGGATTCTTGCTGTTCTCACTGTGGATCGTAGCTGGAAGACTGACGATTCACCATCAATAGCGTGATGGTTTCGCTCGATGATTGAGTGTATTCCGAGTCACTATTACTAAGAACACAATAATTGCTAGTCTTCGCAGACGACACGAAGACTAGAACACTCTTGCAGATTATTATTGAATGATCCAACTGTTTTTTCTGAACCGCAGTGGGTAACTTAGCGTCACTGTAGTCGGCCGCTGTGAGACGGACGCGTTTTGTCACAATCACGTGCGCACATGGTCACTGTTCTCAGGCGATCACGCACTGACACGCAGCGTACGAATCAGATTGCATTGGCACCCACTGTCTCCTAAAAGTTTGTTGCTGTCGCGAAGGTGAGTGCACCTCACAGTTCAAACATACACCTGCAATGCACTTACGACATCTAGACCATACAAACATCTCAAACTGGCTCGCTGGCTGTTTCAAGTTGTCTGACAATGAGTTCGAGTAAGTTTGAGATTTTGGGTAGCAAGTGCGGTCGTCTCACAACCTTTTCCTTGCCCACTAAGCTAGTAGTTAACTTCCAGTGTGTGCTAGTACTCAATGGAAAGCGCCCAGCAACCTTTCACAGCCTCTCCACCATGTAGGATGTTTGCTCGCTCGTCGTCGTTGTCAGGAAATGAATGAATCGGTTTACTATTTGTGTAGTGAGACCATCTAGTCCAGCAGAGGAGGACACTACCCCAGTAGCGCTCGATGCCGCACATACAACATCTCTGGCTTGTATCCCAGGCGTTGAGAAGTCTACTATCCAAGGGATCCTCCGCCTACCTGACGACATTCTGGGCGAAATCTCACTCCAGTCCATGGTTTCTTACCTAAAGACAGACGATGCGTTTGGAGACCAGCTAGGGGCGCATTTCTGCGACTTGTACGATTGTTTCGCAGTGTCCCATGTCTGTCGTCGATGGAAATACGCCGCATTAGCCACTCCGTGTGCGTGGGCTACTATCAAACTCTCGAAGAGCACCGACTGCATCTCGGCCATGATCGAGCGTTCTGGACAGGTTCCGCTCTTGGTTTATGAAGATACCTTTCTTTGGGACGACAATGTCACTGCCAGCAAGGAGCTTGTGTTTCAAGAGATGCACCGCATCATGCACTTGAGGATTCTAGTTGACAACAAAGTATGCGACTTTCTGTCGAACCTTGAAGTAGCAGACGCTCCGCTGCTGAAGACCCTCCACCTCACATACAGCGAGCATTATGACGAACAACCATTCGACTCCATTCCGGCATTGTCTTCGTGGGCAATGCCTTCTCTGGTCCACCTCTCAATCCACGACAAATCAGAATGGGATGGCGATGGCATGCCAGAGCTCACCCTTGTCAAACCCCTCCTCAGATCAACAATTACAGAGCTTGAAATAGACGAGCTGAAGACGCCGATACCTGTTGAAGCATGCCTCGATCTGTTGCATGGGTTGCCAATGCTTAAGAGATTGACTTTTGGCGGTGTACTCTCCCGGCCACAGGGTAATCTGGGTAACTTATTGCTCCCTGTGGCCGATAATATTGTTAGCCTTTGCCACCTCCGCAACTTCTCTTTCCAGAGGACCAGTCGCTGGAGCCATCGCGATCAAATGGATCTGGGAGTGGGTGCAGCGGAGCTCCTTCGGCACCTCGACATACCGGCGTCTACAAGTGTGTACTTTCTGGCTGACACTAGCAAAGTTCTCTCCTCAGATGGAATAAGCTTCATTTTCTCAGTGCTACGCAGTAAGGTCACTTCCACAAACAGAAATGAGACCTCATTCCAGCCGCTACCATTCCTGGACTGCATTATTAACATATGTACGGACTTCAGATCCGCCTTCGAGGTCCAGCTGAGGAGCGCCCCCAGGCCTATAGAAGTTGGGTACGCAAATTGCATTGGATCACCACAATCCGATCAAGTCCAGACACTTCATGTTGCTGTGTGCCATCAATACTTCAGGAACACCGACGCCATTCCAGTGTTCTTCTCGCATGGTTTTCCGTTGTCGACCGTGTCAACAATACGTTTGTATGATTCCGCCAAGGTGGTCGAACCAGAGCACTGGACTCTAATATTCGATGCCTTACCCGAAGTACAGGAGGTCTTCATTGGGGGGCTCTCGCGAAGTTTTCTACGGGCGATCGAAACCGGGCTATGCCCCTCAGAGTCGACGGCGGAGATTGAGCCTGGAGGATCGGGCGTCATACGCACTATGCTGCCGAACCTGACAGCGTTGAGGCTTGGGAGCGCAGACCAACATCAACGCGGTTTTGCGGCCGGCGGGACTTCTCGCGGTGAATGCAACCGCTGGGAAAACGAGCCGTTCGTCGGCCAACTGATACGGACGCTCTCAAAGTGGCGAACATCCGCGAGCAGGAAAGGGCATGCGCTGAAGGATCTGATGCTCGCGTCGTCGATGTGGCTTGAGGATGCAGAATTATCCAAGCTCGAGTCGTCTGGCATTACTCAACGTTTGCGGGTGTTATAGATGCATATGTGGCAATTGCAACCTCCGCAATAATCTTCGTGGCATCTTCTTCATGCGTTGCTGCTATGGAGATCTATTTTCGCTCGTTGTGAGTGTCACAAGTATAATCTCATGACGAATTCCTGCTTACCTTTGCTCCAAGTACAAGTAGCCGTACTTTGATTAGCTTCATTGCAACCAGCCGGTCACCTCGACATGGGGCTGTGCCACGTTCGACGACTTCCCTGAGCGTCGGTGACTACGACGTCCCACCGGGAACGTCAATCACATTCGCCTGATAAGCAAATTAAACGGTGGGTAAGCTCGACTTCAATTGTGAATAAGCATCGCTGTTCGGCTCGACTGTACCTGAATACTGCATGCCATTTAAATTATGCCTGAGTCAGTTTGTGGAATTTGAATGCGATATTGATGTCGCCCTGGCGTCTGGAGCCACGGCAACAGCCGAGCCCCAAAGAAATTGGGGCCATGTGACTCACTCCCTCAAGAGCGCAGCTCGCTGCGTAGCGTGTCTCCGGTGTGATTGACCCGTCGAGAGTGTCGTCGACAGCGAGGAGAGACAAAGCAGTGTAAAAAACAAACGCGAGGCCTGTCGAGGCGCAGTACAGAATCGCTGGGGAGAGCACGGGAAATTGAATACGTAGAGAAGCGCGTCATGTCGTTTGTGTTAAGCGCCACTACATCCCCAACAGAATCCTTGCGTTCAGACAAAATCACGTCCTATATAATACTCGATGCCCACATTCGCCTGCCACCATCACTTCCCTCCTTCCCGCTTTCTTTCTTCTCCTCTTTTTCTTGCCCTCCGCCATCATGTCTTCCGTCGTCGAGACGCGAACGGCATCGCCGACGCTGGAAAAGTCGCGCAAGAGCTTCAAGAAGGACTCCAAGGAGGAGACTCCTGCCGACATCGATATTCCCGACAACTATGTCTCTTGGAGTCTCAAGAACCAGAAGCCCGCCCCGCCAATCACCCTCGGCAACCTCATACACAATATCCAGTGGATTAGCTTCCTCGCCCTTACCATCACACCGTCTATTGCAATCTACGGAGCATTCACCGTCAAGTTGCAGTGGCAGACGGCTGTTTGGAGTGTCATTTACTACTTCATTACTGGGCTCGGTGAGTTTTGTTCTATGGCCTCAATAATCTCTCTCGCCCGACGGCGTAAGTTGTGACACAGGTGCTTACTATCTACTTCGTTCAGGTATCACGGCTGGTTACCACCGTCTATGGGCACATCGCTCGTACAACGCGTCACCAGCCCTTCAGTATTTCCTGGCTGCAGCAGGCACAGGTGCCGTCGAGGGCTCCATCAAATGGTGGTCGCGTGGTCACCGTGCTCATCACCGTTATACCGACACCGACCTTGACCCGTACAACGCCCACAAGGGTTTCTGGTGGTCACACGTTGGCTGGATGATCCTCAAGCCTCGTTTCAAGATCGGAGTTGCGGATGTCAGTGATTTGAGCAAGAACCCTGTCATACGGTGGCAGCACCGCTGGTACATCCAGCTCATTCTCGGCATGGGTTTCCTACTGCCCACAGTCGTCGCTGGATTGGGTTGGGGTGACTGGAAAGGTGGATTTGTTTACGCAGGCGCAGCTCGTCTCACTTTCGTTCACCACGTATGTCAGCTATTTGCCTGTTACGCGTCGTTGTGAAGCTCATTTCAATCGCCTACCAGTCCACTTTCTGCGTCAACTCCCTTGCGCACTGGCTGGGCGAAACTCCATTCGATGACAAGCATACGCCCCGCGACCATTTCATCACTGCGCTTGCAACCATTGGCGAGGGCTATCATAATTTCCATCACCAGTTCCCTATGGATTACCGCAATGCCATCAAGTGGTACCAGTATGACCCGACCAAGTGGTTTATCAGCGTCTGTGCGTACTTCGGACTGGCCAGTCATTTGAAAGTATTCCCGGAGAACGAGGTCAAGAAGGGCCAGTTGACGATGCAGCTGAAGAAGCTCCGGGCCACGCAGGACCACCTTACTTGGGCTCCGGAAGAGGACCTTCCAGTCATCAGTTGGGAGAGCTGTAAGTCGACACTTCATTGTCTCCTATTAGCGTGCTGACTCTTGTTGGTCTCCAGTCCAGGAGCAGGCTGCCAAGCGTCCATTGATCGTGATTGCCGGATTCATCCACGACACCGCCGATTTCATCGACGAACATCCCGGTGGTCGTCATCTGATAGTCAAGTATATTGGCAAGGACGCAACTACGGCTTTCTTCGGCGGTGTCTACGACCACTCGAATGCTGCTCACAACGTACGTTCAGACTTCTACAATTTCATTCATTGCGTTGTCCTGATAAATTCACTCTTGCAGCTACTTTCTATGAAGCGTGTTGGTGTCCTTCATGGAGGCATTCAACATGGCTTGCAAGATAAGGCAATACCCCCCGCCCAGCGTTTCCGAGTCGCACGGTATAATGAGTTGGGCGGATCACCGTACAACTCGTCTACCGCGGTATCGGATACTGAGGGTATGCTCGGGTAGATGAACATGCTTGCGCTTTGTTATGTGCCAGTGTGCTGTTTTGGGGATCTTGAACCTTGGTCGCGGTATTATGCCTTTCCCAGTCTTCATGACGTGTATATTTAGAGGAGGCGCCAGTTTCGCGGCTGAACTTTGGATGACAAACGATGATTTAACGTACAAGTTTTGTCTCTCGATTGAGTGACAGAACCGAGAGGGAGGACATGTGTTGACCACAGCGAGCTCAGGCCTTTGATGTGCACAAGTTTTACAGGACCACTATGCAAATAGACGCCTCACAACTCGAGGACCAGATGGTTAACTGTCAACTCGCCAGGCGCCGAGTCTAAGCCCGATGCTTTACTCATGCTCATTGCTCACCACCACAAAGTTCCTCAGCCACCACTCAACTCTTGACCACCACATGACTCACCTCCCTGTACTCCCAGCTTCACATGTACTCAGAACAAGCCCATCTGCTCTCTGGGTTCTTCCGGCCTACCTCCTGTTGATGTGATTTTGTTACTTGCAGCCTCTCAAGTACAGCTTCACGCCGTTGGTGGTGAACGAACTATAAACGCACAGTGCTTGGTTCTTATCCCGCAATGACCTGGCTACGACGGCTACATATAATTAGGTGTGTACGAGTGCCCGGACTAGATACAGCGAGTAGCTCGTGGTAGAGTGGTCGTGGAGGTACGCGTATGCTAATACTGTGGCGGGTGAGTCTTTAAAGTATTGTTATGAGGAGTAGGAGTTATGCTTACACACTCTGATACTTTTTCTCTCAGATCTTTAGCGTTCATCTTATTGATATGGTCGCGTTCATCTCCGCGTACTGGACTTTCATTGAGTTCACCCTGCGTTCGGCAGTTATGTCAAGCGTGACCTGATTCCAGATCGAAGGCGGCACCTGTTCAGGAAGCAAAGGCACTTTGGAAGGAGTAAATACCTACACCGAGAGGGGCAAAGACGCGGATTGCATGACTGCCAATGGTTCTGCGGCTGCCTCGTCCACTCGCCCTGACAATACGAACGCGCATGGAAACAATACAAACATGACAGCACCTCGCAAGGTGCTTTGGAAATGACGGACGTGTTCTCATGGCAACGTCTCGAGTATGTTGTCCCTCTGCCTGGCGGTTCGCACAAACATCTTTGAGGGACGCCTCTGGTGATGTCCCTTCAGAAAAGCTGACGGTGTTGATGGGTGAATCAGGAGTGAAAAAGACAATTCTGCTGAACGCGCTTGTCGATAGTACCAATTTTGGCATCGTTCACGGTGATATGTTCGTGAATGGTCAAGAGGGTGCGTGGGCGATTGTGGGATATTTGAAAGAAGATCGGGCAATAATATGCACGATCTATCAGTAGTCCATGGCTCCGAACGTGCAGATCTCTGCGTTGTGATATATATGGTTTCTTGTGTGTCCTTCGTGCTGATCCTGCGAGTCTGGTTTGTAGTTAGCTCTAGTGGTGTATGTTCGGCTGTCGTGCGCCCCTGGCTTTTGCTGGCGCCTTTCAATATTTATTGGAAAAAAAAAAAAGATCTCTCTGTCTTTCAGTCTACCATCTTCTGACAATTCCTTGATGACAACAGCGCCCTATAGCGGTTCCGTCAGCTCGGGTGGTGGTAGTGTATTTAATGTCTCGCCGTACGCATTGAAGGTCTCCTCGGCTCTGCTAACGCCAACATGCATATCAGATGCGCCCAGATCGGGTATGTCATGATAAAACCTCCGTTGGGCATTAACTGTTACTCTTATCGCTGGCGCAACATTGAAAAATCGGTTGATTTTATCGCCATAAACCTATGTCGCATATGGGTTTGATGCTCGGTGTGACCAGCTTGCTGATGAGTTGTGTTGTTAGGTTATGGGCATCTTTGTCCTCTCATACCTGCTCCGGTTTTCGCGAGGAAAGTCTATTAAGAGGTGCATAAAGGATCGCAGAGCACGCAAGTAGATACGACATAAACACTACGTTTAGGATACACTGGCTCCTGCCTCATGCAGCCCTAATGTTTGAATGCTGTCACTACGACGCATCTCTACATTTTGCACCCCACAGTAGCCTGATATCATAGAATGACATGTAAGTGAGATAGTACTTATGCGGAGATATGGATTGAGGGGGACGTGTCTCGTTTGTGTCGCGGGAGTCCGAGTGATCGCCACAGCGAGAAATCAACGTTTATCGACAGTCTGAGCCACTAGTAGAAGTACATTAGCACTAGAAACAAGAGCCACAAGCAAATATCAATAGCTATCGGTACAATCCTCCAAAATTCGACATCTGAACTTGCGAGCAACAAAAATACACGTAAGAGAAAATCAATTAACCAAAGCGAGAGATCATCCACGATTATTAATAGACAGTCTCCTCATGCTCCGCCCTGTACGTGAAATAGCATCACCGTGAGGCACTACGCTGCGCCGCCGCCGCCGACCGCAATCCTTGGCGACGGGTTGAGACGACTGCGCCACCGACCAGATCACCACTACGGACATTCTTCTTCTTCGCTGCTTTGCCCGGTCGGCTGTCCTCCTTGATCGTCCTTGTCTTGTCGACAGCGGCCTTCGCTGCAGCCTTCTTGGACTTTGACGACTTCGGATTCGAAGGACCAGCCTCAGCGTTCGCAGAAATCGAAATCGACCTTGGCTTTTTCGTAGGCCGTGGCGCGAGAGTAGAAGGCTGGCAAACGGCAGGGAAGTTTGCGTCGTCGTTGTCGTCTTCGATATCGTCGATGCTTCGTTTCGACCTCACCGACCGACCTGAGAGCAGGGACGAAGATGCTGGTGGCAGGAGAGGGACTCTCGGAAAGGCGATTGGAGGTGGGGGTGGGATGCCAGGGATTCCAGCGGTCGCACTGGCAGGAGACGAGGGACCGGAGTGCTGCGAATGGACATCATCGTCGTCCAGTGGTACGACGGGTGGGAACTGCTGGCTCATCGTGAGCTCGTGATGACCAGTCCCGTCCATTTGCATATCGTCCGGCTCTGTCAAGCCTGATTCGGCGGTGTGGCGCTCGTTGCTCCTATACTCGCCCTCGGGGTGCGGATGTTGCTCTGCCTCCTCCACCTGCGATGCTTGCGACGCAGCATCGTTCTCATCGCGAGAGGCAATCTCCTGTCCGGACAAGAAGGTTGAATGAGCTGCCTTTTGGTGTGCTCTAGTTTCGGCCTTCGAACTACCGCGAGGATATGGATCTGGTATGACGTCCTTGGTCCAACCTTCTTGCTCTAGCGCGTCGTCGAATATATCTAGCCAGTACTGTGCATCACTCAACTTCGTACGCAGCGCCTCGTAGTTCTTGCGAGCGACTGCGGATAAATCCGCAGGTTCTCGGTGATCCTTCACCTTGTGAGTACGTCTGGAAGGCATCGCTGGTACTGATTCGGGTCGGGTTATGGCAGGCCCTTGTACGTTACTGGTGCCGACGACGGTAGTAGTGCTGTTGTCGGCTCGGGAAGCAGCAGTTTGAGCTATGTAGTAATCGTCCCACTCGTTGGCAAGTCTGCAAATAAGGGTTTGCAGGGGGAGGCTTGTGAAGCGTAAACCTGTGTGGAGCTTGCCGAGCGCAGCCCTCTTTCCGCTGCCGCCAATGTATGCAATGGAGCCGTCCGGGAGCGCGGTAGGGTCCTTCTCGTCGAACATTTTGATTAGAATGGTGGCATTATTGGTGTGGTCAAAGCGATGCATCGCCCCGTAGAGCAGAGCCCAGAACACGGACTCTAGATCGTCGAGAGCCTCGTGCGCTTTCAGCGGGTCTGCCAACATAGCAATAGACATGAATTGCCAGGTCCCCTGTTGATATGTTTAGCACACACGCATGCAAATCACAAACGGGAGTAGTCACGCACGGTACGGAAACGCTGATGAACCTGGCCTTCAGAAAGTTTTGCCTTCCCTGAGTGGTCCCAGTCGGCCAGGACGCCTTTCGCGACTGTACTCGCGTTGAGCATTACGTTCCCCAAACTGATGTCGCGATGTACGAGACCGCATTGCTTCATGGCCAAGTCCATTGCTACAAAACGCACGTATTCAGCCGTTCGTTTCACATGCAAACGTAAGGGTGAACGTACCTTCAAGACAGTCACGAAACGCGGCAATAAACTCTTGCGACCACGGGGCACACTCCACGGGATACGCTAGCTGCTGCACTAACCTGTGGTGCTGGAATTCCCGTAGCTCATTGAAGCCCACCGCCAGATCCTTCAACTTCTTCGCCCACGTCAGGCACTGCGTTTTTCCGTAGTCCCCATTCGATGTCACGTCTCCTCCGCACAACACGCTGGGGACAAACGGGATTTCCGCGGCTTCAAGATCGGAACAAATCTGTCTCTCCGGGACGAGACGCTTGTGTACGACGCGCCAAGTGTCTTTGAAGAACACCAGCTCGTGCTCTTTGATGGCGTACGCGAGATACGCACGAGTACCGCGGCCGATGGGGGAGTGAGAGCGGAAGAAAGGGCGTTGGATGAGAATATCCATGGACTCTTTAGACGTGTCATCGTTGACGGTGATCTTGTGTACGGGGTATTGTGGGCTGAGCGTTTCTGCGGCGTTGGGAAGCTCACGTTGTGGATGGTTGGCATTTTCCATGTTGGCTAGAAACTCCTCCACGGCAGCCTTGAACATCCTCGCCTCTTCAGGATTTGCGCGACTCGCAGTACTGTCCAGCCCTCGCGCTGCAGCCGACATGTGGTTATAGCGCCAAAGGAACTCAACCAAGAGCCCAGGGTTTTCGATGTAGTCGAAGCGATCGGAGACTATCGCTCCCGAATGATCCCAGAACAAGAACCGCGCGATACTACCGCAAATCAACAGCTGGAAGAGGTGGAGACGATGCTGGTGGGCGAACACCTCCATCGCGTACATAGCCAGCTGACCGCGAACCTTCGTGGCGTCATCGATGCACTTCTCGAACGCCACAGGCTTTTTCTTGTCCTCCCCTTCGCGCTGCTCGGCGGCCTTCTCGATTTCCTCCAGCGTACGAAACGGGTCCATCTCTGTCCGTCTCTTGAACTCTACCAGCAGGCCGCTGTTACACCAGTCGAAGAACTCGGTGTCGTCATTCGCCGAACCGGCACGTTGATACTCCTTGAACCCTCCATCCGGACGGTACAGAACGTCCACACCCTTTTCAGTCGAGTCTGCAGAAACGAAGAATGGGAAGTTCGGAGAGAGCTTGTATTTCTTGACTTGCTTGTTCTTCGGTTTGTCGAAACAACGCGAGAGACTGTAGTAAGTAACCGTTTCTCAGGCAGCAGCGCGGTTTCACTCACGAAAGCCTCGCAAATATGTTTTTCGAGCCAGCTCAGAGGAGCACGAACAAACTTGGCGCGCTTTGGTGTCTTGCGCAGGTCTTTTGTCGAGATGGGCATGAGCGCCTCCAAGAACTCGGAAATGCGGCAGGGGCCAAGCCAGTGCCCATCCATGTCTATACCGTATTCGACGCGCAAGGGTATGAGGTCGGGGATTTTCTGACGGTATGTCTGATAGCCTGCAATGCGAGATTTGTGAGGGGTGTAGGTAGCTTTGTGGGCAGGCATGTTGACGAAGAAGATGGTGGTAGGAGGAAGAAAGACTCACAAGTAGTTTCCCCGTGTTATATACCGGCCGAAGCTATGTTGGCCACTCGGCGGTGATGGTTCCAGTTGAAGGTCAGAGCGACTTCCTATTTGGGAAGTTGGTTGGGATGAGATCATAATCGGGCCGGCTGATCTGTCCGGATAAGGCAGTTGGCCACACCGCGCGCCGAAACACGAGGCCGAGAGGCCTAGAAGGACAATGGATTGGTCGTTATTAAATGCAGCCGTGGTCATGACTCAGATACAGGCGTGCTACATGGTCATTGTTCTTTCGGTACCGTTGCGCCGTGACTCGCCGTCATACAGGCCATACAAGCTGTGCGTTGCCGCTGCCAGTGGCGTGCTTGCTGAGGTATAGTACTGGACTTGGTTCAAGCTGAATGAGGACGTCGAGCATATTTATCGTGCCAAATCCATGCTCACACGGCGTGTCACAGCAGCCATACATAGAGACGAAGCAGGGCCCGTTAACGTACAGCAAATACTTACCTATGCACGACAATAACAGCACCTCACAGGTCAAAAACAGACTCTACCCGAGCTACTAGCAAACAAAAGTTGAAACTATTGTGTTAGGGGTAGCGAGTAGGAATGTCAACTGGTGACACGCTAGTAGACACGCATTAGGAAAGGTACGGGAGGCGCATCAGCGCCGAGAGTGGGAGAGAGTGGGATTACTATACACGGACTTCCGACGATCGAGCTATCTTGTATAAATCACCCTGAACGGCACAGGGGACAGCATCTGATGCTTACCCTGTGCCAGGTACGCCGTATGTGTTGTATAAATCTATCTGATGCTTACCCTGTGCCAGACCTATTGAATTGACAGGTTATGAGCCCTGGCCACGCATAAGTGCATCAGACTTTGAATATCTTCATCTCCAAACCATCACTCTTTTTGCCTTTTGCCCTGTTTGAAAGTTACGAGTGTAGGGGATGACTAGGAGAGTCAACTAACTCTGGGAGTAAGTGTCTTATTATTTCTCTGCTCTCTAGGAGTGGTATATATACATGTCTGTAACTAGATTACTAATGCTACAGTAATGTCATATGAGTAAGGATTGGTAAGGATTGGTAATCCTATGAGTAATGATTGGTAATGCACAGTCCTGCTTGCTAATACTATTGAATAGAGAATGTAAGCGATGACTGAGCATCCTACATAACTGAATGGTACTGACTGAGCCTTTAGTAAGCTCAATACATTTGGTATATGAAATATGAGTCATGCAGAAGCCTCATGGTACTTCTGCTATTCAGTCATGGAAACTACTGGAACACATTGCCATATGGTGCAAGTATTGCATCGTGTGTGACCATAAGGATGGTGGAATCACATGCTAGGTACTATCTGATCTTATCTATCTACATATCTAATCTACATTGTCCATAGATCTGATGTCCAATGATCAGCGATACAATCTCGCTTTGACATGCCCATATCAACCAATACATTGACATGTCAAACCTTTCAAACACCGACTCATCTAAGAACAAACTTCCTGTCACAGATTTTCAATGTTTCTACAAGACTTGCCTTACCAGGCAACAGTATTATTGGGAATATTTAAGCGCTTGTCAGGCGCTTATCCAGCGCTTATCCGGCGTCTATTTTGGCACTTATTCTAGTGCTTATCCGGCGCTTATTCCGGCGCTTATTCTAGTGCTTATCTGGCATCTATTTAGACGTTTATCCAGTGCTTATCTGGTGCTTATCAGGCGCTTATTCTCAGTGCCTATCAATTGATGTGCTGATGCGCCATCTGTCTCTGATGCGCTGATGCGCTCCTTTCCTTATCTGTGTATCACATGATAGAACTCTATGGAACCTTGTGGAACATGCTGGAACTATGATGTCATAGTATAGAACATTCCATTAGACAATGTCATAGTTCTTAGAACCTTCTGGAAAAGTCTAGCCTTGTCTTACAGTGCCCCACGCTCAAAACTGACCTCTTGGCGCCCCGTTTTCAACCTTTGTATCTCTTATGACAGAACATTTTAAGACTTACCAAAAACATGTGCAATGTATAGAGATAGTGTATAGCTGTTGAACTATCTCATTACTTTCCTCCCGTTCGACATTTGAAAATTTCTCAACACGGAAATTGAGAGTTTCCTAATATGGTAAGCGTCTAATTACTAAATCGAGTAATGCGGACCCCAAATACTGTGCACGACCCCCATATACCGCTCATCGTGCCCGCCTCTTTTTATTATTTGTCGGTGGGGCCAGGGGTGGTAAAAACTAAGGTATCATATACACAGTAGGATATGCGCAACAGGGAGACTGATAGTCAAGACACGCGAAATGCGCAAAGAAAGTACGCAACTAAGTAAGAGATGTCTCACCAATACTGGGAGCGTGATCAAAAGTGAAAGCAAGAGGATTCTCGAGTAGGAAAGTGTGAAGAGCAGGAGCAGGATCA
This sequence comes from Cytidiella melzeri, assembly GCA_022592445.1. Taxonomy (NCBI): domain Eukaryota; kingdom Fungi; phylum Basidiomycota; class Agaricomycetes; order Polyporales; family Irpicaceae; genus Cytidiella; species Cytidiella melzeri. The sequence goes on along the minus strand of JABYQR010000009.1, from coordinate 25,400 downwards.
GCCGAGTTTCTGAGGAACTCCAAAAAGTTGCGCCGCAGCCATCGGTACTGCGTGCACTGGTTGTGGATATGTGCACGGGAGTGAAAAACGTTGCAATGGTTGCAACATGTGGGTTTGGTTGGGAAGAATCGCGAACGGTACTCCCCGGTGGGTGCGTGATTGAGAATGGCCCAGGCTGCTCATGCGGCCAGGTTGTTGGATTGTGCCCACCTCAGGTGGGATTGTTGAGCATTCCCAGGTTCATCATAATACCATTCGGAATGCGCCTGTGCGAGGTGTATTTCTTGACTGCAAACTCTACTTGCCTGTTACTGAGGCCCTTGCTGGAGAGAGGGGGAAATGATGCCTGAGCACGGAAAGAAATGTGAGCCGGCATAAACAGCTCACCTGTATGCATCCATGTACCGCCACAACTTCTGAAAGAAAGCGCGGATAGTCTTGGTTTCACATGAATTGAGCAGCTCCGGCAGCAGGTCTTTTCCTGTTTGAAATGTGCCATCAGTGAGGCACCGGAAACCTGAGTTTCCCTACACATCAGCAACGGGCACGAGCATTGATATAAGAGATTTGACTCACATCGCTTTACCCAGCCCCAGTACATCTCGATGGGATTGAACTCACAGTGGAACTTCGGGAGGAAGTAGCACTTGTGTTTGGCTTGTTCCAAGAAGATTTGGATCATAGGCTTCTCCGACTGAAAATCTGCCTGAGTCAAAAGCACGCAAAGCATGCAGCAGTGTGGGGTGTTGTTGATTGGATCAACGTCACATTCCTCGGGGTTGTTGTCGTCCACCCATTGATCGCCGCCGTCATCAGCTCCGATCTTTGCAGCTGCCTCCTCCCGTGCTTTCTTATCTCGAGCTTTTTGAGACAACTTACAGTTGTTGCAGATCCCGATGGGTTTCTGACCACCATTCTTCTCGCAAATCCATTTGTGTAAGCCACGCTCTTCCAGTACAACGCGCATTCCAATGGGCTGGCTGCGGAAGCTGTAGTACTTGTGGTTCGGAGGAAGATTGGCCGGAAAATTCATTTCTTGGTGCTGACCGCGAAGTTCTGGGTGAGGATTGTCCATTGGGATTGTGGTTGCATGCATCGAGCGCTGATTACCACCTGAATTCACATTCATTTTGCGTGCATTCAGTGAATCAGGGGCATAGGCTCCATGTCCGGTCGAGTGGTCTAGATAAAATGTGGCGACACAGCCCGGAAACATGTAATCAAAGATTTGCACGGTCCGTCGCAGCTAAAACCTTGTGAGTCTACGTAGTACTGTATTCGCTGTTTCACTCACCTGATTGAGAAGTTTCTCTGCCGTCCAGTACCCATTGTAGTTCTTACCAGGGTACATGATCTCTCGCGCATCAAAGCCTGGCAATCGTTGCTCAGGCAGAAGTGACATCTGTGACTCGACCTGCTCCGGTAACAGGCATAGCGGCCGGTATCTTCGGCCACAAAATATGACACGTGGATTGGTCTACCTTGGCCTTTCTTCCGTAACGGCATTCGACCTTGCCGTACCCACACCGACTTAACAAGATCACCGACATGGAAAATGCTTTCATCTTGGAATATAGAAATGTGACGCCTTTCTGTGGGGTTGCTGAGTACTGGCAGGACAGGTTCCAAGTCTTTTCCTTCATATTGAGCCCGAAGCCTAAATTTTGTTAATGAGTAATCAAGTCAGTGATTGAAGCCGAACATAACTTACCTTTCGGGTGACTGAATCTCTTTCAAGAATTTTGTTCGATACTCAACAACATCGGGCCGTTCGTGACCATCAACATACGCTCCCTTTGTGACTAGACGTCGTTCATAGCCAAGTTTTTGCAGCCATCGGCATGCAGTATCTTCGGTAATTTTTGATCCACCGAGACCAAGCCCTAAGTTCGGAATAATCACTTCGTTTACTTGTTTCACGAGCTTGAGTGGAGTGATTTGTCATGAGTCATTGATAAGAATTAATCCTTGCTCTAAGATGTTGGCTTGAATGGAAAGATAGACTTACTTCCCCATCAGCCAAGACTGTAAGATAGCGGCATACTGCAACTAAAATATGCTCGTTGTTCAGTAAAGACGGGTGAGCATGATGTTGTCCGGTCTGACTTGGAGGAAGATTGCCGAAGCGATGGACATAATATTTTAGATGTCAAAGTTGGCGGGCAAAATAAGGACCCTTCCCAACTGAACGTGCAATACTGAGGCTTGCTCGCTGAGCCGGATTCTTGATGCGGGGATTCATTTTCATTTGGATGTGAAGATCGAGATACATCTTCAATGTATGCAGCTTGAACAAGGCTATTGCTGACTTGTGCCTCTTTGCCAAGCTAATGAGTTTACTGAGACGCATCGACACCTTGTCATTAAGATCAACATCACGAGCCTTGTCGTTGCCGTTGTCTGCAGGGTCGAGAAAATCCAAAGCGTGCGAGCTCTGACTTTGTGAAGTCGGCACAGATTGTTCTGCATCTGCCATAGCTGTGACTTTGGCTGCGATATCGGAAGCCAAGGCTAAAGGACCCAATACTGGACCTGAAAAAGTTGAATGTCGCGTAAGTGCTGAGTTGGGTCATGTTTTCCGTACCCTGTTCATTTAAAGTGACTGGCTGGGTAGGTTCAACCCGAGATTCGGGAACATTGCACACTAAAGCCGACAATGGAGAAGGGGCTCGAGTACGGAAATAGCTGTTGACACGACTGCAGCCCACTGCCGCCTTCTTCAACATAGCCTGTTTCCGATATGCTGTTGATGTCCCTCCTCCGGAATAAGTTCCTCGAGCCTTGAGGTGTGGAAGTTGCTGCCCATCGGCTGGCTTCTGTTTAATAACACAAGTGAGCATTTCTGACAGTCACAAATGTCTGTTATCACAGACCTGATCCAACACCGCTTTCCAGAAATCTTTCACCAGCCTCACGGCCTCAAAAACCGCGGCTTCCTCGCGGGCTGCTTCTTCTTCTGCCGCGAGATCTTGATTGACATCGCTGACCTCCATCGACTCATTCTCAATCAAATACAAGACCCTGTTATCCGGGTCGTTGATGGTAAAACTGTCCATTATGACTGGTATGTTGCTGTCGCTGTCAAGCTCATCAATGTTGTCCATGTCAAGCGGATTATAATCTGGGTCAACATGTAGAGCTTCGATGTCAACAATCAGGCCATTGTTGAAGTGTCGTGCTCCAGCAGGCCGCTGCAATTGTGCAAGGCAGACTTTTTTCCGTGCTCGAGGCATAGAGATTTTTGAGCTCTGGTCGGTAGGGAATTGGTCACTGCAGACCACTAATTAAAAATTTTCGTGCCAGAATTGAGAATAGACGCTCAAAATTAAAAATTTGCAGATTTACGGTCAGCTTGACTAGTTTCCTTCCAAATCTTAAATATCTAAGCTGCTACGACGATTTTCGAGCACTCCAGACGCGTGTTGGTTTTTGGCGCGGGGCACTGTAGTACAATCTAGAACAAGTCTAGCCTTGGTACTGGGTCATGGGGTCAGGTCATGGGGACAATTGCTATTGGTTGATTATTGAAGTGGCACCACTAGGGCATAGGGCATGCTTAGTAAGGTAGATTACTTTGCTTACTCATGTAGGTATTAGGGGTCTTAGGGTAGTACCTGGGGTCCTCCCCTTCATGTATATATAGAGGCACTCCTGAGGGCATATCCCCTCAGTCTTATCCACTCTGTTGATAAAGGACTACTCTGTACTCTCCAGTACTTCGCTCACCACACCTCTTACTCTCTATCTCACTATCTCCCCCTCAAGTTTAACACTTATCTGGTGAGTGTAACCTTAACTGTTACAAGAGGATGATTGCTCCATGTGCCTCCTCGTCCTTCTCCGCCCAGGCCTTGTAAGCATCAAGCTCCTCCTGAGTAGGAGGGCAAGCAGCAATGGCCAGGCTATCACTACGGGCAGCAACGGCAGGGGTGCCAGTCAGCTGCTCCATTGGCTCCTTAACAGTGCGGAAGGACTTGCGCGTCATGAGGTAAACCTTGATGTTGGTGCTCCAGACATTCCAGTTGGTACCGTCCAGATGCTTGATAGAGGAAAGAGTAGCGTTGTCGGCCATGATAACGCAAGAGTTCTAGGGGAAGACCTTCATCAGCAATGTTGAAAACAACAGCGACAAGGTTTCACCCTAGTGGGGCCCAAATGGGCGCCCGCGGACAGCGTTGACGTCGATTGCACGCGACATGGAACGGGGTACGCTTAACATGCGCGGCAAGAGCAATCGCTGCAGATAACTGCCACACATCAATTGTTGTAGACGAGAGTGACAAGTGCGGGGCTCATAACCTGTTGAGCCAGTATTGCCAACCGCAACACTAGCCCAACAGAGGCAGGGGAATGGAATGCTTACCTGCTGTTGGTTGGTAGGGTTTGGTGTATGCTTTGGGGGCAAGTTGTGAGAGTAAAAGACATGAGGATTGCTATTTGAGACGTGAGGTTTTATCTACTACAACAAGTGTACAAACAAATGAAAATACGGAGTGGGTGAGCACTAGTCAGCTTTCCATTGTGTTTTGACACAGCTCAACACGTGGTTTTGACACAGCTCAACACACGGTTTTGACACAGCTCAACACGTGGTTTTGACACAGCTCAACACACGGTTTTGACACAGCTCAACACATATATGTGCAGTATACCTATAGTGCTATACTACTTAGTCTACACAACCCATATCTGTACGTCTCAGCTGATGTGATGATTACTATTGAGTTACCATATACAGCTGCATAATTCCCTTATCAAGACTGTGGGAACTCTGCTACCTTAAAATGTCCTTGGAACAAGGCATGGGAAACTACATTATATATTATATAGTTTTAACACTTTTGTTTGCAGGTAATTCCCTTATATATACAAAATATTCCTTGTCAATTCAATAGGTCTGGCACAGGGTAAGCATCAGATAGATTTATACAATGCATACGGCGTACCTGGCACAGGGTAAGTATCAGATGCTGTTCCCTGTGCCGTTCAGGGTAATTTATACAAAATAGCTCAATTGTTGGAAGTCCGTGTATAGTAATCCAACTCTCTCCCAGTCTTGGCGCTGATGCGCCTCCCGTACCTTTCCTAATCCGTGTCTACTGGCGTGTCACCAGTTGACACCCCCCCCCCCTTGACTCGTGTGTAGTCCCAAAACTTCAAGTCCTTGTGTATGTAGCACTCCTCCTAGTGGTTTTGTGAATATATCTGCCTTGTTTGCCTTTCCCTCAACTCTCGTGATGTCAATCCTTCCTTTGTTTACACAGTTCCGGATGAAGTGCGCTCGGATGTCAATGTGTTTCATTCAAGTGTGTCCGTGTGGGTCATGCGTGCAGGCTATCATGCCATTGTTGTCACAGTACAGTGTTGTTGGTTCAGTTTGCGAGATGCCTAGTTCTTCGAGTAGCTGCCGGACCCACATGATTTAACAGGTGGCATGGGAGCAGGCAACATATTCCGCCTCACATAATGACAGGGCAACAACAGCTTGCTGTTTTGAACTCCAGGCAATTGGCAACTGGTACACTACCATTAGGTACCCAGATATTGACTTTGTTTCTTCGCCCGAGCCCTAATTGAGTCTATGAATGCATGGAACAATGGGTACACCGGTTCTAGGATTCCTAGTGTGAGTCCTAGCGTCCTTGTCCCTTGTAAGTACCGCAGAAGATGCTTTGCCGCTGCCCAGTGTGTGTTACCGTAGCACGACATGTATTGCGTGAGCTCCCACACGGCGTATGCAATGTCAGGCCTTGTTGTAGTCGCGAGGTACATGACCTTCCTGACCAGTGTTCAATACGGTAGGGCCTCTATCTCATTGTGTTCTTTATTTGTCTTTGGAGGTTCTTTTTGAGATAGAATCATCGTGGTTGGTAAGGGCGTTGAGACCACGTTGCAAAACTCCATGGTGAACAAACAGAGGATTGAGAGTATGTACATCTCCTGCGAGAGGAGAATAGATTGTCTTGGCCGGTTGCCTGTCACCTTGCAGCCCAGTAGCCATTTGACCTCGCCGTTGTCTGTGATGTTGAAGAGTCCTCTCAGCCCACCGGTGATGGAGTCAGATTCTGCCTCCGTGCATGTCACCAAGAGTATGTTATTAACACTCGTCGCCAACATGGATTTGGAGCCATCTGTCTCACGTATGTGGACACTTCAGTCATACTTGCGTCGCTGGAACCCAAACGATTGGTACTTTCCATTGAATTTGAGGTACCATGATTGTCTGGCCAGTTTCAGGCCGTACAGTCCCTTCCGTAGTTGCCAGTAGCCACTTCCAAGGATTGCAAGTTTGTTCATGTAGATTTCCTCGGCCAGAGGTCCATTCAGAAAGGCTGTTTTGATGTTGATATGGCGCAAGTGTAAATCATTGTGAGCGGTAAATGCCAAGATAGTGCGTATTGAGTCCCAGTGTGCAACAGGGGCAAATGTGAAGTTGAAATCTTGTCCGGGAATTTGGGTGAACCCCTTCGCTACTAGCCTTGCTTTGAATCTAGCTATTTGGCCGCTCGTGTTGTGTTTGAGATGCAGGACCCACTTGGAGTCGACTGGCTTCCTTCTGTGAGGTACACTCTCAATGTCTTTGTATACACCGTTCTCTCACAAGGCCTCGAGTTCCTTGTGGATTGCAGTCAGCCAATGCTCTCAGTATTTGCGCATTGGGCTTCTGCAATTGTGCAAGGGTCTTTGGCACCGGTGTTGTCAATGGATAGTTTGTTGGCTGAGGGGGAAAGTGTGTGATGGATTTGAAAAATGGTTGGGTCAGTTAATTCTATGTTGTGTATGAGAGTGTTCACCTGCAGCCCCCCCTCAGTCAAATACTCGGCATTGTTTTCAACATATTGTGTAGGGAGTTTGCATGCGCGTGTTGATTCGCAAAGGACTTGTGTGTTGTTAGGTTCAGACGGAACCAACCCAGACTGGGTACGTGGCTTCATGGAAGCCAGCTCTGACGGAGCTGTGGATCCATTGAGAACCTGCCCATACGGGGCATGAAGAGTCTCCCCAGCGTACGGCTGAGGTGGTGGCAAATCTCTAATGGTGATACACCCAGAAAACGGCTAGGCGTGGAGACACGGCAGCATCCAGCCATTTGCATGGCCCGCGTCCTCCTGAGTGGCAAATCCCCCACTTTCCCAGCGCCGCAGGCACGAGATATTCACGGAGGTCACGAGGCGTTTGCTGAGGATCCGAGGCTGTGAACTCGCACTGGCCTCTACATTGCAGACACGTGCTCTTCACATTTGAGTACGGGCCGGCCAGCCACCAAGTGTTTTGGACGCGGGTTGGACCAACGTTAGAAGAATTTAACTCGCGGAACACGTTTCATGGAGGCTCCTATCACACCACGCTGTGCAACTCCTGGACGGCACACCTGCTTGCAACTGTTGGCGCCCTTTCAGTTGCAAAGGCGCATGTTGGCTCTCCGCCTCGACCAACACTGTGTCCTGCCGTGCGTTGATTTGCTGATTGCTTTGCCTCCGTTGGTGGAAGTACTCTGGCGCACTGGTTTCTCACTCTTGACATGGATAGTTCAGCAGAGACCGAATTTTTCCAACAATGTCACAAGTTTACAGCCTTAGGCGCCTATCTAGAGCGCTTATTTTCTGGCTGAGAGCGTTACTGGACCTAACCCTAACCCGGGTCACGTGACATCCTGCCTTATTTATCAATAGTCCAGACCCAAACCCTAGACTCAATCTGGAGCGGTTCCTGATCAACCTAGGCTATTGTTCTATTGTTCAACTTCCATTGATAGGGATTCCCCAGGGATTCCCCTGGGATTTCCCCAATTCTCATTGTTCTATTGTCTTTTGACTATTGTCTTCTGTCTATTGTTAGGGATTCCCCAGGGATTCCCCCAGTTTCTATTGTTCTATTGTTCTTATCCTATTTGTTCTATTGTTCTATTGTTCTAGCTCTATTGTTCTACGTACCCTGGTCCTTGACAGTTACTCAGGTCCTTGACATTTACCCTGGTTCCTTATTGTTCTATTGTTACTCCAGCCCCACAGTTACTCCAGTCCCTAGTGTGGGAACTGGTGCACAGACCACCCAGACACAGTATATATAGTACCCCTTACCCTCCCTGGTTCTGCATCTTGACCTCTTCGTCATTTGCACTGCCAGGTGAGTTACTCAATGTAACCTAGTATAAGCATGATATTAACTTCGTCATTTGCACTGCCAGTATCCGGCCTCTGTGCCTGCTTGCCTGCTTATCATTGACTTTGACCTTGTTGTCGTCGTTGGAGATCTACTTCCACTTCCACTTCCTCTCCTCTTCACCCTTGTTTAGGGTTTATCAGCATAGCAGTAGTCACTCTGCGACAACTCTTGCGTTTGGGATTAGGACAAATAAGGAAAGGTTTAGGAGATGAACTTAGGTATAAAAAGGTATTGTCTGTACTGCGTAGATAGACAATTGATCCCCCTCCCCCCACTTCTGAGAGTTCTCTTACACTTTGCGCTTGGGTTGAGGGAGTCTCTTTGCGTCAATAAGCTGTAGCATCTCCTGCATTGCTCTACTGTGTTCTCAACCATGTTTATGTTCGCTGCGCCTACAATTCCTAACCCACCTCGTGTTTGCCGCTATTGTCCAACCGTTCCACACTTGCCAGATGGTTGCTGTCCTTACCACCTGCAACACGACGTCCTTTGCCACTACCCCATCCTCCCCGCGCCTACGCCTCCACCCAAACCCTCAGTAGCGCCTACTGTCTCCCCCGAGAGATCCACCACTGAATCCCCTTCGCCAGTGTTGTCGTCGCCTCGGTTGCGGACACGTTTGATAATAGCTCTTATTACTACACTTAGAGCAATCACCCAATTCCCCTGCGCTCTGGACCTTTTGTTCTGCTCAACTGCAACCGCCCACTTGCGCCGCATCCAGATTGTTGGCTCTTGCCAGACTTCAAAGGCGATAACCACAAGTGCATCCAGTCCAACCTCACAAGCTCTGCCAATGTCATTGTTGGCCACACTTTTGCTTGTAACACGCATCGCCACTCTGGAGGATTTGTCCTTTATGATTGCTCCCAAGACCAATCGATTGAGTCAAACTGACTTCGGTCTAGCATAGCTTTACGCGGTGTTTTGCATCCAATTAGTTCACCCTTTGTCTGCAATTTGTTTGGTTTCATTGCGTTGCTGCTATTCCTAACTGCGTTATTTTACTGTGTTACTGTGTCTGAGTTTCATCTTCACTGTGTCGAGCTTACTGCATTTACTTTCACTGCAACTGCATTTTACAGCAACCACCTTCATCTTCATTAGCAACCGCGTTTTGTGTTTGGGACTCGTACTGCGTTTGTGTCTACTGTTTGTGACTTTCCGCACGCTGTTTTACTTTGAGACTTGGCATCTCGTGCGTAACCACTTTGTGTTTGCGCTAAGCCTCTTTCACTTTCACTGCGCCGTCCACCCTTTTCCCGCAATATGTGTGGTGTTTTGCCCTTCTAGCTCAATTTATACAAAACCTTTATTATCAAAAACCTTGTCGCTCCTTACAGCACAGGTAAACTAGGACTCTAAAGACCACCTTGCACACTTTTGCACAACCGCGCTCCCACACCCTTGCACTCCTATTGTTACTTTGTGGTTGGTTGTGTTGTCTTTGGGTTGTAACTAGTTTGAGAGCATACCGCAGTGTTTCAATGGAGATACTGTCAGACTCGGTTTTGTTTGACCCAATTGGTACGTACATGTGCAGCAATTGGGTGTCGTTAGTATTGCAAAAGCATGTGTCATTGTCCATCAGGACGTCATCCCACAAGGGAGAAGTGGTGGATTGGTGTGGCTCGTTGTGTGCATCATCTGTCACAGAGACAGAGCTCAACGTAGCAACTAGGGACACGATGTGGACAACAACGACGAGGTGGTGGCAGGCGTTGATACGCCCGGAAATTGGCTAGGTGCGGAGACCCGGCAGCAGCCCGCCATTTGCGCGGCCCGCCTCATCCTGAGCGGCAAGTCCCTCCACTTTCCCAGCGTCACGGGCACGAGGAGTTCACCAAGTTCACGAGGAGTTTGCCGAGGATCTGAGGACTTGACAAGGAGCAACGCGCCAGAAACATCCGAGGCCGAGGAATCGCACCAAACTCTGACTCACAGACACGCCCCTTTTGCATCGGAGCATGGGCCGGCCAGCCACCAAGTGTTTTGGACACGGTTCAGGCCAGCGGTAGAAGAAACTTGACTCGCAGGACAGGGGATCATGTAGAGTTTAGAAGTAATTGGCCTAGTAGCCTAGTAAGCCAATTGAGGAAATCTCCTAGCAGCCTAGGCTGGCAGTTTCTTAAAAGCTCCTTAGCAGCACATTTCTGGAATACCTACTAGGTGCATTGTGAAATAGCTGCTAGTGTTGAATCTACCAAAACAGTACAATCACCCATTAAATGAATATTAAATCAGCATATATCAAAGTGGGTGAGATCTGGAATAGATGACATAGTAGAATATGCGAAACGGTGCAGGCCACAATATGCAGATACGCGAGGCGGGTCAAAAGTTATCATTGTGGAAATTGTAATCGTCGGCGTACCCGTCCTCCTCGTCTAGGGTCAGCTCAATGACCGGATGAGCTGCAGGAGGTGGCGGGAGCGGAATTGGATCATTTGCTTGGGCGACGGGAACACGGGCGCGATTGGCTTCAATCGGGAGAGCGGGGGGGCGGGAATAGGGCCAGGGTTGTTCGGCGCGGGGGGATTGTCGTCGTTGTCGCTTTCATTTGCATTTCCGTTGTCCTGGGCGTATAGCGGGTGGTCTTGCATGAACTGCCTTGCCTTAATCTGCAATGCCCACCATTTGCAAGTCCAGTGGTCCCCAAGTCGACGTTCAGCATCAGCATGCAACAGCGCATACGAATTGAGCCCGTAGCGCACATCTGGGGGCGCATTGTCATCCTGAATCTCCGCGGTATCCCGCCACCACTGGCTTTATGAGTGGCAAAATGCAATGGCACGCCACATTTCCTCATGCAGGAGGTTCACAGCCTCCCACCATCGCTGTCACGAACATGCGTACTTTTTCCTTTCTTTTTCTTTTTATTTTCCTTATCTTATCTTATCAATGGTACATGGCTACTGCATGTGATCAAGTGCATGTGACAGACTGGTCACATGATCATAGAAGGTGCTGGAACATTGTAGAACATTGTAGAACATCGCACCATAGCACACCATACGTTTCCACGGCAGTGTTAGGAGTACAGACCCAGTACCAGGGGTCCTTGTCTGAGATGTATATAAACCTACCCTGTAGCTCCCTAAAGACCTCAGATTCTACCTCCTGGTCTTTAGGTGACGTCCACCTTGTACTAGGTCTATCACTGTACTAATATATCCTGGTCTTTAGCTCACTGCTAGCTGCTCCCTCGTCATCGTCTCTCTCTCCTTCCTCATCATCATTACCCCTGTTGTCATCGTCCACGCAAGTTTGCTCGTCGTTCCTCCCCCCTTGTCGTCACTCCCTCGCTCTTCATAGAGGTTGGTTGTGTTCCTGACAATTGCGATGCGCGTGCCTTCGCCTTTGCCCACTCCATCCGCAAGCCTAATTACCAAAGTAAATGCCGGGTAAGGTGTAGTGTGACATATACTCACACTCTCGAAATTCAGGGTCGTCAAGGTCTTCCTGGTTGCCCTGCGCAAGCCATATTAACGAGAAAGTTTGGCGGCCTTCCCCAATGGGTGGACCCTCCTGGTAAGCTAGTCCGAGCACTCCCTCGACTGGCATGCCAGCGCTTTGCCCTATGGCCGCACACGCAGCTTTCTCCTGATCAGTAAGTGCACGTTTGTTGATGGACCTGATATCGTCGTCTTGTAGTACCCGTAGCTTTAGCTACCAGTTGCCTAGTCCACGTAGCTCCCGCAGAGCGGCGCGAGACTTCCGGTAGCGTTTTGCTGCAGTCATCGCACGTCTGTCAATAGTAGCTAGCCATTGGCGTCCACAAGTGTTTGCCCTCTGCCTGACCATGTTCTCGATTTTGTACTTGCTGGCAAAGCTGCGTGTGCGCAGGTGCCGACACAGATTGTTCAGCAACTCTTCAGCTAGGGTGACGCGGAGAACTTCCTCGATCCGTAGGAGGTTTGCGTTGCACACCTGTTCACGGAACGCAACAATCATGCGGTCGGAAGGGAGGCAAAGTGGCATCTCTTCAGGCTCTCGTGCGACACCGTCATCAATGGAACCGTTGGTGGCAAATTGTACATGCATAGATAGTTGAGGCATGTGGTTGCGTTGCAGACGGCGGAATTCTCCAAGCTTTCGGTGCAGTGCCCGATGCCGTTTGTTCCTACTAAGCTCGGTGAGGACATTGCCAAAGGGGACATGGGCGACGTCTGCTTGTAATGACATTCTTCAATGACTGCGTCAGCAAGCTAGCAAAAAGATAGATAATGAGAACGTGCTGCATAGTCTCGATCTCAAGGCCTAAACAAATAAAAGAGGCCGGCATGTCATCACGCACAACATCCTGGAGTCTCATCTCCCTCTCTTCGTCCCGTAGCATGGCGAGGCAAACGGTCTTATAGGTAACCTCTAGGTAAATATATCAGCAAGGGGACAGTGAGTTCAGATTAATTTAGACAAAATGTACTGGGCTGAGTGGACACATACGGGCATGGCTGGCTCTGGTCTGCTTTCCATGCCTTGAGCATGACTTCCCATTCACGTACTTTGTCCAGGACTTGTTGTTGTACTCGAGCATCAAAAGCTGCGAACTCTTAGAGATGGGTTGTTGCTTGTTTCAGGGCCTCCAGAAGCCGACGAGATAGAATGTCGCCAAGACCTAAGGTTTTCCTCCAGTTTGTGTATCCACAGAAGTTGTCCAGGAGTTTGTGATGTGCTGCTTGAGTCATTTATTTTGCACTGGGCGCCGCTTTTGTTGAGCCATGACCAGAGCCTTTCAATGCCTTCGCCGTTGGTCTCTGCGGCGCCGTCCGTGTAGTTGAGAGAGAAAGGGCCCTGGCAGGAGTCCTCATGAGTGCGAATGTGGCCCTTCGGGATCTTGACAACGATGTGCGTCATGCTTAATATATTCAGGTGCATCGCCTGGGGTAGCCCTAGCATGCGCGTCCAAAACATCTTGAAATATTGGCACACAATATCATACATGATTAATAGGTACAGGGACGAGCCCAGAAGCGCTGCAAGGAGGACATAGTCCACGTTGCACTGTCTGATAGCCAGTTAGCAACGTGATGTGAGTAACGTACAGGCGACGTACCTTTCGCCTCACTGCAGGTCTCCCATCCCATTTGGCCTCCAGTGCTCATGTCGGCTACAAGCCACACCTACGACGCCTGTCGCCTTGAGACCCTTTGCCTGCTTCAGGTTTGCCAATAGCATAGCTTGGAATCCGGCACAGGTACTCATCTGAGTACCAACGGCTCAACATCAGTACAAAGTCAATGAATGAGCAAAGCGCGACGTACCTCTTCCTAATTTGTGTACCTCCTGACATGGGCGAGGTAGCTTTGCTGCTCAACGAAGTATGCCCAGCCCGGCGAAAGACAGACGTCTACGTTTTGCGTGGCTTGATAACGGTTCTTGAGGTGGAAATTGCAATCCATCGCGATTGTTTGCCAATACAGATACCTGAGGTGTTCCGGGGCGGTGGCGAAGTCTTCAGGTAGATTCACACCTGGATGGGGGCATGCACGGCACTGGACGGCAAGTTCCCCGCGCTCGGTCTTTGCAATTCCATCTGGTTTGTACCCTCGACCAGCACGCATAAGCATTGAAAGGTTCCTCCATTCCCGGACAATCGTTGTAAACACCTGCTGTCAATCCTGTAATCACAACAGCATCAGCGCAAATCTCGTGGCCTGTACATTCAATAGCCCACCGGAACCCCTTCCAACTGCCAGCCATCTGTCAAGATTTCTAGGGACTTGAAGAAGTTGTACACCGTTAGATTGCCTTGCAGATTTAGTATGTGAAAAAGGTCCATCAGCTCGAACGTGGTACAGCTCTCCGGTTGCAGAGGGGTTACAGGATACCACAAGGCGCGAAGAAGTTGCTGATATGTCTCCACGTCGTTGCAACATCCACAGAAATTGACCGTCACCTCGTGCACGCCGTTTGTGTGCAACACCACCAGCCGCTTGCAGTTCGGAAGTACGCATTTGGATTGGGCCGTATGATTTCCCAGCTGCACGACTAGGCCAAGCGTCTTTAGAGACACCTTGCGGAAGAAGTCGCCTACCCATTCCTAGAACACGTGAATAAGAGAACGGGCTTAGAGCAAGCAGCGTACCTGTATCCTATGCAAAGGTAGCTGCCAATGACCATCCAGACAGCAACGCCTGCACAATAGAGCGCCGCCAAAGCACTCCTGACAACGATAGACTGCCCTATCGCCCCCGCATTTCGGACATCCAGAATGTTTGGCCACAGTGCCTCGACCTTTTCCGCAATAGAGTTCCTGCAAATATGACCACCTGTAGTCAAGCCACATCAGGAGTGGCGTGTCCTGCAGAGAGTTAGACTTCATCGCTGATACTGTAGTGACGAGATACTTACCAAGTTCATATATCTCTTTGAACATGTTGTGGCAATCACGACGAGGCCGACATCTTGTTCGGTGATTTGTTGCGTGTCGTCGGCTGGATAATCGTGAGTGGGGTCTTGCAGGTCAGGAGGAGGAGTGTCCACCTTAGGGATGTTCATGACAACTTGCTTTTGAACCTTCAGGCGACGATTTGCGTGATCAACGTCGATTGTGCTTGCTGTAGCTCTGTTCCGTTGTGCAGAATGGTCGTAGAGCTGGATCTGCCTCGATTTCCTCTTTCTGCTCATAGCGTATGAAGGTGGAGGGTGAGAGTGAGAGACAATTGACGCTGGTGTACGCGCATCTGCATCACTTGCGTTTACACCAAAATTTGCACGCACTTGGACAATCAACAGGATCACGTGCATTTGGATATGTCAGAAATAGAGACTATGATTCTAGCAACATTCTTCTACGACGTACGCTCGACTCAAACAACGTAACACATGCAGTCTTCATGCAGCAAAGACACCTTAGAGAACATGCCTACCGCCACTACCCAGCGTGTGTTGCGCTGCTCCCATTCCCGCGCAAGCATCTCCGGATTTTTGCATAGCATCTTCCAGGATTGGAAGCCGTATGCCACCCAACGGAAAAGGCCATCAGCCGCGTATTGCGTGAAGGATTCACATTGTTTACCAGGCTGGATCGAAGCGTTGCCGTGCCTCAACGTGGCCAAGGGTATAAGAGCGAGCAACCCTGGCAGAAACTGCACTAGCAGTTTGAGGTCTCCCAGTACGAGGTGACCGCCCTTCCGCGAATCGAAGTCCCCTGTGCAGAAGATTGGGCAAAGCCTGTTTGCTTTGTTTCCGGAGTCGGTATGCTGGTAAGTAATTACAGAGGGCCCAAAATTCAAAGATGTTGCTGCAAATTCGGAGTTGGCAATAGGACGTTCGAACTCCGTGTGGTGTTCCAATAGTGCATCCATATTCTTTGCATACTCGTCGAATACCTTTGGGAAGTAGAACTTGAATGCACCTTGCACACGTTGAGTAAGCTGCGAGAGACAAAAGCGTGTCCTTACTATTTCCGTACCCAAGAACGCGTTGCATGTTGGGATCTTGCATGAGGAGGTTGAGGATCTTGCGGTTGCGGCGCGAGTGCCGGAGCGACCCAGGCCTCTGAGCATATTGTGAGCCACGAATTTAGCAGAGCAAACAACTCACCATCTGCCCACCGCCATACGACAATCCAACAGCGACGGTCTTGAAGACACCGCGCAGGTTACTCTTCTTTGGAAACCGGAGTAGCCGCTTCGTCTTTGCCATGATCTCTCTTACACCTATTGGCACCACCGCCCACGTAGCGTTGCCTGCTGGAGGCCCAAGAAACACTGCAAAGAGGCAATCTTCCACATCCCGAAGGCCAAAGGTGCCTCTGCAACACAGTCAGTGGTGGGTCCATTGCAGCTGCCATCGACTCACCTCCCATCCCACGTCACTACCCTGTATCCTTCATCCACGTAGTCTTGAAGAGAGCCATGTCCAACGTCAGCTTTTTGCCGCTTTCCAATGAAGCCGGTGGTAGTCACCGGCAGGGTCTGCATGTTAATGTTGTCTTCACCGTGGAGACGTCTTGATACCGCTTTGATAGGCTAGAGCGGACTTTTTGACCGGAGGGATTGTTCTGCTGTTCTCAACATCGAGCAGCGTGTCGTTTCTTGTAGCCAACTTGTTGGCGTGTGCGTGGCTTCTGCAGCATAGAACTTTCGCCCACTCAGTCACCCGAATCCGTGAGCTGCGGCGATGAAGGTCTAGACAGCGGAGGGCTAGACATTGGCGAAGAGAGTGGGGAAGCAGAAAGCGGGGAGTAGTCAAGCGGCCATCTTTCTGCGTTGTCAGAGCACTCCTGCTCTCTCTGAGCCTCCGTTCAAACGGCTCTCTGGACCCATGCGTCAATAGCGCAGTCAATTCCGATTGTGTCCTCATTGGTTAGCACACAATATGGAGAGAATACCGCGCCAGAATGCGTCTGAGGACAGGTCAGCCAGTGCCACATATGCTCAACGGTGCATAGACACTTACTGACCGTCCAATTGTCATTCAGAGACCGACAACGCCCTAGAAAATGAGGTGTCAGCCACAGCGTTGAGCAAGCAGGTACAACACCGCTAAAATAGGAGGAGGAACATCGAAACCGCCTGTCGCTGCAGGACTTCGTCACGTGAGACGTTCACATCTTCTGAGAATTGGGTAGCCACAGAAGTATTGAATTGAGGAAGAATGAAAGAAAGACGCAAAATAACACGTCAAAAACGCGTCACATGGGTGAGTTGCCATAGTACCGTGTTCGATGCAGTGTTGACAACACGTCGTGCGTTGCGTGTAAGAAGATGGGAGCTACAAACAAAGGGGGTGTAAAGCAAACTAAAGAAGGGACTTACTGCCTAGTACGCAGGCGTTGCTGAGAGAGGAGGAGAGAGCAGTCTCAGTAAAGGTGGTGGCAGTGGTAGTGGTAGAAGAAGCGACACGGGCGCTCGCCTCACTCATGCGGGGCATCTACTGGTACTGGTACTGCAGGCTCGCTACTACCAGCTACGAACAGGGCAAGAGTCCTATAATATAATATGCATGTTCAAGGGTCTATAGCACGCGTACCAGGGTGATATACTGTACATGTGCTACGGCATACTTTTGTGGGACGGCAGCTAGCGCTTTCACCTGAACGCAACTGCCAATGCAAGCCGGTTGACTTCTTCAATCGTAACAGACATTTATAGTACAGCTCAAATTTGTACTATATTTCAGCTTATTTGACTGCATTAAGAGTGCATCAATCATTGACATAGGGCTTGCACATCCCACCGACCAAATATACTGTCCAGTTTTACTCGGGCTATACTGGGCTAGATGCTAGAGTACACCCTTCCCGCCTTACTGTTTGCACTGAAGTGCATTTCACACGGCGTACCAACATACAGCACGTACAGAATATATTGTACATTTTTGATAGCATGACCCACGACGCATTCAAACAGGGTTCTGCTCTCTCGTCTCAACTTTCTCAACCACTACTGGAACAAAAGTGACCTGGTATGAGCAATTACCTTATTGGGTAGCATTTAGGTTAGGGTTAGAACCTTCACGCAGCAAAAATTAACGCTCAAAGCAGATTTATTAGAAAAAAAAAAAAAAACTACGAGAGCAACAACATTGACAACAAAACTACGTGTATGAAGCTCATAATTCCAAGAAGCGAGGCTCTAATGGTGTGAGCAAAGTCCACATCTGAACAAGACGGTCTGCCACAGTGCGACAAAACACCGCATCAGCCTCAGTACAAGTAGCGTAAGCCTTCCACAGCGCGCCCTTTACACCCACTACATGAGGACCAGTGTTCAACCTAGCGCAATGTCAAGCCTCCATTATACAACACCCACACAGATGACTCACCAAATGTCATATACACCCGGCAATAGACCACGCAGCACCACAGTATAACCAACAGTGGGCCTAACCTCCGACCTCAAATAAGGATATTCTGCTGCAACAACAGGCTCCACCACTTCAGCAACGCTTCGATCTGGGTACGGATGTCCTCGCCGCATACGACAGAAGTTGCGGTCACTCACGACACCATCCCACACCATATAAGCGAGATCCTCACTCAAAACCGTTTGGAAAATGGCCATCAAGCAACTGTTGACCGCATCCTTTGCTTCATCCCTGCAGCACGTCAGCAAAGCGGTCAAAATGATCCTCGACTACATACCAACTGGCGTACACACCCGGCATTCAACCCCACAATACGACTACAAACTCTCAATAGCTCTGAAATGGCCTACTTGACGGCCCTGTCACAGATTTTCAATGTTTCTACAAGACTTGCCTTACCAGGCAACGGTATTATTGGGAATATTTAAGCGCTTGTCAAGCGCTTATCCAGCGCTTATCCGGCGTCTATTTAGGCGCTTATCCAGCGCTTATCTGGCGCTTATCAGGCGCCTATTCCGGCGCTTATTCTCAGTGCCTATCAATTGATGCGCTGATGCGCCTCCTGTCTCTGATGCGCTGATGCGCTCCTTTCCTTATCTGTGTATCACATGATAGAACTCTCTGGAACCTTGTGGAACTTGCTGGAACTATGATGTCATAGCATAGAACATTCCATTAGATGATGTCATAGTTCTTAGAACCTTCTGGAAAAGTCTAGCCTTGTCTTAGAACAAGCTAGAACAAGTCTAGCCTTGGAGCTGGGTCATGGGGTCAGGTCATGGGGACAATTGCTATTGGTTGATTATTGAAGTGGCACCACTAGGGCATAGGGCATGCTTAGTAAGGTAGATTACTTCGCTTACTCATGTAGGTATTAGGGGTCTTAGGGTAGTACCTGGGGTCCTCCCCTTCATGTATATATAGAGGCACTCCTGAGGGCATATCCCCTCAGTCTTATCCACTCTGTTGATAAAGGACTACCTTGTACTCTCCAGTACTTCGCTCACCACACCTCTTACTCTCTATATCTCTATCTCCCCTCAAGTTAACAACTTATCTGGTGAGTGTAACCTTAACTGTTACATTTGGATAAGACTGCCCCTACTCCCTCACGTCTCTGGACGTGCTGGAGGTTTCTTTCCCCTTTCTTCTAGGTCTTGTGCCTGTGCGTGGGCCCCTCTACAAATCCTCTAGAAATAGAGGTAGCCGGACCATAGGCTCTAAGTGGTAGTCGTGTCTAGGCCTTGCCTTGATGCGCACAACTTGAATCACCCTCTCGCCCGACGCTCCTAGAGCTGATCAGAGCAGGGGTTGGCATTATGCCAACATGATGAAAGTGTGCCTCCCCACAGGCGATAGTGGAGTCTGGTGTCAGACAGCTCGTTATAAGAGCTAGACAACAGGACTTGAAGCCCATGAGTGCCTAGGCACGAAGACGGGTAACTTGTTCTGGCCGGACTTAGGGTCAGTGCAATACTGATCCGCCAACCATTTGCCGCATGGGTGGAACCATGACGGAGATCCTTACACCACCGGACCTGGAGAGAGAGTCCAGGCCGACGCCGGCACTACCCCACGCACACACAGGACCTCTCCTTTATGGAGATTTGTTTCGCACACCGCTGAGCTGTCAAGCTCATCACACATTGTCACACAGTCACCATGCCGATTTCTCGCTTCATTGCTGCTAAGTCTGGCCGCAAGGCCCCCTACTCTATCCCTGTCCGCAACGAAGTCACCGGACTTCAAGAACGCCTCTCAGTCTCCAAGGAGACTCTCGACAAGTTCAAGGATGCTGGCAAGCCTCGCCGGCTCAAGTATCCAGACAACAAGCCCCTCATCAAGAGGATCGACCTCGAGGAGCAAGCTCGTACCACCATCGAGCATGAGGAAGACCAGGATCGTATGAGAAAGGTCTCCCAACTCATGTCTCAACTCAGCCTTCTCGACCGCATCGAGAAGCAGGAGAAGCAGGAAGCTGAAAAGCTTTCTCTTCTCCAGCGTATTGAGGAGCGCAACCAACGCGCTTACATTCCCACTCCCTCTCCTCTTCCCGCTTCTCTCCGCTTCCGTAAAACGAAGTTAATACTTCGACAAGAGGAGTTCGAACCAATGATCACAGCAGCCTGTCAAAGGCTTGAACCCGTGCTCAAGAAGCTGGACGCCTCCTTCTCGAGTGGTGGGCAATCATCTAACCACCAGCTCAACACTCGCAGGGAGAAAGCTCAGCTACTGATCGGCCGTGTATTTATGGTCGAACAGTGGTTCAAGGAGAATCACACGGACAAGATGACGAATAGGGAATGGAGGATGTTGAAAAAGGACTTGAAGAGTTTAGGAAGGATTAGTTTTGTGGATATACATCGGAGATGGGGTTACATCTTAGAGCTACTAGAAGGACTGTTTGATATGAACGCCTTTGTATATGAGGAAATGGAATAAAATGTATGGGCTGACAAGCCTCATTTTACTTGGTGACAACTTCCTGAAAAGGATTTAATGTGTGAAAACAACTCTGACAAGAGTTCAATGTGTGAAAAGTGGTGTTTCTCTTCTTCTTATACTAGAAATAGTATTTCGCTTATCCTTTGCTAACTAAGAAATTAGAAGCAATGGCCTCTCAATCCAACGCCGGATCCAACGCTGCCCCGCTGCTGCTTCTAACCTTACTCACTCTGTTCCTTTCGGCAAAATCACGCCGATTGTCTACAACCCTTCAGTTGAGAACTTTGAGCAGCATATCTTCCACAACCTAAACACGGCCCAAAGGGCTTTTACTCGTACGGTTGAAGGTGGAGCAACTGCTGCCATCGTCCACAACATGATGAATCAAATGGTTCTTATCTGGAACAACCAGCTGTCCCTCCTGGAGGATAACCTCCAGGAATATGTCGATAAGGTCGCTCAAGACCTATATTCGCAGTCTGCTGCTGACACCCAAGTCCAGCGGATGGACACTGACCTGGATATGGTCAAAACAACGATCACAAATGTGGTCAACCAGATCAACCAGCTTCCCTTGTCTCAAGGACAAGGAGGATCCTCGCGCCAGCCCAAGATTGGCGAACCCCCGGAGTTCAACGGCACTGACGGCAAGGTCAAGTTCAACGAGTGGTTGAACAAGATCTCTCTGTGGCTTGTCCACGAGAACGTTGCTACAGACAGGCAACGTATTGCCGTCGCGATGAACCGGCTCTCAGGCGCGGCGGCTCAATACATGGAGCCGTGGATCAAGAAGCTGACAAAGGGTCAGACAATTGGAACGTGGGAAGAGTTCGAGAACGAGCTCAAGGTACAGTACGGACAACGGGATGACAAGGAGGGCGCTCGAAAGGAGCTTAACGCCTTGTTCAATAACACGGATCTGGCACATAAGAACTTCGTCAAGTACGCGGAACGTTTCCGTACGCTTGGAAGGCTTTCTGGATATGAGGACGACTTGCTTATTCACAAGCTCAAGCACGTCATCGAAAAGGACATGAGGCTCGTCATGATCGGAAAAGACGAAAATCAAATTCCGACAACATGGCCTCAGTTCCTCGACCTCTTGCTCGACATCCACAAGAAGGTCTATCCGGAGAAAGCGCAGGGCCAGATCTTTGCGAAGGAAAAGGATACGTCCACTCCTATGGAGGTGGACGCTGCGGACAAGAAGAAAAAGAAGAACGAGAAGCGGAACAAGGGCAAGGGCAAAGAGGTGAATTCGACTGAAAAGTCGGAAAAGTTCTGCCACATCCATAAGTCGAAAGGACACAATACGGATGAGTGCAACCTCAACGGCCTAAAGAAGAAGCCCGATGAGAAGAAGAAGGATGGGAAGAAGGATGGAAAGTCTTCGGCGCCGAAGAAGATTCGGGCAGCAGATGCCGAGGACTCGGGAACGGACAGCGAGGCAGAAGCCCCTAAGGCCTCGTCGTCTAAGACGAAAAATGTTAATACCGCGCGCCTAGAATTGGCGGCTCACATCGAGGAGGTTCCAACGGAAGATGATGAACCTTCGACTCCTCACCCGTCCCCTGACAAGGGTAAAGGGAAAAAGCCGACCAAGGGCAAGGATTTTTTCCGGAGCGTCATGTGACTCCCTGCGAACATGAACGCTTAGGCCCTGATACCCTCGATCTTTGTACCGTAGATACTGTCAAAAATGTAGCGCGTTCAAAGAATTCATTTTTTCTACCGGTTACAATTTGGGTATATGGAAAGAAAGTGCAGGTCGAAGCTCTGGTAGATTCAGGAGCCACAACCACGTTCATCAGTAAGTCAGTGGTTGAAAGTAACAATCTGGTCACAAATCAACTGGCATCACCGTTTAACGTCATTAACGTCGACGGTACTCCCAATAAAGATGGTCAAATCACTCACTCAGTACGTGCATACCTAGAAATAGGTTCGCACCGAGCAAGACAACACATGCTCGTCACTGACCTCGGTAGTAAACAAATGATTATCGGGATGACCTTCTTACGCCGCCACAATCCGGAGATAGATTGGGCAAATGGCGAGTGGAGATTTACCAGATGTCCTGAACTCTGTGCCCCAAGAGCTCGTAAAAACATCACTGTAACTCAAGAAGAGATCGATGAGCTTGAGTTACCTAAGGGACGTTCGGTGTCAGACAACCTGGACGGAATAGGAAGAGTCGACCCGGACAACCCTCACATCCACTGGATTGACTTAGACGATCCAGAAGACCAAGAAATAGCAGAAATAATCGCTGAACTTTCGGGAAAGGAAGACGAGGGCTTTGAAGACGGCTTTGACGAACAAGAGTCCGTCAATTGGAAGCCATTAGTACCGAAATATCTTTGGGAATTTGGTGACGTCTTTTCAAAGAAAAAATCAGAACGCATGCCGTTACGCAAACCGTACGATCACGCGATCGAATTTGAGGAAGGTGCCTCCCTTCCCAAAGCGGCTAAACTATACCCGCTGTCTCCAATGGAAAAGAATTCTCTAGATCAATGGATCGAAGAGGAACTCCGAAAAGGTTACATCCGCAAATCGAAAAGTCCAATTGCAGCACCTGTGTTCTTCGTCAAGAAGAAAGATGGCTCGTTGCGACTTGTGCAAGACTACCGAAAACTGAACGACATCACGGTGAAAAACCGGTACCCCATACCTCGCATCAACGATTTAATCAATTCGTTAAGCAAGGCTAAGGTCTTCTCAAAGATTGATCTTAGATGGGGATACAATAATGTTCGCATCCGAAAGGGTGACGAATGGAAGACGGCGTTCATCACACACCGTGGTCTTTTCGAAGCCAAGGTGATGTATTTCGGTTTCAGCAACGCACCTGCGACGTTCCAAGCCATGATGAATGAAATTCTGAGTGATTTGATCTTAGAAGGACATGTCATGGTGTATCTCGACGACATCCTCATCTTCACTGAAGACAAGAAGGAAAACCGTCGTATCACACAGGAAGTGCTCAAGCGTCTACGCGAGAACGATCTATTTGCCAAACCGGAAAAATGCTTTTTTGAAAAAGATCGCATTGAGTACCTAGGCATGATCATTTCTCACGGACATATCGAGATGGATCCAGCCAAACTCACCGGAGTTACTGAGTGGCCGCGACCTGAAAAGCTTAAGTAAAGCGGCGTTACAACTTGCGGCTGAACGCATGAAATGGTACTATGACAAGCATGTTCAGAAGGTTCCCTTCAACGAAGGCGATCAGGTCATGCTAGATCTGAGAGACTACCAAAAATCTGGACATAAGCTGTCAGCCAAGTACTACGGCCCATTCAAGATTGCTGAAAAGCTCTCGCCGGTCACATTCAGACTGGAATGGCCCGAACGTTCACCAAGGATACACCCTGTATTCCATGCAAGCAAGTTGGTACCGTACAACGAACCTGAATTCGAAGGCCAAAAGCTGGAGATGCCTCTGCCAGATATCATCGACGAAGAAGAAGAATACGAAGTCGAGAAGATTCTCAAGTCAAGACGTACAGGTCGTGCCAAAAAGCTTCAGTATTACATACGCTGGAAAGGCTACGGACCGAACGACGACACGTGGGAACCTGTAGAGAACATCACGCACGCTCAAGAAGCGATCAAGAAATTCTACGACGATCATCCCCGAGCTATTCGCTCAGCTACGATTTACTGTGTATAAGTCATGAACAACACACCAAGGATCATCCACGATCCAATGACGCAACCGAGGAGGGTACGGACTAGACTACCATCAGCCAATGAGGTGTGAACCCCGTCAGGGGCGTCGGTAGAAGCCGCTAGAGTCACTCGGAACTGCTTAGGCACCCTCTTGACAATGGTGAAAAAGTGGACTCAATGACCAAGGTGTTCGTTCAAAACTCTTTGCACGGAGTTCAAAGCAAGAAGGGGGGGTAATGTCACAGATTTTCAATGTTTCTACAAGACTTGCCTTACCAGGCAACGGTATTATTGGGAATATTTAAGCGCTTGTCAAGCGCTTATCCAGCGCTTATCCGGCGTCTATTTAGGCGCTTATCCAGCGCTTATCTGGCGCTTATCAGGCGCCTATTCCGGCGCTTATTCTCAGTGCCTATCAATTGATGCGCTGATGCGCCTCCTGTCTCTGATGCGCTGATGCGCTCCTTTCCTTATCTGTGTATCACATGATAGAACTCTCTGGAACCTTGTGGAACTTGCTGGAACTATGATGTCATAGCATAGAACATTCCATTAGATGATGTCATAGTTCTTAGAACCTTCTGGAAAAGTCTAGCCTTGTCTTAGAACAAGCTAGAACAAGTCTAGCCTTGGAGCTGGGTCATGGGGTCAGGTCATGGGGACAATTGCTATTGGTTGATTATTGAAGTGGCACCACTAGGGCATAGGGCATGCTTAGTAAGGTAGATTACTTCGCTTACTCATGTAGGTATCAGGGGTCTTAGGGTAGTACCTGGGGTCCTCCCCTTCATGTATATATAGAGGCACTCCTGAGGGCATATCCCCTCAGTCTTATCCACTCTGTTGATAAAGGACTACCTTGTACTCTCCAGTACTTCGCTCACCACACCTCTTACTCTCTATATCTCTATCTCCCCCTCAAGTTAACCACTTATCTGGTGAGTGTAACCTTAACTGTTACAGGCCCAGCCAACAACCTTAATGGAGCCGACAAAACCGCAACACGCGCACTGCTCGTCGACACATGACCAATCGGCGACCTCACGTCCAGACGCGACCTCTCCTGCGTGAGCACCAACGATGACAGGACAGGTAACACAGGCAACGGCCATCTTACGGGTGCTCTGGTTGGCGTGATGGCGGCCTCGTCTGAGCTTGAGCTATTGGACAACACGTTGACGACACGCGCAGCTACGATGAGAACCACGGTTAATGATTGAGCTCGAGTATGAACACAACGACAGCGAACATACCGTGTGATGGGGCGGGGACAAAGCCACCGCGCGCAGAGCAGA